>VXBO01010057.1:149807-211654 GCA_013400135.1 Rhinoptilus africanus
CGGGACCGGGACCGGAGCGACGCGGTCCCGGCTGCCCGGCTCGCAGGGCGGCGCGGCGCTCGGCAAAGTCCCGCTCGGGCTGGCCCCGTCCCGGCAGGAAATCCCTCCCCGGCCCGGCCTGATTGGAAAAGCCCGGCGGGTTGTGCGGGCTGGGCAGGGCCGGGGCTGCTGTCACTCACCGTGATGCGCCGGCAGATTTGGGCAGGGGCAGGGCCGCGGCCGCCCGCCGCACCGGCACCGCTCCCGCCCCGCAGCGGGGCTGCCCCGGGGCAAGCGCTTCGCTTTGAACGGGGCCGAGCGGAGAGCCAACGCCGTGCGGGTCCGACGCGGTGGTCCAGGACCGGCACCGGCGGGAGGTCCCCCATCCTCGACCTGAGACCGACCCAGTGGTCCTGGACCAGCCCCCGGGGACGAGCCCTCTCCTCGACCCGGGACCGGCCCCAGGGGGATGATCCCCCATCCTCGACCCGGGACCGGCCCCGGGGGGTGATCCCCTACCCTCAGCCCCAGACTGACCCGGTCAGCCCTTTGCCCCCTCCATCTCCGACCACCCTGGCAGAGGGGCTGCACATGCTGATGACACCCACGGGAACAAAATCCAGCCATCCCCAGCTGTTCTAGCCACAAATTAATCCTACTCTCAACAAAAGCACTAAAACCACCAAAAATCACCCATTTCTGCCAGTTCTCAACAGAAACACCAGAGCCGAGTACTCCCCCAAGCACAGTTCTCTTAAAACAAGAGGTTGCCTAATAAAGCTAGACAGCTTTTGCTGCACAATACCAGTGGATTATCATCAACTAATCAGATTAAAAACACACAGAGACTTTGATTTTATTCACTAAGTGCCCAGTCCACAGCTCCCTGGGGGAGCTGCAAAGATCCAGTACGTCTTCGAACCGGGCCCAGAGACATTTCACCAAACGATGATTTCGTGAGCAATCCCAATAAGGGGGATCCTCAGCAAGGAGGAGGAGGAACTGACGTTTCAAGACACACCCTGTCTTTTCAGTTGGGGAATAAAGAGATTATTATGCACATCTAATTATAAATGTCAACATTGTATGGCTGCTACGTTGAAGCATGAAGCTCTAAGTAGCCCTGCTAGGAAGGGCTGTGAAGTGAAAGGTCTTGTTATTCCTCGTGTGAGTTTTGCCAGCGCTTGTAAAGCGCAGTGACATTTATAATAATCCCCTGAATTTATGTAGTACCTTTTGTCCTTTTAAGGATCTTAATTAAGCTTTGCAGCTCCCCGAGCACAGACTAAACCCCCTTTGCAAAAGAGAAGGCCAGGCCCTGCTTTGTACAAAATGTGCATCCTGTTTCAGGCAGGGGTAGGACTTTTTGCACCCCAACACCCTCCGGCCACACACCATGACACTGCAGTAAGGTCATGCCACACCGATATTCCCACCCAAAGGTTATGCCGCTTCAGCTACACCTGCTTGGTTAAAACTGGGTAATTTAAGCTTTAATCTCTGGGGTCACACAAGCCTTTTGAATGGAGGGTTTACATCCAGTTACTAGTAAATACACAATTTCTAGCACAGCCTTCGAACGTTGAAGCATGTATTCATGCTCCCGACGCCACATCGAAGCCCAATGCCTTCGCTTTACACCAGGCAGGCAGCAGAGTGGGAATGCGCCGGCAGCAGCCCCTAATTCCTATCACATATCTCTCTACTTTCCATTGGACTTTTCAAGGTTAAAGATCTCACGCGTGCCTTGCAGAGCCGACAGACCCACCATGGCATTCATTTCCCCGCATCCGCGGAGTGGGTGCTGAGAGAATCGATTGAGTTTCCACTGTGGAGAAATCCCTTCTAACATTTTACTACTTCCCTGCACCGGGGTGAGAAGTTGGCAGCTTGGGTGCAGTTTTTGGCGTGCAGGCACCCTTGGGTGGCCGTCCCTGGCCTCAGCCCCTGCAGAGAGGTGCCCAAGGCCAGTTTGGGCGCAGAGCCTGGGGGCTCCACCCGGGCCGGGCTGCTCAGGTCCGGCGGGGCCCCGGCTCCTGCTTGCGGCTCTCCAGGTCGATGTTGCCATCTAGAGGCCCCTGTTACAATGATCATCTCCTCGCAAAGTTGTTTCGTTATGTTCTTTTTTTTTTTTTTTAATTCAATGCAACATTTGAAAGCAGCTTTGGTGCGTTAGGGGCTGAGGAGGAGAAGCGGATTAGTTGCTCCTACAGTCGATGTGGTTTTGACTCAAAATGTCACTGCACAACGCCTCTGCCAGCTCTCCCCAGCCCATGTCTTGGACTGCTGATTGATGGTCACAGCTCATCCCAGCTCTTCTCACAGCCCCAGCAGCTGTTCAAACTCCTCCTCTCTACTCTGAGATTTACCTTAATTGGTTTTTTCCCCCCTCCATCCTCAAAACAAAGTGAGGCATTTGCTGCCAGAAAGGGAGGGAAGGAAGCAGCCCCACTGGCAGGAGCAGTGCACACAGCAGCATCTACAGTAGCTCTGCCAGCACTGATCCAGGTGAGGCCTCAACAGACACGGCTCCAAGACCTGAGACTGCAAAACCTCTTCCAAGTCTCAGGGAAAGCCAAACTTGGAAAGTTGTGGTAATCTCAACCCCACCCAGCAGGAACAGGTAGGAGGTCTGCAAAGGCCCATACCAGACATCCAAAACATTTTAAGTATGTTATGAACCAGCTGGACGGAGATATGCTTCTCCCCTCTCAGCTGTGGCTCATGCTCCTTCTTTCACTGCTGTTTAAAACTGTACGGAACATGCCTGGCTCGACCTAAAGACACTGTTGCAACCCTGAAGCTCCTCTCGCACCTGAGTAAGGGGAGGCTCAGGCTGACATGGGAATGGAGGCAGCTATGCCGGCAGAGCAGGATCCCCATAGGCAGATGGGATTTGTCCTGGGCAGGTGTGCAGGCACTCCTAGCTCAGGGCCAGAGCAGGGCTGGAGGCTGGTTCCTGCACACCCACAAGGGCAACACCACCACGGCAGAGGCTGTGGCACCCCACAATGGCACCATGGTATCTGTCCTGCAGAGAGGAAGGGCCTCTCCCATGCTGAAATCAGGCCATGGCAAAAAGCAGGTTACTACCCAGATTTAAAGACAGCCCCAGGAGTCCTTCCAGCTCCTGACATTCATTCCCACAGTGCCTGGCCTCACTGAGCACCAAAAGGCGACGGGTGCCCCACTGCTGGGCTTTTGTACTGTCTGTAAGCAGCTCAGCAAGTTTCATTCTCATTCCTAGTGCTCAGCAGTCACATCCCATCCCTGGTGACCCTTTGCTGTGCAGGCATCCCGCCCCCCATGGTGTCCAGGACAGGCATTTCCCACCTGGCTCAGCACTCCACCTCTCTGGCTGCAATGTCAAGGGCAAAGCAGGAGGAGGACAGGGAATCCAGACACACAAAGTGCTTATGTATGCATTTATTCCATCACCTTTATTAACCCTCCCGGCAATAGCTATTGCCGGGAGAAGCCCAAGGAGGAAAACCAGGGGGTTTGATCAAGGGAGAGATGCCCTCCCCACAAGGAAGAGGATGCTGTACTCCCACAGACCAGGCGCTGGCAGAGGGGTTTTTGAGCCGCTTTGGCCTCAGATACCTCCTGCCCCCACACCATGTGCAACACAGCCACTGTCTGCAGCCTCAGGCTGCCCACCACTGCCATCAGGGCTTCAATGCCAGGACATATCCCAGGCACAGGCCAGAACCTGGACACAGTTCCATGTGCATGTGCCCCACAAAGCTGAACATCAGTCATAACAAGAAAAGAAGTGACTGCCTTTTGCAGAGCTGATGGTACCTGCTGGTGGCAGACAGCAACATAAACTGCACCTACAGTCAGCTCTCCAGCAGATAGCAGGGCTTTGGAGGTGATTTAGGAAGCTCTACTCAGCTACAGTCTTTTACAGCAAAGAAATTCCCTCCACACATGCGACCTCAGGTAACCAGCCCTCAGTTACATCACTCCACCTGCGACCAGCTCTGAGCTCCCTCGACAAGCAATACTGCAACTCAAACACGTGTGAGCTGGGAGTTACAGCCTGCACCAGCCTCTGCCCTGGCACGGCAAACCCTACGCACAATCCCTTCCCTGGCATCTGCGTGGGAACTTGGGCAGGTGCTGGCATGGGGCTCCCGGCAGGAACTGCCTTCCCACGTGCCAACGCTCAACTCCCGCCAGACTCACCTCTTCCTGGCACACATGTGCTGCTGCTCTCACTGTCCTCCCATCCACCTCCTTTCCTCCTCCTCCAGGAGCCTCCCGGTGCTTACAGCCACTTCTTTCTGGTCCTGTGCCTTTCTTTTCTCTCCGTCTCCCTTACTCAGTCCCTCTCTCAGGAAATTAAAGATAATCCTCCCTTTTCTTGCTGCCGGATTCCCTGTTTAACATTCGCTGCGTGTGCTTGCACTGATTCAAAACGGGATTAGACTTTCTGTTGCTTTGATGTCAGTTGGGCTTTGCACTTAAGACAGAGAGGGGAAAAAGAAAATGTCTGTTAACAAACCTCCTGGGTTCTGCCCATCCCACTTGTACCCATCCTGGAAATGAAGGTCAGGCACATTTACCAGCAGAAACTGGGTCCCCTTCCAGAGTCAGCCTGGTGGGAACACACTGACCTGCAGCCCCAGCACCGTGGTCTCTATTTTTCTCTGGAAATGCCCAGTTTCCACCCTGACTCCGTTATCATCCAGCAACGTGAAGGCTGAATGGCTCCATAAGGAGGCAAGTGTCATTAATCATTAGAAAACCACAACTCGTTGGCTGTCAGTGAATACTGCAACCTCCAGCTGCCGCACGGCAGGCAGCATGTGGGCCACCAGCATCGCTTCAATAGAGATCAGGGCTCAGGGGTCCCCGCCGGGAATACCCCAAGCCGCTCATTTCTAAGGGAGAAGCAGGTGCTGTGAGGTGGCTAAAATGGAAATCCATACGCTGCTCCCTGTGGTGTGACACTTGTCTGAAAGTGTACTCAGCACACTCCAAAATCAGGCATTCCCCTCTGCTTCCTTGGGTCTGAGCTTCTCCCTTTGGAGGACAAGGACTTGGGGTTATTTTCACTGCCTGGTACCTCCAACACCAGTTTGAAGCAGATGAAGAGCTCTTTTCTCATGCTATCTCTGACAGTCTTGCTTTGCCTCCAAGACACAGCTCCTCGAGTCCACGATGTCCAAACTAGCCTGCAGCATGCTCCGGAGCTGGGGTATGATATCCCCCATCTCTGTCCTGCACTGATCTCATACCAGAAGAAAAAAAGCCTTTCATACAGGATTCTGCAGAGCCACAACCAGGGCTGGGATCTGATGGTGTACGCTATTCCTGTGCATCCGGGACAGCCCTTCCCCGAGTCTCCAGGCTCTTGCAGGTGGTTTCTGCTGCCTGATGCTCCAGCTCTGTTCCCATCTGAGCTTCACCGCACAGTCAGTTGAGTCTCCTCTGGGTAACAAGCAGGTCTGGTGGCTGCAGAACTGGAGATATTTGGTTGCAACTGGAACCACCCCAACAGCTTCTGGAGGTTATTTGGGAAAGCAGTTCCACAGACAACCACAGTCCAACCATGGACAGGACCCACCTCCCAGCCCATTCCCCACGGAGAGGCACAGCCAGTGCTTGCAGAGCAGAAGTCAGGGCATACCTAAGATCTGCCCAGGATCTGGCAGCTGTAATCCCTCTGTCACCCGCACCACACCAGCGTGCTGCTAGCACTGCCAGCACAGCGGGCATCCCCCAGGATTGCCCAGGGACCCGGGACATGCCTCTGCCAACAGCACAGTGTCTAATCCATTTTGCCTGGTACACGCACACAGACTTGATTAATGTCTGCAATGAGCTCCATCCATCATCAGGGAGTAAAGGAGATTAACTCCGCAGCACGCCTGCCTCGCGTTGATCCCATTCTCCAGGCCTCCTGATTAATGGCAAGGCCGCCTTATCTGTCAGGCCAGGAAACATGAATATCCGGGTTGAGTGGGGATGAAGGGAAGCTGCAGGCGCTTGGGCTGCAGATGGGGTGCTGCCAGCTCAGACGCAGCATGCTCTGCCATCGGGGACATGCCGATGCAACCCTGGCTCCCCAGGCTGACAGTCCTGCTCCCCATTCCCATTGCTCCCTCCCTCTCTACACCCTCCACTCCTTCCTCCCAGCCCTTTCCTGCCATGTTGGCAGGGATAGCTGGAGGGAGAACAGCAACTGGAGCACTGATGCATCCCGGCAGGAATGCAATGCCAAAAAACATAGTCTGGGGCTCCATTTCCCCTTGGTGGTCAGTGAGAAAGATGTCATTCCCCATCCACAGAGGGAATTTGGAGGAGCTGATTTGGAGGCCTGGAGTGACCCGGTAAATACCCTCCAGGGGCTGCGGGTGAGGCTGCAGCTGACCAGTGCTGAGGAGGGCGGCCGCTCAGGCAGGCTCTTCCCTGAGAGGATGCACGTGTAAAGTGGATGCAGGGAATTAGCGGTGCCATCTGGACAGGCTCCAGCTCCTGCCCCTGGCTCGCCACTGATGCTTCATTAACAGCTCTCTCCTTTCAGCTCCCGTCTCCTTGGCTTCTGCCACGATCAGCTGGGCTGTTGTCTTGGGTTTTTTCCAAGTGGAAATTATTTCTCATTTCTTTTAACAATCAGGACACAGAGAAAGAAGCAGGAGAGGAAGGAATTTCCAAGAGATGAAAGCGCAGGATTAAAGACACGGCTTTTGCTTTGTTATCCCTCTAGCGTGGCTAAGAAATTCCTTTCAGGAGAAGGGTTTAATTAACTATGGTTTTCTGACAGGAAAGAAACCTGGACCTAGAGATAGGTCCAGTTTTTTGGGTCTGATGACAACCCTGGCTGCAACCTCAGCAGACCAGATGCATACACAGGCACATACTTTTACACAGAACTTTGCACAATACATTTCAATTTGCTTTACAAATTGTCACCCCAGTCTGGAAAATATATCACAGAGGAAAAAAAATCCAGGCATAAGCAAGGCTACCATGCACGATACCAGCGGGAAGAGGATCCAAGTGCACTGAACCACAGTGCTATGGTGGCTCAAGATGTGGGAAGCGGCTTTTGGATAGAGGAATAACCCAGGGCAGGAGGCAATAGAAATATCTCCATTGCCTTCTAGACTAACAGCCTCTCTCACACAGCAAGAAAAATCGGGCGGAGAGGACAGAAAGAGGCCCAGTGGCAAACTGGGACATTTAGAAAGCATCGTACTGATGTATCTGCCTCCTCTACTGCCGCAAAACCCTTCAGGAACTGAGTCAATCAAAAATAACATTTGGGGTTGATTTTTATCCAGATGAACTCTCTCCAAATATTTTAAGGCAACCAGCAAAATGGCCAACTGCTGGCTTAACCCTTCTCTTGAAACCTGCATCAGGTTTGAGAGAAAGAACCATCTCAGAAAACATGTTTTGTGAGCTTGACCTGCAAAACTGGATGTGGTACCAGGTCTGCCCATCCCCAGCACCACCCCAGTCACCTCCCTGCGCCCTCACCCACTTAGTCTTTCTGCAGCTCGACTTTCCTATAAAGACTTGTACACGAGAGACTGAAAATAATGCAGGTTTGCAGGGGAAGCCTCACCCTCACCTTACACAACAACAGTAACTCCTGCCGGGAAAACACCTCACCTGGTCCCTCTGAGAATTGCATTTGCCTTTTCTCAAGCTATGTTAAACAGGGAGCTCACACCAAGCCCATGTCTTGCTCCTCTCCCATCTTTCCAACTAATGAACTCCCAGCTGATAACAAATGCTGATCGCTGTTGCTCTCTGTCTCTGCTCCTAGCACTTAACAGCCCAAGGGGCCAAGTGGTTTATTGTTTTCATAAATAGGCATCATTTTAGTTTTTCATTATAATTTTAAAAGGTTCCCACCTCTTCCAGTGCCCTCAGCTATTGCCTCCAACCCTGGCAGATGTCTCCGCTCCAAATGGCGGCACAGGGCACATATGGCTGATTTGCCAGGGGGGAAGCAGAGAGGAAAAAAAAACATCTGGCTGCTCCAACGACCCAACTGCTGAAGTGAGCAGAGCTTTTCCTGGGGCCTGCAGGTCCACATCAGGAGAGTTTCCCATCCCATGCTACCACTGCTAAAAGCTCACCTCTCAACACAAGACCTCAGTCTCACTTGTGATTTATTCCTTATTCATTTTACAGGCTTTATACTTCTCCACATCATCTCTAACCTAAGAATTTAGGAGGATGCTGTGTCAAATGCTCTACTGGACTTTAGGTGGATTCAGTGTACCGCTGCTCACAAACCAGCTATGACTGTTTTCCTCCCTCCTGCCCCTGGCTCAGAATCAAGCAGCAGGATTGCAGTCTCTGGTTATAAAACAGCACCTTTTTTTTTTTTTTTTTTGGTAGCTCTGTCATAAATCCTTGCACTTGGATTTGCAATTTCATGTGACAGCTCTTTCCAGGCAGCGACTGGAGTTTATCTTGTCTCCCCGATTTGAACCTCTCAGGATTTTTAGTTTTGCTGCTTCTCAGATCTGTAATCTCCATTTCCAAGTTCAGCATCAATCTCATTGATAAGGGAGGCAGAGCACTCATTTTGGGTTGGACAGACATCTACTCTCGATCATCAAACCCCTTGCATCTTTCCTCCTGCTCTGCCTCCTCTTGAGCCCCATGCAACACTGCAAGCTACAGATCTGAGACAAAACTTCTTTTTTCCCCCGATTCAGACACAGAAAGAATTGAGGTTACAGCTACCTCCCCCTTGCACTAATGCCTGTTCTTGTACAAGGGAAGCACAGCAACTAACACCATATACCCTGCGGCAAGATTTGTCTCCCTGGAGGCTCCTGGCTGTTTCTGTCGGACACTGAGAGCTGCCGGCAGCTTCTTGTGTCTGACAATGGGATCTGCCCATTTCACCAAGCACACATCCGCATCCCTGACCTCGGCACATTGGCTGCTGACAGCTGTGGCCTCTCGGCTTCCCCATCACAGGGCAAGCCCTGCTCGGCCCCTTCTTGTTATTTTTGGCTGTGCTTTTGTCTCTGGGATCCTCTAACCTTCAACAATGAAAACAAAACCGCAGAAGGCTGCTGTCCTAGCCTTTGGCTCTCTGCAAGCAACCAGGATGGGCAGGGGCTAAAGTCTAAAACCCCAAATTAGCAGTGTGGGACTGGAATGAGCCAGGACTGAGCAAGCAGCCCAGACCTGTCATTTCAAGGGCAGGAAGCCTCTGAGTAGAGAGAGAGGGCGGTCAGCTGGTTTCAGATAAATGCCAACTTTGTGTTAATTAATTAGAAATCCAGTGTGGATAACAAGGTTTAGATGATTGTTTAGCTAAGTATTCCTGTAAAGCCACATGTGACTATCAAGCAGCTGAGAAAGGGAATTCACCCTGCTGCATTCATTAGAGACACACATATATGAGAGAAAACAGAGTCTGGGAGTTGGGAAATCAAGGCTTTGCACATAGCTCAGTCTCAGGCCATGGCTCCATGTTCACTGATACCAGCTCAGGGCAGTACCAGATCACACGGTAACACCGATCTGAATCAAAGCAGGCATCAAGACGTGACAGCAGCTTCTTTCCAATCAGCCAGACCATATATGCAGTGCACATCTAGATCGATGACAGCAGCACCTGAGTCACCATCAAGTTGCCTTGACAAAGCAGCTCCTTCAAACCTTTGGGTTTTCTGGTTTTTTGTTTGTGTTTTTTTTTTTTTAATCAAATGATTACATTCATCACGCATCTCTCTGTGGGGATACAAACAGTTGTGCTGTAATAATCATTGCAGGAAGACGGACAAGATGCTGCCTAAGCCAGCGCTGTTGTAGAGAGAATTACTGTCAATTTTTGACCTCAAGCTCAGCATGTGACTTTAGGGAAATTATTTGACTTTGGCATGTGATGCTTTCCTTCCCTGTAGGTGAGAAGTGATAGCAAAGACTTTCCAGAATCAAGGGAGGGAAAATGGATCAGTAGTTGGAAACTACTTTGCCAATCCTGCCTGAAAAGGTGTAAGTGAGACTGATGCGCAGCCAGAGACAACAAATGTTCAAGTACCCCGCTAGTATGGAGGGTTGATGCACCATGTCTAACGCATCCTGAATGAAATCATCCACACCCCTAAGGCTGCTGCAAGGGTGAAACTTCACCCACTAGGCTGTTTGATCAATATAAACAAAGACAGAGCTAGCTACACAATAAAAGTAGAGAACCCTTCTGTAAGTCTGGAGTTGAGAACAAGGGGATCAGTGAGGGGGAGGAATTGCAACTTGGCTTTTAGTGAAGGCTCCTCTCTCCAGACTACAAATCAGAGTAGTAGCTGGGTGCTAAATAAATATTTAGAAAATGAGAAAGTCTACATTTAATGAGAAATTATTTGGCGAAATGAGCTGGGGAAATGGTTTCAGTAGCACAGTAACAGAAGCTGGCGCTGCGTCCTGCCCCACGGGATGCTGTGGTTCTACTCATGTTGCATAAGACAGGATCTCCAGCTGGGACAGACGTAGGAAATATAACTCATTACTGAAATGCAAGAGCCTTTCAGGGTTAAACCACTGTCAGACCAGCCAGACTCATTCCCTAGTCTCAGAAATAGCCTAGCAGCAGCTTTGGAAGATTACTATCTTTCTTCATAACAGTGATGTTGCAGAAAGCATGATTTAAGTATAGGGGTGATAGCAAGTTTGTAGGAAAAGTAATTTTTTTCTTTTATGTTCAAGGGCTGAGCTCCATTTCTACACCTTTATCTACATCATTAGACTGTTGAGATGGCAGTTCCCTGCTTAAATGTTAATTACTATATCTCTCAAGATGTGTTTCCAAGGGGTTAGTACCTCAATCTTCCTTGTCATTACATGGAGTTGTTAGTACAACTCCTCAGCTATATCCGAAGTCCCCTGAGAGCTTGTTCTGCTGCAGTTTCCAGTGGATGAGCACTCACAGAACTAGTCCTTCAGAGAGCTGCTATCTTCAAGTATTCAGCCAGATAATGAGCCGATTACTATGCTTGCTCCTCCCGGTGACAGCAAGCTCTACATACATCCACACTGCACACCACCAATTGCTGCAGTTAATATTCCTCTCCTTCTCTCTCTGATTTGGTAGGGCTGGTTTTACAGAGACCAGCCCCTGTTTGGGGCAAGAACTTCCACAGATTATTGATGCAGCAAAAAGGGAGAATCAAGCCTTGTCAAAGTCTGAATATAAAAGCCCAATAATAAGACAGTCACATAGCTATGCTGTGAAGTGAATCTCAAGTGCTGAGCACGGCTTTGTCATCGCAGCTATGACACACGTGCATCAGGGATGGAGCAGCTGAGGTTTATCATCCCCCTAGAGCTAAGAAGGAGGAATTACAGCTTCCTCAAATGCAAGGCGGTTTCTAATTGAACAGTAACATTTGAGATTGCAAATTAAAAATAATGCTGTGCTTTGGAAACAGCTACATTTATGTGTCAAGTTCTCTCTTTGAAAGCTATAAGATAGCTAGTTCCTCTCCGGGGAAAGTGAGTAGGAGCTTATCGACACAGGGAAGATGTTTGGAGTAGCAACTGCCCACCCGTTTCCCATGCAAGCACTTGTGCTCTGCACCTTCAAAACTGGATTAAACGAAATTACATGAAGGCACTCACTGTAGATGACAGCAAACTGTTCACAAAGCTCTTCTGCCTTAGGTCCACCATCCCTGCACACAAACCATAGCTTGTTTTGCAGTAGTAACACCATATAGCTGAACACTAAGATTTGCACAAGATGCAAGAAAAAAAAAAAGAGTCTTAAGAAAATATTAAGTGACTGAGAAACACCACTTTTTCACAAGCTGTGCAGGTTTAAAAGTCTCTTATATACCATGGATATCTGCCAGGGAAAAAACTCTTGGGCAAATCACTGACTGAGGCAACTCCAGAGACTCAGCAAAAACTTCACAGCGTAGCAGACAAATTGGCCCCAGCCTTTCTCCTATTCCTGAGAGCTACAATGCCTGGGCGAAGCATGCTCCAGATTTCTGTCTACCACTGGTCCACTAGAGGACAACCTAATAATGATTAAGTCCTCTGGCTCACATAGTAAAAGACCCACACTGAAAATGATGCTGCCAAATATGGCTTACAGCCCATACTGGTGTTGTTGCTGGTATGGGTGCTGGACCTCATTTTTAATGGTATAGATTACTCCTAGTCCCACTTGATACAACCTTATGAAGCTCAAAAAACCCTGGCCCTTACGATTGATGCCAGCCTTTGCAATTACAGAGAAAAAGACAGAAAAGATATTACCGGGCAGACAGATGTAGTTTTTATTAAGCAAACCCAATCCCTTGCACTGCACTCAACCACAGAGAAAAAGCTGCCTGTTGCTGCTGGTTTTCTTGCAGACTTCTGACATATCATCATGCTTTTTCAGTGCAGGAAATGCTCAGAGGTACAGAATGATCCTTTTACCCTGGTAACATGTGATTTATCAAACCATAATGGAGGAACCTAACTCATGTATAAACAGTGGTCAGGAAGAACAACAAAATCCTCAGCTCAAAGCCACAGAAGAGAGATGGCTACTGCTCTTGCAAGGCACAGAAAAAGAGCAAAGCAGTTTCTCAAAACCCAATGGGGTTCTTGTCTAATATTTTTAAGGCCAAAAAGTAGAACACAAATAGAATCTGAGCTAGCGATAGAGCTAATGTCGGCAGCGAGGAAGCAAATGAGCTGTGGTAAGAAGTGGAACAGCAGAAAACAGCAGAAAATTAATTACAAGAGAAGTGTCTCAGGTTGAAATTAGAGTTGAGGGGTCAGAGCGTCAAAACAACAGAGTTTTCAGTGGATAATTTGGTGCCTTGCCATTCCCCAGCCCCACTAGTGGGGATGTGCCTGTGACTCAGGGTTGAAAACTGCAAGTGTTTCTGCAAGGAGGATAAACAGTGAAGGCAGGAGATCGGAGCTACTTAAAAGGCAAGATCTGCTGTTCCTCTCCTACTGACAATAGCAGGGTGTCTGTAATTGGGAAGGCGCAGATCCTAGCCATCCCTTCGGGGGCGACGTGGGGAAGCGATGCGAAGAGGCCCTCGCTGCAACCCTACCGAGGCACTGCCGAGCCCCCGGTCGGGAGTCGGCCCCCTCCCACGCGAGGAGGGCAGCTCCCCCCGGCCCCGCTCAGCGCCGACATTCCCTCCCACTCGACAGCGGTGGAGGGATGCTCTCAGACGACGTGGCTGGCGGAGTCAGCTGCTCTTTGATGTCAGTACCTGCTCCGGGCTCGGAGAGGCGGGAGTGGGCGAGCGGAGCGCGGCGCAGCCGAGCCGCAGGTTCTGCTCGCCGGCTGCAGGAGGGCTCCTGCCTCCCACACTCTGCCCGGCCCCGGGCCGCCCGGGCGGGGAGTGGGGAGGCCCCCCCACCCCATCGTTGCCGCGGATCCGCCGAGGGAACTTGACCAACTTTCTCCATCCCTGGTACCGGGACTCACCGCCATGGCCCCCACCAACTCCTCCCGCAACTTCTCCGCGCCGGAGGCTCGGAACGGCTCAGGTGAGCAGGGGCTGCGCGGGGCGGAGGCGCAGGTGCTGGGGCCGGGGCGTGGGGAGCTTTGCGGGGCGAATCCCGCCTGAACACGCCTCTGGAGCTGGTGGTCTGCAGCGCTGAGCCCCCCCGGTCCCCCATGGAGGGAGAGAGGCTGAGGGCAGGGGCACAGCCCCCCCACCCCCGGGGTGCCCGCAGGGACCAGCCGCCTTCAGCACCCGCGGGCGGACAGCTCCGGGCCCCGGGCGGGGCGGCGCACGGCGGGCGGGACGGCTCAGCCCCGGCCGGGGGGGGCCCCGCGCCCCAGACCTCCCTCCCGGGACACCGTCCACAGCCGAAATAAAGCCCGACCATCGCCGCTGGGCCCAGCGGCTTGAAGCGATTCGCTACCTGTTGGCTGTGAGACAGTAATAACTCCAGCAGCCTGTTGGTCTGAGCTGCAGAGAAGAGCTGAAAGAGCCCAGCTAGACAGGGAGGGGAACGAGGCACAGAACATGAGACATCGCTGGAAGGGGAAGCGGAGATCCTCACCAGTCTCCTTTTTTTCCCTCCATACTACCACTGTTCCCAAATCAAAGGTTTAAGGTCAGGCAGACCAGTTCTCAATGGTGCAAGTTGGTGAAACTCTTCAACAGGTGGTGTTTTATAACGTGATCTTCGACTCCCTCTCCATTAGTATGTCCTTTATAAACTGAACATGTGCCTTAGGTGCTTCCTTCTAGAAGTAGTTTCTTATGTATCTGGGCACGGCTGAGGACAACCACCTTAGAGAAAAAAAAAATTAGGCCAGTCCTCATTCAGTTCACATAGTGCAGTCCCCTTTGGGACTTTTAAAAAGAGGCGGCCACAGATCTACAAGCAAGGACAAATCAATGCCTTAAGTAGCTGTTTCAGTAAAAAAATAGTACAGCCACTTGGATGTGCACAGAAGCAGCACTGAAAATTCAGATTCAACCATATCTCAAGATGAAAGAGGCTTTAGAAAGAGAAATAACTTGAGTATTTGATAGTCATGCTCTTCTGACTCCAGCCCATAATACACAGACGGACTACAGCTTCACACTAGCTTCCAGCTAATAACACTCAAAAGTCCTGCTCGTACAAATACTGCCAGGAAAGATGCTACAGCACTATAGAGGGGACCTTCCACATGAAGCTTTGGGCTTGCACGCATTCTGCTCTAAGGTCAGGTGAGCTCATTCCAAATTTTATAGGGTCACCACGAGCAGTCTATTGATTGCACAGGAACAGGACATTTTGTCCCAATTCCCAGCTAATCAAGTGGCCTTTATGGTTCACTCATACAAACCATTCCCAACACATTCATAACAAAGTTTGTGGCTAGAGAGGAGAACAGAACTCATAATAGTGACATGCAGAACAGCAGGACCACAGTTGTCTTCCAATTTCTAGTCTGCCATCTTCGAGCATTAAGGAGGCATAAGGTGTGTTTGGGCGTTCAGGGCATGCACAGGCTGGATACTGAAGAGTAAGTATGATTCTAACTTGAGTAAGAATTTATGATTCTAAGTACCAAAGTCTCAGTAGGGTGCTGATGACAGTATGTTATCTACTGAACCCCATGAAACATGGGGCATTTACTTGCATTAATGAGCAGCCAGGAGGAACAGTGACCCTTTACAAGCCTTACATGAATGGCCTGGACCAGGCTTTTTTGTCTTATCAACTAAGCCTGGCTTTCACTTTCAGGCACCTGCCCCATTGGCTGCTTTCTGTCATCTGCACAGACACTTTTACAATAATAGTGCTACAACAGCTCTACCAGATTTTGACCTTGGCCTTGCTTATGCCTAAGCCGGCTGCTTCCTAGTGCCAGGAGGAAGAAGGCAGTAGCAGGTCATTATGTCACACTTGTAAGAGCACTGAAATATTACACACAGTCGATACAGTACACACTTTTCCAGCCACTGGCCAGGCCAGTGAAAGACACATGCAGTCTAGGCTCAGGGGCTGTCATGCCTGTCTGTAACAGCCACACAAATAACTCACACAAAGCCTTCCCCAGAAAAAACCCCAAACAGGTCCCATAGGAGGAGCAAGGAGATTTGCCTTAGTTGAGAAGGTGATTTAGACTACATCACACTGTACATGGCTGTCTTCCAGAACAGAGCACACCACAATCAGTGCCTTAGACACCATCTTCTGTGCCTAAGAGCAGACATCATTGTTTGTTGGTACTGAAGCCTTGTGGCTTCAAAACACTATTTTAAACCTGGGTTGGGGACCAGGCAAATATGAATTTGATTATGTTTGTGCCTCTCACCCCAAACAGCAACAGTCAAGCATCAATGCTGATAAGCTAAGTGTTTTCAGGCAAGAATTTTACCTTTGAAATCCACTTACATCCAGAACCCAGAGACAACATGTTTAAGTCAGTTTTTTCCTCCATGTACAAGTAGGACATTGCCTGTTGAAAGGCTACTCTGAAACACAGTCCCAAAGCCCTGTCTGGCCACACACCTGAATTTCTTTTTAGAAAAGAAACTAGAGGAAGGGAGAAGGGCAGGGAAGGAAGATGGAAAGGAGCACATGCTCTGCCCTAACCCTGACAACAGAGGTGGGACACAGCCAGGGTACAGTCCCAGATATCACAATTTAGATAAGCATTAGTTATCTGCCTGCATGGTCAATGAACTCCGTGTCTCATACCACACAACAGATGATCTGAAACTTTCTGACACAACAGCTTTAGCATTGACTATATCCAGATTTTGGCACCCACATAGAGGCATACTTCTCTGATATGGAAAGCACCAGCTGCCTCACCCACTCTCCTCAAAATGCGTGGACACCCAACACTATCTGGCAGAAAAGATACTATCAAATCCCTGTCAGACACTCACAAGTGCAGAGGCACATCAACCTGACTTCAGTCCCCCCAAAGAGCAGGGAGGTTCAGGTAAAGACAGTAGTATACAAGAGCAGCTGAGGAAGGATCGCCAGATTTAGGTGGTGTGCTGCATGCATTGGGTGGTAGAGGAGGAAGCATCAAATCCCCAGCTAAGTCTCTCCAGTACAGAGGAGGTTCTTAAACATCATTCCAAGCTACATCTTTAAAGGGGATCCAGCTGCAGGACAGGGCAATCACACACAGATGTAAAGAGGTTGCCTCTGGGTTGCGCTCATGGCTATGGTTTGTTTTGGCAGTAGCAGAGAAGTCCGCACCGTACACCAATGTGATCATGCCCAGTCTCTTCAGCATCATCTGTTTCCTGGGCATTGTGGGGAACCTCATTGTCATCTACACAATTGTCAAGAAGAAGAAGCTGAGATGCAAGCAAACTGTGCCTGACATTTTCATCTTCAACCTCTCCATTGTGGACCTCCTCTTCCTCTTGGGCATGCCTTTCCTCATCCACCAGCTCCTAGGCAATGGCTCCTGGTACTTTGGAGCTCCCCTCTGCACCATCATCACTGCCCTGGACACCAACAGTCAGATCACCAGCACCAACATCCTTACAGTGATGACACTGGACCGTTACCTGGCGACTGTCTACCCTCTAAAATCTACCTATGTCCGGACACCATGTGTTGCAGCTCTAGTTATCTGCTTGGTGTGGCTCCTCTCCTTCCTGACCATCATTCCCGTGTGGATGTATGCAGGTCTTATGCCTCTGGAGGATGGGACTGTCCGCTGTGCTCTCTTGCTTCCCAACCCAGAGACTGATATCTACTGGTTCACCCTCTATCAGTTCATGCTGGCATTCGCTGTGCCGTTGATTGTGATCTGTGTGGTCTATTTTAAGATCCTCCAGCACATGGCCACCACTGTGGTCCCACTGCCCCA
Source organism: Rhinoptilus africanus (assembly GCA_013400135.1). NCBI lineage: Eukaryota > Metazoa > Chordata > Aves > Charadriiformes > Glareolidae > Rhinoptilus > Rhinoptilus africanus. The sequence continues at coordinate 167,077 of VXBO01010057.1, forward strand.
AAGGAGCCTCCAGGTACGTACCAAGAAAGTCACCCGCATGGCAGTTGCTATCTGCTCTGCCTTTTTTATTTGTTGGGCTCCCTTTTACATCCTCCAGCTGGTTCACCTTGGCATTGACACACCATCCATGGCCTTCTTTTATGCCTACAACTTTGCCATTAGCTTGGGCTACGCCAACAGTTGCCTCAACCCCTTCCTCTACATTGCCCTCAGTGAGACCTTCAAGCGTCAGTTCTTAGTGGCCATCCGCCCTGCAAAAGAGCCATGTCGCAACAGCAGCTCTGTCAACAACAACAGCACAACAGAGGCTAGCGTATGTCTAAAACTGGCAGCAGAATCCACCCAGCAGACTCAGTTTCTGGAGGACTTTTCCCCACGTTCACTGCCTGTGGCTGTTCACTAGGGCACTCTGAAGTGACTACAGCAAAAAGCCTTCAAGACCTGTAAATTGATGGAAAAGCAGCAGCTTCAGGCAATTCTATGAAGCATTTGAACCACAAGCTTCCACTTCCAAGAGTCCAGGTGCCTCCCTTTTTCATCGCAGGGCTCTGCTCCTACACTGCCCCTGGCCTATGAGATGCTGTGTACTGCTGCTTCTTTCCACTCCTGCACGGGAGAACTCTATCACACAAGACACTGGTTCCCCCCCAGAAGGATGGATGGAAAAGAGAGAAAGGACAGAAAGAGGATTTCAGGGGGGAATGTTCACCCTGGAAGAGTAAAGCCTCTATCAACAACACTGCCTAGTGATTCCCCGCCTCTTGGCCTGACCAGAATTCCTAAGCAGCATGCCAATATAGAGCTTCTTAATTCAAAAACTGAACCTCTGAAACACAATGTCATGTATTTATTTTTGGTAAGAAATCTGATGTGCAAACTTTGATGGCTGTGCTCATATCCTAGAAGAAAACAGCTGGAAAAGGTCTCATGGCCACAGGTCTCACCTCGGTCTGACACTTGGCCTTTTGGTCCAGCCCCATCTGCCTTCAGTAGGCTGTATTGTTTGGCAGCCAAATATTTTCAAAGACTGGCTAATTTTGATGCTAATCCCAAAAATTTCAGGCAAAATCAGGCAGATAACAATTGTACTGCTTCAAGGGACTGCAAATAATTCTCAAAACTACTGCTGCTAACACCAGCTTTGTGGCTTTTCATGCCAATGAGCTGATTTTCACACTGTTGGTTCCTCCTGCTGCTCTTGTGCCTCGCAGTCTGCACAGCCATTGGGGAACCCCGGGCAGAGGGTTTTAAACATGACTAAACAACACAATGTGCAGAGATCTGTGGGGCGAGAAGATGCAAAAAAGCAGCTCAGAGGAAGCAGAGTTGCTTATGCAGCTTCCTCAGAGTAACAAATGCTTTATGAAGTTAAAAGAGGAAAAATTAAATGTCTATGGCTTGTATATGCGGCTTTAACAGTCACAGATTAGGAAGTAACTTTGCTCATTACAAAGACTAGAGAAAAGACAGCACAGATCAGCTAAACGCGAGGGATTACACCAATAGCCTGCGCAGGGCACCCAGGGGACCGTGCAGGCATTGTTCAACACTTTGTCAAACACGGAGGCACTGGTACTGTAGATGAATTTAATATAAAGAGGAATTAAAAACATCAAACAGCACAAAAGAATTTGTTCCTGTGCTTATGGTTTCACGCTACCAGCCCCCCGCAATATACCCAGAACAGAAATTCACCCTTACACAGCTACACAGCAAAACTGCGTCACCTGCAGAGGACTTCCCCAGCCACAGGCACACCTGACACACACGCCACACGCGCAGGTATTTTTAAGCACAGCCAATACTTCAGCCTACACCCTGCAGAGAGACCACAGCCATTCACTCACCTCTGGTGATCAAAACAGGCCAGTGCACAGCACCGGCACTTTGGACATCATCAGACATGGTGCGTTGCTTTTCAAGTCATTGAATAAACCTTATAACAAGGTCTCTCTCTCTCTCTCTGTATTTTCATTCCAGACTCCGTCAACCTGCACCCACTGCAGCAGCATATCCACACCACGGCTGCACAGTGTCTTGTCAATTTTTCGCCCCTGTTTCACTGGGTAATAAAGCCAGACACATATGGAGCTTTCAAGCTTTACGACTTAAAAAGTTTTTGTCTCATTTTAACTGCCAGGAATTTTCACCTGTGCTGGTTTTCACGGAGCTGCTTTGCTCTTTGGTCAGCACTCTCCCCAAAGGGCTCGGGAGCAAAGGTTGAGGAAGATGTGTGCTGTGCCAAGCCAGACTTGCTCTCAGGATAAGGGAAGCTATTGTGTTACCTTTCTCCCATAAGGAAATTAAGGGGAGGACTGGCACACTCTGTGAAAGGAGGTGGTAACGGCTGGGTGGGTTTTTTTCCTCCTTCAACAGCAGCAGTGAGGAAAGCATGAGAGAAGTGAAAACAGACTAAATTATCAGTGCGCTCAGAGAGCAGCACATTGAAGATGTTATCTTAGTTACAGTAAAGGTGTTTATGGTTCAACTAGTCTGTTCCTGTCTTAAGTGAGTCAGTCTGACCCAGTGTGGCCAAGACGTGCTAAAAATCATGGGGGCTAAGAAGGGTGGTCAGCACCAGCTGGTGCAACACTGGAAAGGGTCTTTGCAGGGTAGACCTTTTCCAGATCTCATAACACTGAGGTCAAGGCACAGTATACAGGCATCTTTCCAGGCTGAAGTCCATTCAGATCTCATTCACATGAGCAGAAAAGCCATGCTGGTGAGACCTAGTCCCAACACCAGGGACAAGGCTTCCCATTTAGCTGCTGTCCCAGCAGAGGCACCTGCCCCTTCCCACCACCCTACAAAAGCTTGTGGTCTCCACTCCCTCATGTTCCTCCTGCCTGTACCCAAGGGGTTTCCTAGTCCAGATGTCTAAATGCTGGCTGTGGGCTCCCCTTTCCTTTCTATATATATATATCCATAAAAGCTGTAGCAAGTTGGGAAGACAAGGATGCAGATGCTTGTGGACGCTGTGAGGTTGGGAAGAGATGTACAGACAAACGAAACTAGCAAAGCACACAAGACAGCTTTTTGCCATCTTCCCTAAATCACCCCAAAGCACAGGGCAAGATGAACAAAAGCCTCTCCTTTGAACACAACCTTTTGATCAAAGACCTTCAGAGATGCCCCTCTACCTAGGGGGTAAGGTAAGGGTAGCTATACAGTCTCTGTGCACCTTGGCGTGACCTTATTCCAAACATCCTACCCCTTTTCCCTATTTTTCAGAGCTGGCTTTGTTAAGTTGGAGGGTCTGTTAACGTTCTGGTTTGTGTTCAGTTTTACCTCTTTGTCTATTGTGCTCTTTGTATTTATTATGTGATCCACCTGTCTCAGTGCCTCGGTTACTGATTGCAGAGCCTGAATAAAAGGCATCGCTAAGTAGAAAAGGACACAGCTATATGTGCAGAGACAGGAAGCTGAAGCACTTTTGACTGAAAGGTGCGGTGAGAAGGCACAGAGATAACACACAGCCCATTGCCTCTCTTGTTGAGGGAAACTCAAGGAAATCCAGCTAAATAAACATGAGGAAAAACACCCCCAAAACCAAGGGGTGATAGAAAGAAACTATTCAATCTAGTTGTTCAGATCAACAGCCTGAGACAAATTTCCTTAGCTCCTTCTGCCAGCACTTTTCTGTGTGTTCATGAGCTGCCTCGTCAGACAGCAGGAAGACAGATGGGTTCGCTCTCCACCCCCTCCTCTTCCCCTTCTTGTCCTTAGAGGTGCAACTGAAGCCACATGTCACAGCTCTGCTGCAGATAAACTCCCACGAGGGAGGCAGATGGTCCAGTTACTTTTACTCCAACTTTCCCAGCTAGCGACAGAGCCCTCTTGGCTGGTCACTGAAGGATTCAGTCCCTGGCTCACCCTTCCAAGTTACCTCTTTTCTGCTATGCAGATCCCCCTGTCCACACTGGGCAGCAAAATAAACTCCTGCCTTCCCCACAGTCACAGCTCTGCCAAGGCAACCCAAAGTAGAAGCTGGAGCTGAGGTCCCCAAAGCCCTGCCAGGCAGCAGGCTGGTGGTATCCTTCCCCAGATACCATTCTCCACCTGAAGTCTCTGCACAGGAAAACCTGCCCAGGAGCAAGCTGCAGCCGTGATGGAGAGTGAGCACAACACTGGCGGCTGTGGGGTGGGGAGGAGGGAAAGGTGGGGTGACTCACTGGCCCTTGGGACACAGCCAGAACCTGACTCATCATGTTTCATCAGTCCTCCTGAGTTGTTAATTGGAAGCATTTCATTCAACAGACTCCCAGGTAGGAGAGGAGCCATGCGGCAGGTACAGATATGTTCCCAGCCCACTCACTCTGCATCAGTCCTCCTGCCAGATGCAGGGATCACACAGCAGTGCCCTTCCTCACTCACCTCCCATTAGCAAAGCAAGCAGCTAAACCCTCACACCCCCTGCAGCCTTCCCACTTGCTCTATTCCCTGCTGTGGGGCTGGGGAGGAGACAGCACACAGGAAAGGCTCACCAACAGTAGAGAAGTAAAAGGGGAGGGATGCCTCATCCACAGCCCCCATTCTCCTACTGGACAATTCCTCCAGCAGATGAGGGCCTTTTGTTGCCTCCAGGCAACAGAAGATGTATTTTGAAGCTGTATTTACAGGGCAGCATTTGAACAGGGAACTCACTGCACCACTGGAGGCAAAACCTTTGTTAAGAGATGCAGACCCTGATTGCAGGAGGGCACCAGAGATGACACTTGCTCTTAGAACCTTTGTGCCCTACCCATATCCCATTTGGAAACAGCTCCTATGATCATACAGGACCCACCAGTTGTTCCTCTCACAGCATCTTTCTACCAGTATAGTTGCGTTGGCTATGGAAATTGTCACTCCTCATCTCCCAGTCTGGCTCATGGGAGAGCAGCAGCACTGGCTTCTCTTGAAGGGTAGAGCTGGGCTTCAACAACTGCAAAGTTACATTTGAGAAGTGGCTTGCTTCAGTATGAGACATGACGGTGCACACAGAGTGGTGCTTTCATAAGCACTTTCGTATGTACTGAGGACAAGCATGTTAGAAAAGCCCCCAGGGCTGTCAGCTCATTACCTTTCACCATCTCTAAATGCTGCTGGAGTCTCACCAACACTCCCTAGGGGCAAGCCTCTGTATAAAGGATTTCTCCTCCAAAGCAAAGTCAGACTACATCAGCATTGCCCTCCCCAAGCACAGCAGCTGAACGACAAAAGCACTACTGAAAACTGAAGACCCCATCCTGCAGGTCCATACAGGGTTAGTCCCCTGGAAATGAGAGACAAGTTCTGCCCATAGCACCAGGCTGAGTTTCAGTTTGCACCACCGCAGTCAGTGGGTTTTTAGCACAATAGGGAGCAGACTCTACCTCAGGTACTGACTGCATCATCATCCGGCACCGCATGAGAAAAGGAGATCTGCAGGGTCTGGTTCCACAGAAATGCCTTTGGGGTGGTGACTTCTCAAGCTTCAGTTAAACAGTGACACACACAGGTTTTGGTTTAGGCCTTAAACCTTATTTCTTCCACTAAAAACCAAGTTAACAGATGAGTCAGCCCTTCCCTCCAACCCGTGCTCTCCCATCCCCTGCAGGTTTCCACTGGCAGGGTAGGCAGGCCGAGAGTCAGTGACATAATTTTAATTATTCTGGTATTTGGTTACTAAGTTGCCTTTGATAAATCTGCAGGAGCTCTTTCGATTATCTTCCTACACATGCTGCTGGAAGCACAACAGCTTGGCAACACCAGGCTGCCATGCCTTGCTCCACCAGACACTTCAGAGGAGAAAGCGGAGCTCTCCTTAGGCAGCCACAGCAAGGAGAAGACTCCGACCTCATCCAGGAGCAGTGCTTCTCACATTCACTGCAGGCTCAGAGATCCAGTCCTCTACCTCTTCTTCCATGGGTCTTGACCGCAGAAAGCCAAACACTAACATTTTTGCACGTATGTTGGCATAGAGCATTTGATAGGGATAAACATGGTGATGGAAATGGTGGGTGAAGTTATAACTGATGAGAGCTTCTCAAAGCTATTATTGACTTATTCCATTAGGAATCTGGTTCTTGGAGGTGCACCTTCTCCAGCAGCCAGATCCCTCCCACCCAGAAATGGAAACAGGTTTAGAAAGGAGAAGACTATTCACATCAGAGTTCCCTCTGCCCTCCTTCCTGTCTGCTCATAAACAAAGACTTTGGATTTCAACTTGCACAAAGCATTTTGGGGATTTAATCCCCTCCCTCCCCCCTTTTTTTTTTTTTTTAAGGTCAAGTCATTACAACCTCCCAGCCCATAATCCCCAACTGGGACCTCCAAGTGCTCTGTCAATGTAAGTTTGTCATGTTATCAACATGGAAACTGCTTCAGAAGAGAGAGTAAAACATCACCTCTCGCAGTGAGAACGAGTTGCCTGCCCTTTGCTTTTATTCACGTCCAGATACTTTTCCCCAGCCAACCGCTGCCACTGAAGGAAGCACATAAACATTTGCTCTTGGGCTGAGGCATGTTGTGCCAAGCCACAGCCCCCAGCCAGTACTGACACAATCTCTACATTGAGCACCACAAACACTGGCAGCTCAATGAGAAGGGACCCATTTGCTGGAATTAATATTCAGTCTTTCTACAGCATGGGAAACATCAATTGTTCAGTGTGAAATAAATTACACGTCTTTCTTGGGGGGATTTTAATGAGACCTCCCCCCCCTTCTCCTGACACACTCAGGCTCAGGGTAAAAGAAAAAAAGCGAGACAACATTCCAACATCTCTCCATCAACCCTGCATCATAATGGCCCAATCAAGGTAATTAGGATGTCTCATGGGTGTTCAGGGAGGCTTCACACAGCAAATCCAGCCTGCTGTTCACTATATTGCGGCAGCATAGCTAATTACTCCTGGTTTTAGAGGGAAGGGGAGCAGACCAGCTTTGTGTGCGGCTGGGAAAAAGGGCTACGTTGAGTACAGTTAGGTTTTGGATTTATCTCTAGTCCTACTAGATCTCCTGGTAAGCTGAATGCTAGAGGATGGGAGAAGAGGCTGGTCTGGGGGGTTAGTTCTTAGAAGAACCAACATAAGGACCTACATGCACCTGAGACCCCCTTATTTATCTTCAAACTCCTTTGGAGCAGAAGGGCAGCCAGGCATCTTCCCAGCAGCTCCAGTGTCAGCTTGAGAACATGCGAGTGCAGAGAAACACGCACGCAGAAAACAGAAACCCCTCCTCACCACAGAGATTTCAGCAAGCCTTTTGGGGCAGGAAGGCATCACACACTGGCATGGCAATGGACACAAATGGAAGCCTTTCCCAAGGCTCCTGGGAGCTGGATGGGCACTTCATCTGCCTCACCTGTCTACACTAAATGCCATGGGTACAGGAACAATCCCCGAGGTGTGCACCCCCGTTCAGGCTGGCAAACCATACGAAGCCGCTCCCTCAGTGGGGATCCCACCACCTAGAAAGGTGCTCTGGGAGCATCTGTAGCCCATCTCACAGCTGCCAGCTACCACCTGAGCTGCTCACTGCCCACATCTCCACACCACCAGCCTGATTTATCATCTTTTCTGCCCACATGGCACTGTGTCCAAGCCCAGGGTTGCTTGGGATGGATTAGAGCTCCACTGTTTGATACTCTGCTATTTTCTCATCTCCAGATTTGGCTAAAGCACATAGAAGAAGTGTTGGTATGTGGATGTGAGATAAGGGAGGTCAACAGTGTTGTCTCAAGGCTGCACAGAACTGGCCACATAGCTGCACATGGAGACTTGGCCCAGTTTACACCAGCGTCTACTTCTTTACAAGAATTTCCAGACAGGCCACAGATAGACTCAAGTCCCTTGTTTCACAGCTATCTGCCCTTTTCCTTCTTGCTGCCTTGGTTTCCTCAAGCCTAGAGAAATTTCTTTAGCAGCAATAATTCCCAACTCACACATTCGTGAAACTTCACAAGTTATCATCTGTGTTTGGAGAGGAAAGAATTGAGGGACTGAACAGGAGGAGATTATGAGCCAAGCTGTAGACATGGAAGCTGTGATGGGCACCACTGAAAGTCTGCTGGGGGTAGATGTGGGGCAGCTGTGGACCAGATCCCGAACGCTCCGCTATGTTTCCATATCACATCTCCCTTTGCACATACATGGTCTAACAAGAGTTAACCCAGGAACCTGCCTTGAACAGCCAAATATGTCCCATGACTAAACTGACACGCCAAAGGGATGCAAGTGACACCCAGCCTCACTGCCCTCTCTGACCAGCCCCAGCACCCACGTCCACATAGATATTTAATCCCTTCCAGAATGGGATAGTGCCCTGCACCTTGCACACATGCATCCAAGAGAACACTCATCAGGCAATTGAACGGACTGTGATCACACAGGGAAACAGTTGCACAAGCAGCCTCAGACCCCTTTACTGCATGGCCACAGAAGGAAATCCAGTCTGCTCTCACTCACACCACTGCCTCCACTGAAATTAATGATTTGGGATTAGAGAAAAGCCAAGCAAAACAAGGTCTGAGTCATGGCAGAACTTTCCTCCGTGGCTGCCCGAGAGTGGAATTTGACATCTTGAAGGTCTGATTTCACCACCAAAACGAGCTGCCAAGAAGGAAAGCTGACATGCTGCTGTCCTCTAGTTCCTTGAGTCTAATAATCTCAAATGCTTTACAAATATTAATGACCCAAACCTCAGATGGTGGCTGGAGACATGATAGTAATGATGACCTTTTGATCCTTGGAAAGCATTAAACTGTCATCTCAGATATAATCTACAGTACTGCTGAAAAAAGCAACTGCTTATCTTGACTCTGTCCTTTAGTGCAGGAAAGGAATCCAGAAAAGAGCAGCAGATGATTCAAGAAAAGACAAAGTTACCAGAAACACTTGTCTGCAGCATTACAAGTGACAGATAAAAGCTGCAGCACTGATGAGCCTGTGAGCACCAGGGATGAGGCAGACCAGCCAAGCCCTGACGTATTAGAGACAGGACATAACCTTCATTTCTTTAATCTCCCCAAATCACTTCATTCTACTAATTCTTTAAAATGTGCTTATTCCAATAGCCACAAAGATATCAGATACATCCCGTGGGCTGAGAGGTGTCCCAGCAGCGAGAGCATTGCTTCAGGCATGTATGAGATTGGCTAAGAGACACACAGCCAACTTACAGAATTACTAGCAGGAAACAAGTTTCTGCAACCAGTAACAAGCTGCAATACATTAGAACTGTCAGGAGTGTTTTTCAGGAGCATTTAATCTCTTCTTTAAAGAGGAACCATCAATACTAATGAACTGCAATTGTGACAGCTCAATGCAGAAGCCCAAATTTTACATTCTGTATCTGACTGCTCATGTGGTAAAGGAACTCAAGAAATGCTGCAGGAGTATCAGGTCTTTGTAGGAATTCTTCAACCCTTTTGCTACTGTGTTAGATGCTACAAGTGAAAGGCCTCAGAGACAACAAAGACAGTCCACAAAGTTACTATCTAAGCAGCAGTTCATATTTTGGAACATATTTTCCATAAAAAACCCACAGAAACTAGTTTATGTGCATACACATTCCCCAAAACACAGCCATCTTGGGACAGAAAGCAGGGCACAGTCCAGCTACTGCAAGCTGTGGAGAAGTGGGATTTATCAATAGAAACACTTCATTGCAGCTCCTGTGGAAAGAGCTATGGGATCGATTGTATCAGGATACCTCACCAACTTGCAGAGTCACAAGCAGAAAATCCACATCACATTTCTGCCCTTGCAAGAAGCTGTTGGCTGATGCCCGTCAACTCATTTGCAAAGGAAGCTTTGAAGATGTGTCTCATTTTGGAAGTAGCAATGATCCCAGATCACATCAGGAGAAAACCTGCTCTGTCTCACCCTCCCATCAACTAGAATGGGCTAACTCCTGAGGATATCAATCAAATTTTAAGCAAATTCTGCAGTTCCTTCACTTGGCTCCTTCCTCACCTTGATGATGAGCTAGCAAAGGGCAGTGCTATCCAAACCAGGTTTGACTTGTAAAGGACAGAGGGAGGAATGTGGGGATGGCACTGGAAGTGGTGAGGGGACAGGAGCTGGTTCCTGCAACACAGGGCACCAGGAAACTAAACTCAGCTTACTGTTAGTCTTTCAATCAAACAAGTCTGACTCCTGAAAGAGCAAAACTGATACATCTCAGGGTAAAGGAAACTTTGAGAAATATGCAGAATAAAGGACAATAGGAAGACTACAGAAATTTTGAAATATATATCTTTACCAAGTGAAATGAAAAAACAGAAAAAAAGGAAATGCTAGAACAGGTTTGGTCCTCATGAAATCCAAATTGGAACCTTTACGGCTTGATGCCTTTATTAACTCCCAAAAGAAAAATTGCTGTCTGAAAGCAGGAGCCACTCAGTGACCTGCGAGACGTCTGCCTGCACTTGGACAGTGTCACACATAACAAGGACACAGCTGGCAGAAGTGGCCCATCCTGCTCCTTCACATCACATCTGGCATTTTTGTGTCAATTGCTGTATTTCAGGATGCATTAGTGTGAGCAGCAAACACTATGAGAGGAAAAAGAAAAAAAAAAGAAAAAAGAGCCTTACTTGGGTTGTGGGTGGTTGTGAGAAGAGAGAGCAGAAATGAGCATTGATTAGCAAATGCTGGACTACTTTTGAAGCTTGTAAAATTGTCTTAGGTGACACTTCTGCAACATCCTCTGGCCCATGTTATAAGCATTTAACAACTCCATGGCCATAACTGACAGAGGGGGCAGAAATGAACTCATCCCAATTTTACAGTTAGAGAAACTGGTGCTCATGGTGGTGGTGATATATTCCAGGAAGACCCATCATATCCTGACTGTTCCCCTGTGATTTGCTCACCCTGGGGTATTTACATCTCTGCACAGACTGTGATACGAAGCAGCAGCCTCTCAGTCTGTCTAGCAGTGTTTGCCCACGCAGGAGAACCACAGATGCACACACACTGGCTTAAAATGAGATGAGCTGACGGCACTTTGGAGGCTTTTCCCTGGATGACAACACAAGGTAAAAAACCACCTCAATAGTTTCACATAAATTTCTTTCCTCCTTTTCACTCCTGACCTTTTACCCCTTGAGCTTCTACTTAGATGTTTCCTTTTAGGTTCCCAGGAAAAGTTTTCACCAGCCTCTAAGGTCAGGACACCACAACAGTGCGTGTGTCAGCTGGATGGCGTTGGTTAGTTTTTAATCAAATAACTAGAAGCAAGACACCTTTAATCAAAAAGATCCATGACCACTGATGATGATACAGGCACTGGGAAAGGACAGAGAAGCAAGTCTAAAGACTTGTCAAAGAGACCAGTCAGCACCATTTGTGCCACTTTGGGAGAGGAAATAGTAAAGAGAAACCACCACTGCCTCTGAGGTGCTTGTTTTAAGCTTCAGAAGGAGCAATGGGCACTGGAGATGCAGTGAGACAGACAATTTCAGCACTGAGGGAAGAGCAGCCAAAGAGAAACAATCCTCTTGTTTCTTTATGAAAGAAAGAAAGAATTTGTGCATTTGATTCTTTTTAAAGAGACCACCTCCAATAGTTAGTTCCTCTTACTTTCTCCTAGGGATAAAACTAAAGAGGGGAAAAAAAATATCAAAGTCAATTCAGAATCTTTCAACCAGACTTTGAAAATTGAGCTAATTAAAACCAGAGGTGAGTTTTATAAAAAACCTATTGTAGTCTTATGTGCCTTGTTAGTAGCTCTGTCAGGACAGTTGATTTTGGCTGCTTATAACACTGCTTTGCAGCTGCCATAGGGGTTCCAAGATCTCCATTCAGCACCTGTGCTGGCTCCCGTCCCTCAACATGCCCTGGCCCCGCTGTTGCCGAAATACCCTGTACAGCAAACTAAAACCCATGAAAGTGCAAAGCAGTGTTCAGTGTCAGCAAGGGGATGTTGGCAACATAACCATCTAACATAACAATGAAAGATCCTTCCTGAGCCTGTGAGAGCTTCTGGTCCGTGTGTTTCCATATTAATTTCCTCCCTGATAGACAAAAATATTTTAACTAGTCAGAATGAACCTGGTGCTCAGAGCATTTCTGCTGAGATATTCCAGAAGCTGGATGATTGAACTGACCAAAGACTTCATTTTCAGTCCTAGACTTCAGAAAGTCCCTGCCCTCACACACATTCACCTAAAAGCGACTGCCAGGCTTTTTTGGGCTGAGCCTGAGCCCATCCCAGCAGCCTGATGAACAGATCTGCATCTGAGAAAGGGGCAGCATCATCCCCTGAGCATCCATCTCAGGCAAAGCCACCAGGGCTGGCACATGCCTGGCTGTGCCTCCAGGTTCACACAGGTTTGTTTTCAGAACCATCTTCCCCAGTCAAACAGGGACAATTTTTCAGAAAAACTTCCCTTTCTTCTGGGAATTTGTTATTGATGTTACTATGGTTCCCTTCTTCAGCTCAGCCCTTAAAAGTAAGGAGCATTGCTGTGTGCAAATTGAGGGAATTTTCCAATCACAAACTCGTAGAGCAAAGGGACACTGACTCTTTCCATATCTTGTTTTTATTTATTAAATTTTTGTTGAGGGACAAGTTCTCATTGTGCTATACAGCTCTCAAATCAGCAGCACTTAAAGCACAGCTAGTCAATAGGCTTTTTTTAATTTAAAAGCTGAACAAATTTCAGCTGATTGAAGGACTGGCACAGCTGCTTTTTCCCCTATTGTACAACTAATTTTAAGAGTCATCATCCACATTTGATTTTCTGTGAAGTCAGAAACAGACTTCCATCTGTACTGTTGTACAGTCACAGATCCAGAATTGAGTGAATCAATACCTTTTGAATGGATTTCCCTGCAGCTGTGCTCACACCTTTATTTACTTCCTGCAAAATTCTGGGTGAATTTACTTCAGTTGAATAAGCCAAAGCCTGAGCTTATTCTTCTATGTGTGTAACAACTATCCTGATGTTCGTCCATGATTGAGTCAATATAACAGAAGGATTAAACATCATGTTTTATCATGAGCACAACTGTGCACACACGGGCCTGTCGCACAGTGGCATACGGCGTTTAGCAAACCAGAAATGCACGCTAAACTGCTACAAATGCAGTGATTATTCAGATAGTCACAGATAGGGCGTCCACACAGGGGAGGCAGATCTGAATAGCTACAGCACAATTATAACCCTGCCATTACACTGGATAATTTCCTAGCAGACACACCAGACTCCCCCCAGCACACAACACAGCCTTTGAGCCAAAGATCCATAAGCCAATTTACATGGAAAATTAGGAGGTGTCAGAAAAGGCAGAACTAGACAGGTCTCAAGGATATTAATTCCTGCTCCCTTAGCCTTGAGCTTTCAACACACCATTAATTTAAGATCACTGATGTTAGACTTCCGTCAATGCCATGAAGAGAGAGAATACTTCACTTAAGCTGCGCTTGTGCTGGGTGAAGATAAACCAAACGAAAGAACCAGCTGTGTGTGCAGGATAAAGAACTTCAAGCCCCGCACCTCAAGCCAACCCTCGCTCAGACAGCGGGCAGACCACAGTTCACTCCCAGCTCTGCAGGGCTCACCCCAACCCACAGCACCTCTTTGCATCACGGACCCCAACACCCTGCCATGGGGGAGAAAGAACAAATGGCACTAAGCTACTTCCACAAAGACCTGTTAACTTCAGAGGTTACCCAGCACGGCCCTCTTCCTATTTTTGCCTCCTCTCAAGCTCCCGACCAAGGCTGTAGGCACCCAGGGCCATGACGACTTTGCTCTGGAGCACACCTCCCTCCCTCCCAGCAGTTGTTAATCTGAGTTTGATACAGAGGGGTGTAGAGGACACCCAGCACCCTGCCAATCTAGTCTACCATCTATGAATTTATGATATATCTACAAGCAATTTGCTCTGGGCAAACAAAACAGCAGCCAATTAATTTGTGGCTGGGCGCAGTTACATCAATAACGAAGCGGATAAGGGATCCAAACTAGTAGTGCCTGCTACAAGCAAATTAACTGTCCGTTTAGGCAGAGCAGCATGCAGAAATGAGCTGATAGCTGTATCAGCAAGTCATTAGATGAGAGACTAAAGCTCCCATTGAACGCTGTTATCAAGTTTTAGCTCCCCCCAGAAGCTAGAGTTTCACACAAAGGCAGGGCAGAAAAGACCCATCAGGTTTAACAAATACAGCTGTGAGATGCTGAGGTTTGGCCACACTGCTTCTCACAGAGCCTCCAACCCACAGCCAAGGTGCTCCCCAGTCTGGCTCTGCATCCCCTGACAGCGACATCCCATGTGTGTATCCACATAGCAAGTGAGGGCTCACCTTCACCCGCTCTGTGAGGCAGCTTGGCTCATGGAGGAGGGCTATGCCAGCAGGGCTTGGCAGCACAAGCTCACCTCACAGCACTGAGTGCCTCCTGCCCATCAGCACACAGCAGCTTCCGCACATTTGTTGGTTTCAATTCAGACACCTGGGGTTGTTCCCCCTCCTTTTCCTCAATCAGCAAAGGCTGGAAGCCCAGAGAATCATTACGTCTTATTGTGTCTGACACAGCAACTCCCATCCTGGATCTCCAGTTCTGGCCTTTTGGGCATGATTCCAATAAAAATACCCGACTTGTATGAAATGCCTGCAGTGGATCAGCCCACAAGAATTCAGGACCATCAGACAGACTTGACACCATCTATAACCCAGTAACATAGGCAGCATCCTTCCTCCTCCAGAGCTCTGCCCCACAGCACATGAAGCCAGCCTTTCAGGGGCTACAAGGGTAGATGGCAGCAAGTTCTCAGCTCTCCAAATACCTGGAGGGTGCCTGCAAGGTGTGCTTGTGAGGTCTTTCCCACCCATTTGCCAGCCCATAACCACAAGTCATTTTGGGTTCTTATCCTTAACTATTTGTGCTTGGCATGACAGGCCCCTAACCCTGCAGCATTTCGACTCTGCCATAACAGGGTCAGCATCAGTGGAGTATGTACTGCCGGGTGTGACGAGTCTCTCCCCAGGATCACATATAATTTTCTCCACCTCGAGAGGGAGACTGCCTCAGAAGGAAAGGGCAGCAGCAGTTAGAAACCAGACAGCTAGACCGGGACTATGAACCATATCACCACGCATGTTGTTGCCGTAGGCAGTGCTGCTCCTAGTGCCTTCACACTGAATTCACACCCTACCTTGCTAATAAGGCCTTTTGAGACAGGCCACAAAATTATGCTAAATTAAATGAAAAACCAAGACTAAGACTACCACACTGGAGGCTCTCCTCTTCCTCCCAGGAGCCTGAATGCATTTTAATTCAAGGCCAAGACAACTAGTGAAGGGAAAAGCACTGCATTTAGCCATTAGCATTTCCCCAATTACTTCTCCTCAAAAGAAACACCAAGCAACAACTCCAGGAACTCATTTCCCTTATGAGTTAAAGTGGTGGAGGAGAAGCAACCAGGCAGCACTATTGCAGACCAACAGAGGAGGAAAATGGCCTCAGCAGCCATCTCAGTCTTCCAGCTGAAATAAAGACCCTGCTCAGTGACAGCTGCAGCTCCTCAACCAGTTTTAACCCTTCAAGAAGGCAGCTGAGCTCCATAGACACCCCAAATCCTGCTCTCCAGCCTGCCAAACCAGCTGCCCCTGCAGCAAGGCACTTTATCCTCCCAAATCTCTACTTCTACCTGCAGCTTTTTCAAGAGATTTAAATTCACTTAAAACCACAATTAAGGCTCATGTTCTTTATTCCTAAAGAGCTGCAAAACCAGAAAATCCTTCAGATCTGAGCAGGGCCAGGTCATCCTACATTAAAGATGGGGCAACAGAGCTACATTTGTTCAGTGGCTAACAGCTCAGGATTAATTAGCACACACTGAACCCAACCCAGGCCAGTCCCTAGTTTGCTGAGCAGCCACACCAGAAGGCAGTTGGACATCGTTCAGCAAACACCTGCCAAGACCTTTGTGGAAGGACACCCTTGACCTCACAAAGTTTGAAGGTTAGAGCTCAGTTGAGTCCTCTCCCCTTGCTCTAACTGGGGGGCAACACTTCCCCCTTCAGCCAAAAGACTCATGACTCAGCTATGAATCACCAACCAGCCTCTTCATCTCATCCACCCGGCACCAAACCTTGCCTATGAACAATTAGAGAGATCTATTGCCATGCTAAACAGCCCACTGGGCCCCTGCGGCCACGACAACTCCTCCATTCACTGTCTGGGTTGCAGGGGCAGAGGTATTTCTAGTGCAGCCACTGTTTTTAAACAAGAAATGGAAACGGTGCTTTTCTGGCTGATTTACTGGCGGTGGTTGCCATGCCGCCTCTAACCAGAGGCAAGGAGCAGGAGCACTGAGACGCAAAGCGCGAACAGATGAATCATGCAGAGCAGCAAGGCTTGGGGGAGTTTTAGCATCCGAGTTGTCAGAGCACTGCATGACTTCATAGACGCCCTTTGCAGCTGAGGTCAGCCCAGGTCTGTGTGCTGCATTCTCCAGAAAGGACCCCACTCCCGGCTGTGAGCTGTGTTAACAGCTGCTCACAAGGGTTCGAGTTTCTTGTTCACCTCAAGCTGGAGACTCATGTTTTTGCCTATGGAGAATTAAAGTGTCAAAAAGCAAAACCAAGAGGTTTCAGGTGAGGAAAAAGTCAGCAGTGCTTTTCCCAGCAGCTATGCAGGCAGACAGCAGCTCCACACACTGCAGACTCCCCTTTGGGAGGATCACAGCTCCATCTCTGTGGGGTGGGGGGTCTCCAGCATGAGCATCAGGCACTGATGCAGGACAGGTTTCTGGAGATCTTTGCTCTCCAGTGCTGTGTAGACAAATTTTTCCCAAACTGGTAGGCAAAACTATCCAGTTTTCCAAGCATACTGGGGAATGAAGGCAATGGCAGAATGGCAAAGGACTGCCAGCACTGGCTAACAGTCTCCTTTATCCTATAAGGTACACTACATGCTGCAGGAGAAGTAACAGCACTACTTCACTTGGATGGGATGGGGGTGAAAGGGCTCATCCAAAGCAGCATCCTAAGCTCACTTTGCAGGAATTAATTCACATACTGCCCTCCAGAAACTGATATTAACTAAACCCTGTCAGTGACACATTAAACAATTTCTGATTTGCAGGTTGTTCAGTAGCAGTTTTGTGAGCAGATGACATTTGAGATTGAGTATGCTTTAGTTCTTTTTGTTAAGTGCAACTTATCATTTGGTTTCCAGGGCAAAACCATTTTTATTTCAAAAGACAGATAAGCAGTTTCCAGAATTCATTAGTCCCACAATCTTTCCTGACAGTAAATGCAGCTGGTGACTGTTAAAGCTGGAAAAGAAGCCCCTTGCATGAGACAGGGATCTGCTCAGCTTTAAGCAGAGACACTTCAGAAGGCAGCAACCACTTCCAGAGCACCTCAGACACTTGAGTAGCTCAACATCTCTGCAAATTGGGAAACTTACATTTTAAGGATCACTTAATTGTCTGCAATACCTAAATGGCTTTTTCACATCCATCCTAGGAGGACTTATTCCATTCTGTTTTGGCAGGGAAAAAAGATATCAGCCTCCACTCACCCACAGACAACAAAGCAAGCTCCCCAGACCTTCTTCCCCCACCCATGCCAGCATCCTGGCTCAGGCTCTGTGGGAGGTCCCTTGCCCCCCCCNACACCAGGACGTGGCAGCTCACCCAGCTCAGGACAGCCCCGTTCCCCAGATGCACTCTGCCCCAGCCTGGCTGTGGTGGGAAGCTGGACAGGGTGAGCTCCAGTGTCTCCTTTGTCTGGAATTAAAAGTGCTTATCCAGGAAAGTTACAGACAGGGCTTATGATTTCCCAGCATAAGACAAGCTTAAAAAAAAGGATCAGCTGGAATGAGGCAGGAGACTGGGAGATGTGTCACTGCCATCTTCTCCCAGAGGTACAAGAGGCCAAGGGTCTTACGTTTTCCCATGCCTGTGGAAGGAGAACAGGCTCCTGGGTTTGGGCCCCGTCCCCTCCAGAGCTGCCAGGGCTCTCTGTTCACACACAGCCAGAAAAAGGGCCAATGTCCTGGCAGGCAAATTTGCAATTGCACAGACCCACAGCCCAGCAGCCTCACAGAGCACAGACTGAAAGAAACACTACAGCAGTGGCCACGCTGCACGGCAGGAGCCACACAGTAGCTTTGCAGTCTTAAAAAATCCACAGCAAATCTCTCTGCTTTAATCATGAGCAGCACAGAAGTACATCATTAAAATGATCCATCTGCACTGGAAAATTCATCTGATCCCCTTTCGGGGGCAGAGGGGAGGCACAGGGAGCGAGTGCAAATACAAAAGGAAGAGGGATGGGTTCCCTTCTATTGTCCCTGCTCAGCACCAAGGCTTCGACTCCATTATAGCGGACCTCCTCATCTGCACACAGGCAAATCTCAAAGAGAACAAACCATTTAAATGCACTGGCTTTTATTTCCAAAGAGGAGAAGAATTCCTATTTGTTCTCAGGATTGCAATTTTCTCCCCATGCTGCAGAGGATACGAACAAATGAGCCGGGAATGAAAGGGATTAATGAATGAATGAGTGGGACCTGGGCTCCCAGCTGCAAGAGGAAGGGGGGAAGCCAGCCACAATGTGAGGGACTGCCTGAGCAAGATAACCCTAGCTAGTGTTTAGCATTACAGACACCAAGGGCTCTTGGGTACCCCCCCCGTTCAAACAGAGATGAATTAACAAACATCTCTGAAAGGATTCATTTATGGGGAAATCAAACAAAGAGAAAGGTAGGAAGGGCTTAAAGTTTAGACCAACCACATATTGCATAGAAAGGGCTGGTTTTGCAGAAATGCTGGACTTCTGACAGCTGACACCACTAAGTTTCCAGCAGCTTTTGTCCTCCTTGAGGGATGGACCCACATGATGCTATCTTCCTCTCAAAGTCTTAAAAGCGGCAGAAAACCAAAAAGGCATTTGGTATTTACTGAGGTGTTTATACCAAGCATTGCACATTTAAGGCCTATTGACTCTCCCGGCTCTATCAGGGGTATGTAGCCCTGTGGAAGCTGCAAAACAAGCAAAAATTAAATCTTCTTTTTCTCCTTCTCAAGTTATTTTAAATTCAACATCAAGAGATTAGAGGCAAAGTTTGGGATTAGGATTAGTTTTCAGCCTGCTGAGTGAGCTGGTCTGATTCCCATGGCAGTCAGTTCCTGGTACTGATGGCTTCCAATAAACTCCATCACTGCACCCTTTGCTTTTGATGCCCCAAGAAAGGTCTTTGCTTTGGCTCACTAGTGCTTGGGTATGATGGGACACATGAAAGCCATCACAGTTTTTCTGGGTGGGAGAAGCAAGTGACACCGCCCTCTAAATCTAAGGAGTTAACACTTACCCATCATACTGCTATAATACATGGCTTAATTTAAAAGCAAGCTTAATTTGCAGATTAATTATTATAGTCTCTGACTGGATGAGCTTGCAATAAATCACCTGGGTGTAAAATTGCACAGCAATTACTTGACTGTATGTTGAGAATGTAAATGTTAGTAAAGAGGTGTCACCTAATGCAGACTGATGTTGGGGAACTGCAGGCTACAGTCAGCAGAAGAAAGTCACAGTGCAAATCAGGTCAGGGAGGAGGTGGCAGACAAGAACACACCGATCAAAGTGTTTAGCACCATACAAATCAGTCTTCAGGAGCAACATGCAAAACCAACGTGGGATTTTCAGGGACCCGCAAATTATGATGGAAACTGCTGGAATTCCTCACAGGCAGAGTTGTGACAGCAGTTTTGAGGGATGAGCCACTGGTCAGGACAGCCCCAGACTCACTATCTTAGGGAAAAGCAGTACAGATAGATCTCAAGGAGATTAACCTTCAACCAACAGCGAGATTGTAGCAGATGACTGCTTTCTGGATGCCACAAACCTGGATTTCAGGACCATCCAATTTCACCATGCCCAGCCCTGCAAAGCTATTCCCTTACAACAGCTATTCCCTTGCAGGAATGAGATATGACAGATCCCACCAAGCTGCCTGGGTCAGAATACATGCCCATCGGACCTTGGAGCACACAAGCAAGAGGCTCCCCAGCCAAGTTCCACCCCTTGCCAGGAGACAGATGGGTTTTTCCATGAATGCTAACACCCAATACACTTCTAATCCTCACCAGGGAAGATCTGAACCAGCCCATTTCCACCACAATCACTGCCCCCGCTGGCACTTTTCTGATAGCAGGAGCCAGAGCAGTGACAGGCGAATGTCCAACCTCAGTGCAACACATAGGCCCTGCCAAAATTTCTCATTGTCTGCTTTTGGCTGGCTGCAGCCTCATTGTTCAGCAGTGTCAGGAGCTGGCTCCAGTTCTGTTTGGGATTTGGGTTTTTGAGAAACTAGAATTTCAGTTTCATTTTTAAAGAGACTCCACCCAGGGCCATGGGACACCCAAGACTAGAAACAGCTCTAGAATAGCAGGCCCAAGTGTGTTATCTTCTTAAGCCAGGACAAACTGGAAACAAGGCTACAAAGCAAAGCACCTCAGTCCATCAATGTTAACACCACTTGTAGCCTCATAGATGAAATCCAATTTGCCAGAGGAGCTGGGATTTATTACCATGATCAAAGGACTAGGAATAAATGCAAACACCGTTGGATGGAAGCTGTGAACACTACAGCATTATAAACCCTCATCCAGGGCTCAAGTTAAGAGAAGCAGATGAAGAAGGCTGCAATCTGCATCCAAGGCCAGGACCTTGATTATAGCCAGCAGGAGATGTGGATCCTTCTCTAATTCACAGCCACCTCCTTCACCACAGGCTGCCCATAGGGTTGCTCAGCAACACAAGGGCTGATACTGACAATTTATGTGGAGCAAGCCCTCAGGCTCCCAGGAGGAGATGCTCTTACCTGACACTGTGCAAGTTGTGTTTGCATTTAGCCATAGTGTGCTGCCAGGAGCCTCTGGCACTCACTGTGGCTCACAGGGCTGTGACCCTGCCTGCATCAGATGCACCAAGCAAAAAGCAGCACATTTGCATGGCACAGCTGCCTGCAGCCCTCCATTAACACATCCCATCCCATTAAACAGGATCCTGGCACCAGCTCCAGTTGTCCAAAATGAAAGTTGCAATAGGATTAGATCCATCAAACATTGATACTCTGTCATTTCCTGGTAAGCTCCTGACATGAGGCAGACCTTGCAGGCAAGCAGAGGAAGCGCAGACCTGGACTTGCCTCTGCCAGCAGGTTCACAGGCACAGAAAGGCAGCAAGATCCTTCTCCAGGATGAAAACAGGTCACCGTTGAAGCCCTGCAACCACTGCAGCCCACAAGTACAGGATTTCCTCGTGGTCCTTCCCTTTAACTCCCAAACACATCTTTTCAGTAGCACTAGTCCCCCTGATGCACAGGACACTCCTGGAAGAGTGTTTGTTGCATGCATGGTCCCTCCACCATAGCATCATGATTTGTCCAAAGTCCTATGGCAGTGCCTGAAAGCATCCAGGGATCTTGACTTCTTAACCCAAAGGGCCCTTGCCCAGCAACCCCCCCAGGAGCTCCAGCTGCAGGCCCTATGTACTTCCCAATACTAAAAACACCAAAAAGGAAATATAGGAAGCCCAAGTTAATACTATCTGCTTTATCAAGAAATTAGCGATGCTGTCAGGGAGAGCTACGATAAACTGCTCCTCCAGCCCCTGGGGAGCCCCATGAGCCATGCCTGAAAGGACCAAAGGCAGCAGGAAAAAAAAAAAAAAATTCTTCACTAGGAAAGAAAAGTTTCATGAGGAATGAGAAGATGACAAAAGCTGCTTTGCTGTTACAGAGCTCCTGGGGAAATGGGGCCAATTACAAAACCTGCCTGGGATTTAGCAAACAGCTCCTGGGAAATATGTCGATTTAAATGGAGAAAGAGAAATTAGGTTGGAGAATTATTAGCAATACAATAGAGGAACTTTCCATGCTCTACATCCAAAGCCAATGCAAGTGACTGTAGCACTTAATCCTTACATGCCTGGTTGCACAGCCGGAGCGACGGGTCCATCACCCTGGGGATGGCAGTGACTGCCCAGGGATCAAGCCCAACTCTCTGTCCTGCTCTGGGTAGTTTCAGCCTCATCTTGCAACAGCGGAGCCTTTGCCTCTTCCACTCGTGTCTCAGTCTGAGCTCCCTTGTCCCTTGACACTACATACAATGGCAAAGTATGTTTTGATTTTCAGTTGTATGCAATTTTTGACATGTAGGGTTGAGATGACTGGTCACACCTCTTATTCTGTACAACAGCAAGGGTCCAGCTCTGCTACATGAGTACCCAGCACCTTCCAATGCTGAACATGTGACAAGGACCCAGTCCTGCAACCCTGCCCCTGGGTCCCCAACACCTCTCAGAGCTCTCTCCATTTGCCCCTAGGAAGTATCTATCCCTTGGGCTGACACATCCAGTTTATTTACTTGCTTGCCTGGGAGCTGGTTATCTTGCTGCTAGATAGCCAGTTACCCACAAAAAGCCAAATGCATCTTTGGTGTCCCGGAGAAGAATATCTCTGGAAGATCTGAGTCTTCATTAGTCTCCAGTTTTCCATCCACAGCAGAAGGGAAAGGTTTCATTAAGAACAAGGTGAGCCATTCCCCAAGCAAGACATCAGCTCACAAAGGAAATCACTCAAAGTCACCTCCCAACACATACAACTTAATTAAACAAGGATTCTTCCTCAAAGGCACCATCAGATTTCTGGAGCCATGGGAGAGATGAGTGAAGAACAGAGCTGCCTGCAGCCCCTCGGGCTGTGTTGGCAGGTCACATTTCCAATGCCAAAAAAGACACTCCATTTTCTTGCAAATAGAGCTCATCAAGAGCAATGTTTCCCTGAAGGTTTCCCATCCCGGAGTGGTGCCATAGCCCAATGCTGCATCATCCTATTTGCACCCCTACACGCAGGGCTCAAGCATTAGGGGGGGTACAGAGGGAGCAGCATTTTCGGTGGATAATAGTTACCATGCTCCCTGTACCCTCCTTGGAGATCCATTGACTCCTTGCAGCTCGCATTAGGAGATCTGCTTGACCCACACACTTTTCATCTCCAGTTCATAAAAGAGAAGACAAAAAACTTATTTTATCAGGTGTTCTAATCCTAGTGCTCCATTTCTCTCTACAGCACCAGACAGACCCACTGGCAGCTTTTCCATCTGCAGATATGTCATTTAAATGGAATTATGCCAGTAGCAGGGATCATGCTGTTCCTGTTCTGTAGCCATGCTTTGGAAATGAATGCAAACTTATTTAATATCAAATTCTGACTTTCCTCAGATCTGTCAGTACAGCTCACTTGGCTTCAGCGCAACTGAAGTGCTGGGTACAGCTGAAAGCAGGATCTAGCATACAACACTCTGGAGTTATTAACAGTGCATGAATAATCTGGATACAATGCTCTTTTAATGCCAGCAGCAGTGATAAAAGTGCAAGAACAGAGCCAGCAGAAGTAATTTTTCTGCTCATGGATGAGCACTGTCTGCTTTCCACCCACCCCCTCCATCAAGCTTGGCACTACAGAAGACCGTGTCTGCCACTGGTTCATCAAACATGCTCTGGACACCAGAGTTTGGGAAGGTTGAGGCCAAGGCAGGACCATCAGCACAGCTGGCTTGTCAGAGCCAGTATGAAGAGGCTGGCCAGATGTTCAAGGCTGACCAGGAGCCCCAGAACTTGGGCCCTGCAGCCTCACAGTGCTGACAAGGGAGCCCATTCCGCACATCTCAGGGTGGGAAACGCCTCATCTTCTCATCTGACCACTCTAATGACTATCACCTTGTCAGCCAAACGAGGTGCTTGCTTTAGTCAAGATGCAAGGCAAGTCTGGCCAATTCATACCATCCCACCAAGAGACAAAATTTCCCCCTGGGGGGGAAGTCATTAGCAGATTGCACAGTATTTCTAGCTTCAATTGGTTTGATTTTATCCTTCAGACACAGGCTCTCATTGTGCCATTTTCTGCAAGATTAAAGTGCTCTTTGCTATCTGGGAAAGTACTTACAGTGTAATTAAGTCACCCAGTCCTTCGTTTGATAAGGACTAAGCAGATTGAGTTCTCATATTCCCTCCCTCCAAGGTATTTCCTTCTACATGCCTTCCAAGCTTTCAATATCCTTTTAAAAACCTTTACACCAAAACTGTATGGGCAATTTTAGCATCTCTGGCCTTACCACTGCCCAAAGGGGGAACAGATCACCTCCCCGCCCTTGCCCTCCCATCCTGTAACCATTCCTCCTTCCCACCCCGCAGCATGAGGCAGGGAGACAACCTTTCCCATCCTCCACCCCCTTGGAGGCTCCTGTATTTCACCCATTTGATAGCAGTGCTGCACACTGGTAATATCAGCCTGCTGCAGGCATCCTGTTACAGCATTGCATGCTGATAACAGAAGGGTTTCTGTATCCAGGGTTACCTTTGGATGTGTAGGTATAATCAAAGGGCTTAACCTTGCCTGTTCCCACCCCAGATCCTGCTAGGCTGGCAGGATTATTGCTAACCCACATTGCAGATGGTTTACAACAAAACTCGTTCCCTCCTGATGCAGTCCCCTGTATGCAGGGCAGATTGCTAGCAGGTATTTCATAGTCAGCTCAGGAAGAAGCATAAATCCAATCTCATTTTAGGAGTGCACCAAGGAAAAAAGTAATCACTCTAGATGCATTTGGACAAAGTTACACTGGACAGCCGTTTCTGCTGGAACTCCCAAAAGAAGGAAAATGAGGCTCTCAGGAGAAAGAAACACTTCTGTTCACTTGGGGGCATTGCCCTCACTTTTCCAAGTACCTTGTTCGGGGCACTCTGTACGAAGATTACATCCCAGCCTGTCCCTCAAATTCAGCCCAAGCACATCTTTTAGCTTTTAAAGCCTCATAGATGGACAGGGAAATATCCATAATGCCAGTCCTCAGTGCTTCCAACTAAAATAAATGAAATAAAAGCTGTTGATTTAGCTGCACACTAATGGGAACTACTCAAGCCACACCTGAGGCAGAGGTTCACTTCAAGGGGCATAGCCCTTGCACTAAACTGATTCTGGATGCACAGCAGCACACAAGGAAGGTATCAGCTGGCACAGGAGCCAAGACGACACTCCAGGATCAAACAAAGCTGCAAAGGGTCTATTTCCATTATATCCTCTATTCTCCATTGCAGATACACATGGAACTCTTTGCTCTGATGAAAGACAAATACAGAGGTACATTTTTGTCCTGTAAGACATCTTACAGACACATCTTTCATGCTGAATTCTCAGTTCTAGTGTTTGAGGGAAAGTGAAACACCTCTTACAAACCAGTTTTGGTGGGCTGCAATAACCTCTAGGGAACAAGTGCTGCTCTTGCAGCTCCACATCAGAGGCACCAGCCAACTGTCATGAAGCTCAGCATCCCCAGGATGACCAAAAGCAGCCGCTATCCTGACATAAACTACTCCCCCAAAGCAGCCAGGGGCTCCCCCCACTGCCAGACAAGCAGAGGCAGTAGGGCCCAGTATGAGAGCAGGCTATCAATTTATTTCATTTTTTAGCAGCAACTTTATGGGGGCAGAAGGGGAAAACAGCTTGGTTATTTGAAAGAGATTTACGGGACAGTCCCTCCCTACATCCACCTCATGCATCCCAGGAGCTGCCACACGCAATACTTACCTGGATGCCCCAGGGCTACTGCCCACATACAGGCAGACTCTACACCTCCTTCAGGTGCTCCATCTGACACATCTGCTGCCAACAGTGTTTTTAGGTGACTAAAAGACACCTTTTCTGGGTAAGGTGAAAATTGCTCTATCCTTCACCATAAAGCCTTGTTGAAGAGTGAAAAAACAGGTAATGGTCTTTACAGGCTGGTCCCAGACCCATATGTGGCTGGCAGAAAGATAACAGCCCTTAGGCACTGAGTGCTTTTCCACTTACACAGCCCTTTTAGTGCAGAAATGAACTACTTCTAAAAATCTGCCTTTTTAGTCCAAATAGAATCCAATCACATAAAATACCATGTACACATTTGAGAGAAAGTTCTCAGGTTATAAGTTTAAAACAAAAGGGAGTTATGGCCTTGATGTGGGCTCTGAAAGTTGTGTACAACTTCAAATGCAAGAACAACTACTCGGTTGGGAAATGGCCTTAAGCCAAGGTCAGTCCTGTGCAAGGGTGGCAAGAAGCCAGCCAGAGTCTTTAATATCTATTGAAGGTCCCCATGGGACCCTGCAGAATCGCAACAGTACTGGGACATTTTGGATCAAAGACTCCCTGGGCATCTCATAAACCCTGTCAGGCTCCCAGCTTGGCTCCTGAAGTCACAAATCCAGGAGTGAAGGAGCCCAAAAGGGACAGATATTAAGGGGTACTGCAAGTATCATACTGCTGCAAACCTTCTCCCAGCATTTAAGAGGTGCTCAGGAGTGAGAGCTGGGTACCCAGCAGCAGGCAATAGTGCAGAAACACAGGAGCTGGCAAAAAGAGAGGCATCAGACAAAGTAGTCAATGATGCAGAGGATGATATTTGTTTGAAGACAATCATGTGAAGCCTCCTAGCCCCCTCCTCCTCAGAGGAGAGCACACCAGCCTCTCCAACCCACCCAGCAAGCACTTTGCCAGCTGCCGTGGACCAGCTTTCAAGCAGCAGCCCAGTTTTCAAATAGCCCAAAGCATAATCGCAACCAATCTTACTTCCCATTCCTCTCCTCAGCATCTGCTTTGTGCCAGCTGCTGGCCAGAGACTCATCCCTTCCCACCCCCCTCCAGTAGCCATGTCAGCAACTTGCTTCCCACAAACGAAGAGGAAAGCAAGCACCATCCTTTTTAGCCTTGCATACGGAGAACAAATCAATATACTGTAGTGCTGTAATTGAAGTTACCTCAACCTGTCATCATCAAGGTGCTGTAGATGGGACGTAGTGTTCACAGGGCTGATTTGTTTGTGGAGATGTTAAAATATCTTCATCATTCTAATCTCTTGCTGTATCACTTGAATTAAACTTAAGAGCCCAGAGGAGCACACATTGTTAGTGCTCCAACTAATCAATGCAAAGACCTTCACAATACAAGCAGCAATACAGAAAAGAGTTTAGTAGTCTCAAGGGTTGTTGGTGTAGATACTGAGCAGCTCTTCACCCTTCCTTGGCACCTTGATTGCTCACTGCTCCCAGTTTCATCATGGTTATGGATTCAGCCTTACAAGCAGCACAGCACCCATTGTTCATCCCATTTGGTTTAAAGCCTAGGGTGCCCAGAACAGGTGAGGAACAGCCTGGAGCTTCACAAGCTAATGAGACACTGCAGAGCAGATCCTTGCTCCCAGTTCCTTGCCTTAAACAATATTTCCTCCTTTCCAGTCCCCAGCACAAGCCAAAGACACCCTGGGAGTCTTGACTCTGTCACTGGTCTCTGACCCAAAGGCATGTCCCTACCAGGCATCTCTTTTCATGGAAAGGCCAACCATAAACAGCAGGTTTTGGAGTGCTTCCCCAGACCAAAGCCCAGGGAAGACATTTCAAAACACCTGGTGAGTGCAAACACATTGCTGGCGAAGCTATGAAACTTGAGTAAGGAACATAATCTATCACCTTGAACTCTAAACAGTGAGGCTCCTTTACCCCAAGCCAGGCATCCCCAGTGAAAACCTTCAGTCTGTTCAAGTGAACCGCGAGCAGGATGCCAAGGCAAACTGGGGAAATGAGAAAAGCTTCAGCCATTCTCTCCAGACAGGAATAATTCAGCATTTCTCCCAGCCCAGTGCAGTGCATCACTGAGGTAAGAAAGAGTCTTATTTTAATCATTCTTGCTGGATTTGGTCCATGGTTGCTTGGCTTTTCACATGTAATTAACAACGTGCAGGTTCCAGTAAATGAGTTCAAATAAATCCTTAGATGACTAACAGACAGCAGCTCTAGAAATTCACGTAGTGGTGATTGAAAGCCTAGATTCAGCAAGCTCATTGCATACCACAAGCCTGCATAGCAATACTGTATCAGTTTTCCTGCTGCAGAGCAGGAAAAAAATTGTGCTGTAGTCTGTAGATGGTCACATCATAGTGGTTTCTACAACAAACTTACCGAAAGAGAGAAGGGAAAATTTAAGGTTCTCCATTTGATAGTTATCAGAAGGCAGCAGAAGATGCCAGTGAACCACAGCACACACACTTGTTATATAGAAGTATTAACTGCTTAATCTCCAAAATCACGTTCTCAAAGATAACTTTGTTCTTACACCTTGCAACCCCAGCCCTGACAAGTGACAATAAAGGTTTAGCCCAGTAACCTTCCTCAGTCATCTCCTTTTTGTGCAAAAGTCTCTTTCCATTGCCCTGCCTAAGCTCCCAGCTGTAACACGCTGTAGGAACAATCACAGGCATCACAAGCATCCTACAGCACCAAGGAATTTGCCAAAAACTCCCAGGTGAGGCTAGAAAACAGGCTGGTCCCACACCTCCAGACAAGCTGTAACATCTGACACCTTTATCTGCTTTTCATCCAAAACCAAGCACTTCAGTGCATATTTAAGGTCTGCCAAATCCTCTGGAAATTGATTGCCAAATGCTCCCTTCTTATCTTCTACTGTAAGAATCATCTATATGATGCTCTAGAAGCTTGGAGTTGAGATATTTTTCACTAGAATATAATTAAGTATAATAATAATTAGACAATTGTATGCTGAACTACTGCTAACCTGTGATAACAGTGTTGTTGAGTACTGATTATATGAGCATAGCTCAGAGCCAAGTAACTGTGACAACATCACATGTATTGCAACATACACAAGAATTTAAGCACTTTGCCAGTTTTAGTGAGTTTGCAACATCCTTTTCTGTCCCAAAACACATAGAGCATCTACACACAAAACCTCTTGGGTTCAGGACACAATTACCGGTTTACAACAAAATCCAAGTGGATGGGCCACATTATCCATCTCAAACTGTTTTCCAAGCATTACCATTTGTTGGCAAATAGGTAAAATCCAAGCCAGGAGCAGCTGAGGCACAGCTGGTTTCTGCAGAGCTACTAAAATATTTCCAAGCACTATGCCAGGAACTGCAGGAGTTGTTAACACAGGGATGAAAGCAGGTAGCCGTACCTGGCAGCGCTACTTAGCTCAAGCTTAGAGCATGCAGTTCCCACCTGACCGTGCCTTGCACGCTATGCGAAGCTAGAAAAACAATCCCAAGGCCGTACTTTCTTCTATTTTCTCAAAAAACACTACGAGTCTGTTTACACCAAGTTCATCCAGGAGTTAACCACAAGGAACTTGTGATTACTGGGACTGCAAAAAGACGACTTAGACACAACAGAAAAGGACTGAGAGGGCCCAAATCCGGCCCCTCACACCACAGCTTTGCTCCACTGCCCCCCCCCGAACGCCAGGATCAGCAGCAGGAGGGGGAGAGTGAAGGAGCCAGCCCACATTTTCAGTCCTAGGAGTCTTTTTACACTTTATCAATGTTTTTCCATATCAAAGAGGAAAAAAATAAGGAAAAAAAAGGGAAATGACGCTTACCTGCTCTGAGATCCCACAGTCCTGGTGCATTCAGTGTTGTGTTTCTCCTTGGGGCAAGGGCAGTATCCCACAGGATAGTGAGGAGCTTCTGTGGCCTCCACCATCAACCTCCTCCATAGCTGCTCAACAGCTGCACGTGCCATCCAGGGGATGGGAGCTGGATCTTCCTCTGCTACCTGGTGTCACACACCCATACTCTTCCTCCCTGGTAGCCTCTGGGCTCACAGTTCTGTATCTACCATCATTTCAGCTCACAGGATCCCTCAAGCAGACCATTCACTCACAAAGCCAAGTTTTGCCACCTCTCAGCTTGATAACTATGCTTTTAGCTCCAAGAGGAACACCTTGCAGCTGTCCACCTTCTCACAACCCTGCCACAAAAAAACACTCCAGAGAGCTCAGTCCACATGAACTGCTTTTTAGGTTTCCTGCCATACACAGCTGCACCACTGGAGACACAGCAGGGTGCCACCCAGAGCGAAGGGAAGAAGACCCTCAAAAACCCCACTATAAGCACCACAACCAGAGTTTCAAGGCAGCTACACAGAAACTTAATGTTAAAAACCCTAACTTAAACCCAGAAAAACACCTAAGAAAAAAAGTCAAACCCACCTCACCCTCCATTTGTAAGCAGCAAAAAGAAAGTGAAGCCCCCCCCCTGCCCAGGACCACCCACACCCAGCTGATGAGACTTAGTCAATTAGGGCTGATTAAGAGGCTTCAGCTGAGAACAGTGAGTCCCACCCAGGACAAGGCTCTGCTGGTGCCCCTGCAAGGAACAGGATCCCCCCACCCTGCCCCACGACAGCTAAAATCCCAGTATTGAAAAGAAACCTGAACTGAGATTAGTCTTGACATTTCTGGGTCTTGTAATCACAGTGGGTGACAAAAGCAAATTCTGGATCAGAGCCTTTCCCAGAGCAATTTAAACACATCTATTCTGAGGAGAGACTGAGTTAAACAAAGGGGTGACAGGCCGTAAGTTGAAAGCTGTGGGATGTGGCATCCTGAGATTATGTTAAAATCAGGCAGTTCGGGTAGCCTCCAAAATACATATTTTTTGGAAGTCAGGGAGAGAAAGTCTGCTGCCACGTAGCCGGCTGCCCCTTGTGCCATCCATGAGTCCTCATCCCCCCATGTGCCTCAGAGGCACTGCTGACCAAAATCGCTTGACCCTCTTGCAGGATGAAGGCTCAATTTAAAAGGAGGAAATAATCAGGCAGGAAGCGAAAATTAAACCATTCAGTGGAAAATAGAGGGGAATGGTTTTTGTATTCATTTGCCTATGCTGGCATCTTGTCAAAGGACTATTACTGGGAAACCGCGATGGGAACCAGGGACTCTGGTGGGGGGAAAACTGTATTTTTCCTACTTGAGGCTCAGTGACTCCTGTGAGCTATCCCACAGCAACAGGAGCCGGGCTTGAGGTGAAACTTGAACTTCTGGTGTGTTTCCCTGTAAGGTCCGTTCATGCCTGCCCGGGCAGCAAACCGAGCTGCATCAGCAGAGATGCGAGGCCGCAGTGCGGGGAGGGTTCTCATTTTCCAGCCCAGACGGACCACTGCACACTCTGCACATCCTGATGGTACCAGCACGCGCCTGAGTGTGCACAGCACCAGCTATGGGGGGCTGTAGGGGGCTCTATGAGGAGAGGATGGGGCTGCCCCCTATCAGATGCAGACACTTCCAGACGGTTCTGGCTGGTTCCAGATGGCTCCGACAGCCCCACCACTGGGCACAGCTGAGCCCATCAGTGATGCTGGTGGTGCCTTTGGGGAAATGTATTTAAGAGAGGGCAAAACCCTGCCAAAATAAGGAAAAGTGTGATGAATAGCCTTGTGAGCTGCATAGTCAGGGAGGAAAGATGGGGGTTAAGAAGAGGTGGTCCAGGCGCTGGAGCAGGTGTTGCCACTGGAGGAGTCCCTGCTGGAGCAGATATCCACACGTGGGATTAATACAAAGCCAGCAGGTTAAGGGAGGTGATTCTGTCCCTCTGCTCTGGTGAGACCCCACCTGCAGTGCTGCCTCCAGCTCTGGAGCCCTCAGCACAAGAAGGACATGGACCTGTTAGAGCAGGTTCAGAGAAGGCCACGAAGATGCTGTGAGCGCTGGAATCCCTCTGCTGTGGGGACAGGCTGAGAGAGCTGTGGGGGTTCAGCCTGGAGAAGAGAAGGCTCCGGGGAGACCTTAGAGCCTTTTCCAGTCCCTAAAGGGGCTCCAGGAAAGATGGGAACACACCTTTTAGCAGGGCCTGTGGTGATAGGATAAGGGGTAATGGCTTTAGATTAAAAGAGGGAAGATTTAGACTAGATGTAAGGAAGAAATTTTTCACAGTTGGGTGGTGCAACACTGGCCCAGGTTGCCTGGGGAGGTGGTGGATGCCCCATCCCTGCAAACATTCAATATCAGGTTGATGGGGCTCTGAGCGACCTGATCTAGTTGAAGATGTCCCAGCTCATTGCAGGGGGTTGGATTAGATGACCTTTAAAGGTCCTTTCCAACTCAAACTATTCTATGATTCTAATATTAATTGGCAATAAATTCATTTTCGGCAAGCTGAGTCTGTTTTACCCACGATGGTAACTGGTGGGTGATCTCCCTGCCTTTCTCTCAATCACTGTACTCTCTCCCCAGCCCTGTTGAGGAGAGGGGGCGCGAGCGGCTGGGGGGCGACTGGCAGCGGCCGCGGTGAGCTCGCCCCGATGGCCCGGGGACACAGCGCTGGCCCGAAGCTCGCTGCAAGGCCCCGGTGCCCGGCCCGGTGCCCACCCCCGCAGCACACGCCGCCCCCGCCGCTCGCAGCCCTCCGAGCCCCCAGGGGGCGCTCTAGCACCCGCCTGGCGCTGCCGGCGCTCGGGCCCGGCGGCGGAAGGAAGCGGCTTCCCACGGCGCGCCCATGGAGCCCGGCGGGTCGCGCCGCCGGGGGTAAGGCTCGCCCGGGAGGGGAGGCACCGGCGGGGTCTCGGCACCGGCGGCTGCCCGCGGCACGGGCTGGTCGGTGCCGGTGGGTGTCGGGGCGGTCTCCCCTCACCCTCTCCCCCTTTCTCGCCCCCGCAGCGCGGCGGAGCTGGTGGCGGCCCGCGGCCGCAAGGCCCCTCAGGGTCCCCACGGCCAGAAGGATTTCATCCCCGACGGCTCGGCCGAGCAGGCGGAGAAGCTGCGCCGGTGTCGGGAGGAGCAGTGGCAGCTCCTCTCCGAGGAGCCTGTGGAGCGGCCGTAAGTCCCCGGGGCTGGGGGCGGCCCGGGGGTCGCAGGGCTGTGCTATAAGCCACCCAGCCCAGGGGTGTAAGTGCCTCTGTCGCTGGGAGGGACGGTGCCGAGGGGGCCGGCGCTCGGGTGCTGCCCGCTGGGGTGCTGCTGTGAGTAGGACGGAGCCGGCAGGTGTCAGCGCAGCGAGTCCCGTGCCCTCGGTTCCCCCGCGCCCCGGTGGGAGCAGCAGCGGCGCGGCTCACCCCGGCTGTGACCCCAGGAGCTCATGCCGGCACCCCGGTGGCTTCCATGTGGGTATTCAGAAAGTCCCTTAAAGGGTCCATAGTTTTTTCCCGTGTTTGCATAATCCTGTGGCCTTTGCAGATGACAGCCTGAGTTACGCAGCCCTGTGTTGGTGCTCATGCGTGGCCTTGGGCAGATTCAGCCCACTCTCGGTGTCCCTGGCTTATCAGTTTTGATGGTTTCAGCAGCGCTACCCGTCTCCAGAGCTTATCGTTTCTCAGGAAGTTTTCACGCTCTACCTCTCAGCACAGGCTTTCCCTGTTTAGCCTGCTGTTTTGTGGTGACACTTTCTCTGTCTGCACTGATCAGTAGCAACAGAAGCTATTCACATAAAATCACACCGCTGGGGACTGTAGAGAGAAAATGGTGACCTCCAGCAGGCAGCCGGGTCAGACAGGGTGGACAGTTATTTTCCACTGGTGTCACAGTCGGGCTTATTCAAGTACACCCATAAATGTGTGTCTGGGGCAGCAGTGGAGCCTCTCAGGATGGGAGGGCAGCTGGGTAGGTTTGGGTTTCCTTTCAGGTGGGTAAATTAAGGTACTAAATTGAGGTACACTCTAAAGGTGTAGAGCGAGTCCCTGGTGGACCCTACAGGTCTTAGCTTCTGCGTCTTTGAGCCACCTGTTAAAAATGCATGTTTGCATTCTTGGAAAGTTGCCCTCCACTTTTTCTCAGCTATTAAATTTTTCCTATGAGACTGTGTAGGTGGGATACAGCATTTTTAGAACCTTGGCAGCATCCAAACAATCGTATGATGTATCATGGCTGCACACCTCCAGCAGGCTGCTGTAACCCATGGACAGATGTCCACAGTGCTGCTGAAGACACTCATAACTAATTGTTGGTGATAAAATCTTCAGCTTGTACTGCGAGATCCAGAGGCTGATGTCTTTCTAAGGCCTTACCCTGTAAAAATGCCACCTGGAAGTTTGCTTGCCTTTTGATACCTTCCTGAGCTTGTTGTCTTGCTACAATGGGAGTTCATAGTAGGACATGCGAGTCTAATCTTTAACCTTCGCAGGAGGAGTCTGGTGAAAGCTGAGTGGAAGCCGGGACAGGGCATCGTAGAGCTGCTGTCCCCTGCGGTGAGTCTGCTGGGGAGTGTACTCGGTGCCATCATCTCCTGCTGGCCATTGCAGATTCCTTAATTTGCTTCTTGAAATGGGAGGGAGCCTGGTTGTCAGTGGGGAGCAGCCAGAGCCCATCACAGATTTGTGCTTCTGTTCCAGGGGAAGTTCTGGCACACCATGGGGTTCACAGAGCGTGGCAAACAGTGCCTGCTGCCTGAGGAAGCTCTGTACCTGCTGGAGTGTGTAAGTAGGATACCCATACGTGGATGGGGGCATTGGGTCCTTCCCGAGTGACTGGAGGAAGTGCAGCAGCTTTAGACTGAAGTCTGAAATCACTGGACTTGCGTTGGTCACTGCTGCAGTGTGAGGAGCTGCTAAACGCCTGGTTCTCAAGGAATTGTCTCTTTTAGCCTGTTTGCTGATGGGGCTGTTTGTCTCCAGGCCGTGTTGTACTCCAGAGCAGCCTCTGTGTCATTGACGGGGTGTGTTAGTTGGATCTGTGGCCAGTTTTATGCAGCTGGTATCGTGGTTAACCCGCTCCTACATCAAATAGGACAGTAGAGACTAGGGGAGTTTTAGCTGATACGAATTTCTGTTAGTACAGCTAATAAGTCAGCTCTCTTATCAGAATGAGAGAAGCATGAAGAGCGTGTTATGAAGTTTTCCATTGAGGTCTCTGTCTGGTTTCTTGCTTGGGGGGATGAAATGCATTTATTTATCAGTTACTTCTTTACTGAAATCCATAAGTATAGGGAGTTGAACTTCCACAGTCTAGGAAAACTCGCTGTTCTGGGAATTTCTGGAAACAAGATCGAACCATTATCTTCTGTTCCTTGCAGTAGTTAATTGGAATAAAAGATTTGATACTGAGAAATCCTTTTCCTCAGAAGTGGTGAACAGTTAATGAGGACATCTGAGACTGGTCAATGCCTTCTCTGTCATGACTTGACTTCCTCCCTTATCCAGCGTATCTTAGATATTTTGCAGTAACAAGGTTCCTAAGTTCATTAACACAGTTTTTCTGTGCTTCTCAAAGAAGCTGATAGCAATTAGTGAAACTCTGTCCAGCTTGGTAGGGCTGCATTTAGGCACTGAATCAGATCTTTCCTTGTGAAGGATGTTGGCCTGGGAGGCAGTTATGTAGCAGCCAGTGCTGTACAGGCTTTACACTTAAGGAGGGATCTTTGGGATTGCTACTCGGCATCTCTTCCCAGTATATATGGCAGAAAGAAATTTAAATGTGGCAGAGAGGGGCGTGAGACCAGGTTGCTTTCAGTGCTCCCTGCTTGCAGAAATGCCGGTGAGCGCTCTGATGTATTTCTCTGCTGTAGAGAGGGAACTTCTTATCTGGCTGTGAAAACCAGGACATGGGGGAACTGGGCATGGCAGAGGGACTGTAAGTAATCCAGGTGGCACATGGGTAGGCGTGGACATCATGTGAAGGAGGGTGCTGAGACCAGTGGGAAGAGACTGGTGTGAGCTTGCGTAGATTTCCCTGTGATTCTCTCAACACCAAGCTTTTGCCCTGCAGGGCTCTCTTCAGCTCTTCTACAGAGATCTGCCCTTGTCAATCCAGGAAGCCTATGAGATCCTGCTGTGCCAGGAGGCGATGAGCCTGCCACATTACCAGGTGTGTTGGAACTTCCAGCTATTGCAGGGAGGAGGAAGCAGAGGCCCCAGCCTCTGCCACATAACCTCTTCCAGTGGCTGAGAGCAGAGTAGGACAGTTAAGGAGGGAAGGGGAGTCATTCTCAGTTTTTCCCACTCGCCTTCTTCCAGATGATCAGTTCCTATTTCCTCACCTTTGCTTTGGGTCTTTACCCTGGTGTTTTCTCCTCTCCCAGTTGTAGCAGAACTGAAGTAAATTGTTTGATTTTAGGGTAGTCATTTAACCCTCTTGCTTTCCTTTGCCCTAAGGTGTTCAGCCACTTGAAGCAACTGGGTTATATTGTACTGAGATTCGACCCAAGGTAACCAGCTTTTTCTTTCCACGCTGCTTTCTCCTTTCTGAAGACCCTGAGCAGCTCTGTGCCTAATGCATGGCCCCAGCGGAACGGCAGAGAAGAGGACTTTGACCCTGCATTCTGTTTCTTGGAAGGATTAAAGGCTAAAAGTGGCACTCTACCCTTCCTTGCTCCTCCCTCTTGAGGAGGTGATTGGGAACATGAAATGGGGCGTGAACTGAGGACCATCCTGGTCCTGCTTGTGGATTTTCTGTGCCTGGAAGAAAAGTTTTTGTTGCTGTGTTCTGGGGGCTGAGCAGAAGGGTAGTTTCACTGCCTCGCCCTGCTGTCAGCCTCTGGTGTTGGTGTCTCCTTACAGCACTGTCCTGTCTCCCTACGAGAGGCAACTGAACCTGGAAAGTCACTGCCAGAGCTCTGGGAAACACCATCGCAAAAGGAGGAGGAGTTCCAGCCCCCGGTAAGGATGCAGCCCAACACGTTCTTCCATCTTCTCCCAGGCTCTGCAGCTTGGGAACAGCATCCTCAGCCCTTTGTGCTGTGGGTGACCTGTCTGGCACAGCTGCTCTTGGCTGTCCCCAAGCAGTGCAGTGCTTTTCCTGAACTCTTTGCACTATGCCCTTTTGTCACATCTGTACTTGATGCAAGGATAATAGAGGCAAACTGCCCCTGAGCCTCCCAGCTGCAGTGGTGAGATGCCCAAATAAGAAGGGTAGAGCGGTCAGCGCAGAAGAAATGCGTGGCAGATGTCTCCTTTTGCTTTTTTTAGAGGGAGCGCAGGCACCACAGCGCATATCTTACGCTTATCCACCCAGTACTAGAACTGTACAGCAGAGAGCATAGCTGGGTCCTGGTCCTTGCACGTGGCTTCTAGACATTGCCAAAACGCAAACAGAAGCTGGCGTAATTAGTAATTTTGCGAACGATTATGATAGCTTCCAGTAGGTGGCGAAATCCCGTAAGAAACAGGGAGGACAAGACTGGTCTGCAAGTCCTTTACTGTTAACAAGTAAATCAGTGCCTGAGGAGTTATGAAATTTTAGGAAGCAGGAGATAAAACTGATGATTTAAGAATTGCCCCATGTTCTCTGGGACCAGGGACTGAACCTCATACCAGTAAGAGGTGCTGGCAGGAAGGTTTCTGCCTGGCCTGTGCTGGTTTGGCTGAAGTCTGACATCTTTGCGTGGAGGTGTTTGGGTCAGTATATGGGGCGTGTGGAGGCTGCATGGCAGGTTGGGAATGTGTGTCTATACAAATCAAGGCTGGGATTCTCCTGGGCATTGAAGTCAAAGCTTATGCAGGACTGCTGAGAAGTTTATTCTGCCTTTGGCGTTCACTGCTTGGTTTTGGTGTGCTTTTCTCCCCTGTCATTTTGTCACACAAGTAAACGCCCTCCTTCCAGCCAACAGGTTGTTGTCAAGGGTTTGCAGACCTGTCTGGGGTTTCCTGACACATTTGCTGTCCTTCCTTCAGGGGTGGCAGACTGCATTATTCTTGTTAGCAGGGAGAAGGCATGATTCAAAGGGAATAAAGTTCCACCACACACTCTCCCTGTCTTTTATGCTGTTTTTTCTGTCTTTAGATCTCATGAGAAGAAACATAAGGTGTCTGAGGACCTTCCAGAAGCTGAAGAAACCTCCAAAAAAGCTGGAGATGACTGTCAAGACTCCAGCTGCCTTCCCATGGATGAAAAGCCCTTGTCAGAGCAACCAGAGGAATCGGATGCTGGCAGTGGAAAGGGAGAGTCAAACCCAGTTCCTCTTGATACAGGACTAAAGGACTCCCTGAGCACCTTCTGGAGCCAGGCTGGAAACCACAAGGAGAGCAGCACTGGCACCCAT
This sequence comes from Rhinoptilus africanus, assembly GCA_013400135.1. Lineage (NCBI taxonomy): Eukaryota > Metazoa > Chordata > Aves > Charadriiformes > Glareolidae > Rhinoptilus > Rhinoptilus africanus. The sequence goes on from VXBO01010057.1 coordinate 204,866, forward strand.
GCACCCCGCTGGGATTTTAGCACCATCATCTTGCCAAATGTGGCCCCAGACCAACCGTGCACACATCTGCCCTCACCGGACAATGGGCTTCTGCCAGAGAATGTGCCTGGGAGGGAGGTTAATGCGGCTTACTGGTGTGCACGCATCAATCAGAAACAGGAGAAGCTGTCACGGAAAGAAAGGGAGCAGCGAGAGAGGGAGAGCAGGTACAAGAGCAGTGTCAATGCTGACCAGGAGGTGAGGCGCTGCTCCAACTGGCAGGAGTACAAAGCCCTTCTGGTGCAGAGGAGCCAGCAGAAGGTTTGGAGACGGCCGCCACATCTCTGGGACCAAGCTGTCACACCGCTTTTGCGGCCAGATGAAGCTACCTCACAAGGTAGTGGCTCTGGGAATTTGACTGAGACCCCCTTCTCCCCCCGAGTTCTGTGAAATGGTGCCTGGTATGCAACAGCAAAAGGGATGACGTGGAGAAATTGAACATCAGTTTAGGAGACAGTACTTGGGAAGGAGAGTCTCGTTAGAAGGCCTAGGCAAAGCAGGCACAGAGGAACCCAGCCATGAACATGGGGAGAGAGAAGAAAGCTAGTCCTCTGCCTTTCCATCTCTTTCTATAGCCCACTCAAGTGCCAGGATAAACGGCCTTAGGAGGTCTTCTAATCCATTCCCCATGTCCTACTGTATTGCAGTCCTTCCTGCTAGGTTCTTAGGCATAGGAAATCAGGGCCAGCGAGATGCAAAGCAGTTGCAGCGTGTTTCTGGGCTGTGTGCTGGGAGGAGATGAGGAAGTTGAGGTCTTTGAAGTAGCCAGTAGTGACTGTGGTGCTGCCAGCCATTGTTGGAGAAGGAAGGCTCGTGGGTGGTGGTGGAGTGCTTGGAGTGCCCTGAGAGAGAAATAGCTGGTCTGATCCTTTCCTGTTTCTTTTCCCTCCAGCTGCGCTCCTCCAGCAGATCAGCGTGCTGCAGCCCTCCCACATGCTGGATGGATCCTCCCGGTTAGTATCCAGCCAGCCAGCTCATAGCTGTTAGGGAGTGGGGGTGTCTTGTGACTGGCCCTGCTTGTGAGGTCCGTGAGATGCTCGCAGTAGCAGTTTGGGAGCTGCCGGGCATCCAGGGTGCTGAGAGAATCCAGCACTCTGCTCCATGACCCCGTTGCATCTGTAGTGAGGGGCTGAAGTACCAGGCCCTGCAGCAACAGAGCTAGGGCATTCCAGGCCAATTAAAACATTGAGGTTGCTCTCTTTTGCTGCTGTTGCCTCTCTGCACTCCAGTCAGGTAATCTTCCCCCAGAGGTTTGGTTGGGTTTTACCTACGCCTCATCCCTGGAGTGTGCTGCCATCCCTGCTGCAGTGATTGGCTCTGGGACTTTTGGTTCTGCTCCTGCCTCAAAGAGTTTGTGTGGAGTCCCTGTAGGGCAGAGCAGTCCCTTGCTTCTGTATCTGTTAGTGGTGCTTCTTGCAAGGCGTCCCCAGAGAAGGGAGTGTGGCAGATATGGGGCAGGAGCTTGCTCTGGTCTAACTACAGGAAAGATCTGTAAAGTAATTTGAACAGTTGCAGGGTCAGTCCTTTGAGGAGTGAAGCCTTTCAAAGGGTTCAAACTAGCCAGGCTTTGAGAGCTTTTGCTTCCTCTTTCCTCTGCTGTATCTATACCCTACAACATTTCATTCCCTTACGTTTGTGGATGTGTTATCTCTTCTGTAGGCTGCAGGAGGACCCAGAGAACATGAAGATAGACTTCAGTGTGTATCAAGCAGATGCTGTGGCCAAGTTTAAGAAGACAAACCCTGGGAAGCCATATGTCAGGATGTGTGTTCGGAGGTATCCATGGGTCTTAATGCTATGTTCTGAAACATAGCCTTTGTTGTTGCGGAAATGAAGCCCTAATGATCTGTAAATGATCTAGCATCTTGTGAGCTTTACAGGTCACCAGAGTGCCTCTCTTGAGGGTTATCCTGCCCAGAATTTTTTTTTTCCTTTCAGTCCCTCCTTTGTTGGAGGCTGTGGCTGACAATTCCCTCAGCTCTTGCACTCAGCCTGCATTACTCGGTCATCTGGTTGCTGCTCATGTCTGAGTGTTACTGGAGTGAGGAATAAGAAGCCACAGCTGTATTTATGCAATGCTTGTGAAGCTCAGGTAGAGCTCCTCAGTTTTGCAGGGAGCCATATGGTACCTGAATCCTCAGCCAGTTCGCATCCCTCGATTTATGGAAAGGCATACCTCCCCAGAGCTCACTACAGGCTCAGGGCCATGGGTTTAGTATTTTGATCTTTGTCAAATGTAACTTTAAGATCAGTACAAACAGAGGATAGGTGTCCTCTTTCTTGCTGGATCCAGAATCTGATACTTAAACTCCATAGGCCGGTACAAAGTTCAGTCTCTGCCTTTTCTAAGGGTGTTATATACTAAAACTGTCCCTCCTCCGCTCTGCAGCTGTAGTAGCCAGAGCAAGGAAGGCAGTGACGCAGTTTTACAAAGGTCCATCATGGGTAAGTAGAGTGATCCTTGCCATGCTCTATAAATATTTTCATTTATGAGCAAACAAGAGTCTTCAGAATTAAAGGGAGGCAAAAGCAGGTCAGATGTTGATCCTGGCAACCTAAAGATCTTCCTAGCACAAAGGTATTAAGATTGCACTGGATTGGCAATTTGCCAATAGCCCTGTGAGCTGCATCTAATATGCCCAGCGTGGAGCAGTGTGCAGTTGCCCTTGGCAAAGGATTTGGCAGCTGCCAGTTCCCAGCATGCAGTGTAGTCTCTTGGGGCTGGCAGCCTGTGCTTTGACTGAAAGGGGTGGGGAGGGTCACTACCAACTCCTGAGTCTAAAGTGAGCTGTTGTGATCACTGGCCAGGACAGCTTTGTGTCTGTATTCTTCTTGCTTTGAGAACAACAGGATATTTTTCTCTCTGCAGCTTTGATGAGCAGATTCCATCCCTTCGGGCTTTGAAGCAGGTTACGTATCAGAGTGGGGATGTCCCAGTGGTCTTCGCACTGGTGGATCATGGAGAAATTGCCTTTTATTCGCTAAAGGAATTCAAGCTGCCGGTTGATGTTAATCATTGAACTTGCTGCCATTTGCAGAAATGGTATGGAATGAAGGGAAGAGCTTTACTCAGGATTTGTTTTCTTGATTAATGAAATATTACAGAAAATAGAGCCTGTGATAACTGGAACCTTGGGTAGTTGACCACTTTATTTGCTGTTACAGACTTCACTCAACCAGATGGCTCAGGCATAATAGCAAAAGTAGCAGCAAACAAGTGTGCATGGCTTAGCTGGGCATTTCTGGACTGGAATACATGCTGCTTTGTTCTTGAAGCCACTGGTTCTCCAGCTTTCTGATCTTGTGGACCGCTAGTCTGCCTTTTCTGTGTCATCTTTGGCTGACCTGTGGACCATTAGAAAACACTTTGCTGATGATCCTCCTGTCACATGTTAAGAACCACTGTGCTACACCAGTCGAATGGTTGGAGAGTCATTGAGGTCAATCAGGGCCAGAATAAGCTGATCAGATCAGTGGTGGTGTCCTGAGCCTCTGTCATTCAGCTATGCCAACAACAGTCAGATCAGGTTCTGATCTGAAGAAGGCACAGCCATAAGACTCGGCCACCTGGGGTAAAGTTTCCAGGCACTTGAGAATAGGAAACTGCCTGGAGCACAAATTCATCAGCCGGAGGTCACAGAAAGCCCCAGAGCATTGCAGATGGCACTCCAGCCTCATGCTGTAGTGGCTATACTGAGATGCGTTTTGGCTACGCAGCATTATGCCCTATTAAAGTTTGGCCACTGATACCAGCACACTGTAAGTGATGGTCTCACCAGGGCTGTATGACAGCCCCCTCTGTTTCAGCCTGACATCCTCTTTCCTGGCTGTGGATCCTTGTCTTGTATTTTGCAAGTGAGAGATCCCCGAGTAAAGAAAGCAGCTATAAACTCCTCATAAGCCTTCGAGTCCTATGGCTGTTGTGCTCCAAGCTGAGAACATAATTGTTTTCCAGGCCCTACTGTGGAAGCTTTCCACCAGAATATCCGGGTATCAGACTTGCTTTAGCCTCTGTGCAAAGGTGCCAGTGACAGGTGCCAGGAAGTCTGCTCAGTGGATAGAAGCGTGCTGAACATGGCTGCGTTCGGGATTGAGGTACTTCAGAACTGTAAGAGCAACTGGTTTAGATTCATTTTATTTCATATTTTTCTTAGTTCCTTTTGGAGATGGGGAGAAGGCTAAGCAATAAAAAAGCCTTTTCCAATAGCGTGAGGTCCTCAGTGTGGTTCTTAATTCCTGCAGAAATGTTAAGTTATGCACAGGGAGACAGTCTTGGGGAGGCTACTGGGACCCCAGTAGCACCCGCTGGTGAATGCTTGCTCATGGTCATACAACCCTGTGGCTGCGCAATCATGCTTCTACGCCCGTCTGTGTTTGGATCCAGCCGCTGCCCTGTTCCCTGGGAGGACAGCATGACTCAGAGCCCAGAGGAGTCCCTAGGTCCTCATGCAGTTCCTCTTGGCACATGATGCCAACACTTTGCCGTCTTCCTGCATGGTCAGAGGTATCGTAGCCCAAGGTGGCAAGGGATGTGCTGAAAGCACCGTGCCTGGCCCTGTTCCGTGCACACACCCCTCTTATCAGATGCTGGAAGTCAGCAGGGCTCTGCTGAGATGAGGGTCTGAGGGCTCCTCCCACATCCCCTCCTCTTCCTCTTCCTTCTCTGAGCAGTGTTTTTGCTCTAATAGGCCTCATCAGACGCTGGGGTTGTTTGCAGCTCCAGTCTGTGCCCTCAGCATTCTCCCAGACTGTTTTGCAGATTAAAGGCAGTGGGAAGAGAGTTTCTAAGAACAGGCGCAGCCAGAAGAGCTCCAGTCTGACCCACAGAGCCCACGTTTATTCTGGAACTGGGTCAAACTCACTCCTGTTGATTTCAATCAGTCTCATCTGCTTATGTCAAGGTGGAATTGTATCGATGAACTCTACAAGAGCCACCCAGTGAGTTTCGCTGGAGCAGAGACTCTCTGATTCAGCACAAAACAATTACAGTTTAATAACCACTGCAGGGAGGATTGAGAAACTGTGGCTGCCTTGCTCAGCACCACAACATCTGATGGTGCCTTTACCAGGATGGGATTATGATGCAGACTGATACCACTGCTTCGTTTTGGCCTGTGATGTGGATTGGCTGGATGTTGCAAGAAGAGGATAGAAACGAATATTTTAATTGAAAAACATCACTTTTGTAAGCTTGGCTGAAATGTTGACTGTTACTCGTCAGAGGTAATGTCAAGTTTTTGCATGGGTGCAGAGAGGTTGGCAGGCCTTGGACTGCCATTTGCGCTCCACGTAAACTGCTGATTCCTTGCCCAGCTCTTCCCCGCAGTAGGATGCTGGCTGTCTGCAGCGGCCGTTGCATGGCTCTTTCCAATGAAGGCTTCAACTTTTTAAGCCTTTCCGTCTCTCCCTTTTTTGCAGGATGGTGCCAAGTCCCTGCCCCTGGCAGAGCGGGAGGAGGGGCCCTGACACGGCACGGGAGCCGGCTCCGCCACCTCCGGCTCCGGCCGGTGCTCGGTGCCCGCGTCCCCGGCGCGCCCTCCCGGAGCTAGGCAGTGCTCCCGCCCACATGGCGGCGGTCGCTTTCTGATTGGCCCCGAGCGAGCGGGCTGCTGAATTATTCATGACCACGCCGGCTGAAAGGGAGGAGAGGCCCCAGCTGGGCTTAATTTGCATACGAGGCCCCGCCCCACGGCGTCTGTTTGCGCCCGAGGGGGCGTTGCTATGTGAGGCCCTGCCTCGCCGCACCCCTCCCGGAGGTGCCCGGGGAGGGAGGACGCCGCCGCCGCGCAGGCGAAGGGGGAGCGGGCGCGGAGCGGAGCGAGGCCGGGGCGGCCCGGCTCCAGGCCCCGCAGGTGAGCGCGGCTCGCTGGGGCTCCGCGGGGGAAGGGGCGCAGGGCCGGGGGCGGCTCGGCNCTCCGCGCTGCTCGCTCCGGCGAACCCGGCTGAGGCTGCCCACACCTGAAGCCCCCAGTGCTGCTCCCCGGAACACCGGCCTTGACCCGCCCGGAAAACTTCCAAGATTTCCTGGTGGAGGTCGCGGCGGTGGCCCCTGCTCCATAACTTCCTGCTTTCGCCCTCGGCTCCCGGGGACGGCTCGGTACCGGTAACGGGAGCTCTTGCAAGAGCGGTGGCCGCCCAGGAGCGGTCCCGGAGTGTCCCCTCGCCCTGCTGCTGCCGCCTCCTGCCGTGGGAGATGTCCCTGCCGGCAGCCTGGCCTTGTGGGTCTCCATCTGCTGCGGCTGGCTGGAAGCAGATGTGGTTAATAGGAGTTGCAATGTTTCCTTTGGGACTCCGTTAGCATTTTCTTTTCGCTTTTATTTTTCCTTCAGATCCCTGCCCATATTAAATGTATCATGTCACTGTTTGGTTTTTTTTTCCTCTCCAAAGCTGTAAGAGCTTGATGGGTGAGGGAGCGCGCTACTTCTAACAGACAGGGAGCAGGTGAAACATGAAGGTGAAACAACTTGTTTCGCCTTTGTCTTAGGTTGCCCTGCAGTTGTGGCATGGGAACAAGCTGGTTACTGACATCTCCTCTCCTGGAGGTGCAGCTTATCCTTGGCTTTGGAGAAAGGTTTGTGCATTTATATTTAGCGTTGTTAATGGTGTAGAGTGGTTGAAGTAGATTTCTGGTTCTGTGTTTCTGCAGCATAGTGGCACAAAGCTTTATGGAGAGTGACAAGCTGGGAGAACAGCCTCAATGAGACAATAAAAGTAAAAGTTGTCCGTTGCAATGTGTTCCTTGGTGGGGAA
>VXBO01010057.1:211683-347410 GCA_013400135.1 Rhinoptilus africanus
AGGGGGCGCGGGGCGGGGGGCGGCTCGGCGGGGTAGGCTCCGGGGGGGGAGGTCCTCGCCAGGGGTCCGGCCAGCGCGGCCCCGGGCAGGGCTCACTGCTGCCGGTCGGAGGCGGCACCCGTCCCTCCGGGGCTTTGCGGCGCCCTGCAGGCTTGTTCCCGGCACCCCTCCGGGGGGGCTGGCAGGTGCTCGCCGGTTCCTCCCCCGNGCTGGAAGCAGATGTGGTTAATAGGAGTTGCAATGTTTCCTTTGGGACTCCGTTAGCATTTTCTTTTCGCTTTTATTTTTCCTTCAGATCCCTGCCCATATTAAATGTATCATGTCACTGTTTGGTTTTTTTTTTTTCCTCTCCAAAGCTGTAAGAGCTTGATGGGTGAGGGAGCGCGCTACTTCTAACAGACAGGGAGCAGGTGAAACATGAAGGTGAAACAAGTTGTTTAGCTTTTGTCTCAGGTTGCCCTGCAGTTGTGGCATGGGAACAAGCTGGTTACTGACATCTCCTCTCCTGGAGGTGCAGCTTATCCTTGGCTTTGGAGAAAGGTTTGTGCATTTATATTTAGCGTTGTTAATGGTGTAGAGTGGTTGAAGTAGATTTCTGTTCTGTGTTTCTGCAGCATAGTGGCACAAAGCTTTATGGAGAGTGACAAGCTGGGAGAACAGCCTCAATGAGACAATAAAAGTAAAAGTTGTCCGTTGCAATGTGTTCCTTGGTGGGGAATGCTACTCTTCGTAGTCATCTGAGAGTACTTCAGTCAACTGGAATATCTTGCTTTACCAAGTCCCAGGTGAAGCTGAATGCCCAAAGCAGCTGCCTGGTGATTTTGGCTTTGATTCGGGAAGCTGGCGCTTCTGGCAAGCGGAATGCAAAGCGGTGGTACATCCCAAGGCTTCTCCGTGCATCCTGGCACGTTCCTTGTAAAGACAGCCTGGCCCACGGAGGGGACAAGGATGATCTGTGCAAGTAGTGAGCAGTCCCTAATCCTGCTCAGTGCTGCTGGAGTAAGGGGCTCCAGTTAGTTTATGGTACTGGAAAGGGAGAAGAGTTTTCAAATGCCTTCATAGGATAGTGCTGAAGAACATCTTTTATTTGCTTTTGAACAAATTGCATCTGCTGTAACTACTGACCGAAGAAAATTATTGAGGGAGTTAAACCAGTTGAGAGTCCTTTATCTCCTAGTGGCTTTTTGGAACAGTAATGTGGTTATTACTGGGAATTGCTTATGGAAGAGGTGTGGTTTTTCTCTTGGCTAACTTGGAGGCTTGAGAGACATATTAAAGAGTAAGAAGTTTTCAACATATATAATATAATACAGTTCGTACATGGCAATAAAATTATGTGATACTGCTAGTAGCTTGGGGCTGGTGGTAGCTAAAGGTTTGATTTCTATGCAGAAATTCTATGGAAACTCCAGTTCTCATCTAAAAGTTTCTTCTAGTGTTTCTTCTTCCCTAAAGTTTCTTCTCTTTGTGTTGCTTTAAGAAGCAAACATTTTTGTGGTTTACTCCGTTGACCCACTGCGTTTGGTGTAAACTGCTGTTCCAAAGTGACAAGCTACTCTTCCATTTGAATCGTACTTCTTCGTAGAAGCGTACAAAGAGTTTTGCATCGTGTGCAATAGTGTTGTTCAGTGCAAAGACTTTGTTCTGCTGTAGCGTTTTGAAACTTCATGTTGTCCTGCTCCCATGACAAGGAGAACACAATAGGAGTCATAATGACACAAAAGGTTTGCACAATTAGTAAATTCATTGCAAGTGGGCGGTCTCTGGTAACTCCAAGCGCAAAGCTGTGAAAGTACATGAACTTGCCTGATTTATATGATTGGTTCTCAATTATTTTCCATCTATCTCTGATCTTTTATTTAATATTTTCTGTATGCCTGCACGTAGTGTTGACACAGTCTGTTCAGTTGTTCATTTAACTGTCTGTCTCTCCAGGCTCACAAAAATAAATGCTTTTTACAGGAGGATCTTTTGGTTTACCTCTCTGCTAGTGCCTGACTACTGTATCCAAGGAGCATCTGAATGCTCTCCAGTTCATGAAACTGTGAGTGCTGGGGGCTAGCAGTTGATCGGCAGCTGTGTTGTGTAAGGGAGATCTCTGCATGGTCTCATTAAACTGTGAGATTAATGTTGTTACAGCATCTTCCCGGTGAAGCCTTATCCTGAGAAAAGGGGTGGTATCTTACACTTCCAAGCTTTCCTTTTACTACAGCTGTTCCTTCCCTTGCTCTAGCTGCTCTGCTTGGCTTGTGCTTTCTTCTTGAGTATCTGTCTTTGATAACGTGTTACAGCTGAGCATGATTGTAGAGATGAACTTTATAGTGACTGCCTGGGATCGGAAACAATCCAGCTAGGGGTTGTTTCATCGATTTGAAACTGAAATTGTTAAACTTCTAACTTCACAGAGGGTCATGTCTGATGACTCTTGTAATCGATCAACTTGGTAAGACTAGTATTTAAATGATGCTTTGATCACTTTCGTTGTGAGATCCTTGGTGCTAAGGAATAGCTTTTTCCTGTGCATTTGATCTGGCCTCTGTTGTGTTGCTGCTGACTCTGTTGGTAACAGGAACAAGGCAAACTTCTGGATGCAGGAGGAAACCTAGTTCAGACAAGGCCATGGCGGTGACTGTTTGTTATAGGAGCACTGACTGCTTGTAGTTCAAACAAAGCTTGTTGATAAGGCCTCTTTTATTTTAGCAGAGTTGATAAAGTATTATCAGATGCATAGGTAGAAGTTCTGCCTTTAAGGACTTGTAAGCAGGAAGGGGTGAGGAGGAAGGAATGAAAAGGAGACCTAAAGCAAGGCGAGATTTAAAAGTTCTTGAGATACTTGATGGCATTTTGAAAAGAAAGCTGTTGGACTGTATCCCAGATGAAAACCGGTTCAAGTTGAGTAAAGGTTGCCTAGGAAGCACACAGATGGTACCTTGCAACTCTCCTACATGAGCAAAATACACTCATTGCAACCAGTTTCTACAAAGGATAATTACCCCCACAGCTGACACCTAGTTAGTGGAGAAAATCAGCAAGCTGTGCCTGGGCATCAAGACACATTGCTGTGTGCAAAAGCAATGAGGACAAGGCAAAACATGGAGCTTTCATGGGATTGCTAACGCACAGCAGTGAGGAACAATTAATGCTTCTCCTAGGAAGAAGCATTTGACCTTCTGCTGAAAATGTGTCTGTCATGAGACAGATGTGTACTTGCCGTAAATCTCAACATCTAAAATGAACTGAACTGAACCGAACAATGAATCCAGAATGAAATCTGGTTTCGATGTTAGCTGCTCCTTAGTCTGTGATTGGAAACAGGATCAGCTTGCGATTCATGCTTGCGTTGGCTTTCTGTATGAAGAGTGAAGAGGATTTGTTTTGTGGCTGGATCTAATCATATTTAGCTAAGCATTCAGCTAACGAAGTGGCAGGAGCTCGATGTATGGGGCACTCCGAGCTTTCCTGTCAGGTGTCCATGTACTGAATATGAGCAATTGGGATTGACTCAGCTTTGGGCTATTGTTGCCTATAAACCGCTGACCTCAGTGCATCTTAGAAGAAGAGAATGTTGCACATAGTTTCTGGTAAGAGGCTCATCTTTGAAAACCTAAAGAATTGTTTCCCTGGAAAATACGAACATCAGATACATGCAGACCTGGCATGGCTTCAGAGGCTACTGGAGAATTCTTCTCTGGCTACTGGTAGCCACAACTGTTACCATATGGTTGTAAATGCTGACTGGCAGATAACTGCAGAGCACATGGGACTGGAGTTTTATATAAAACACTGAAGGTGTGGGGGAAAGAAACTGGTCTGTTAACATGTAAATGTGCATATGGAAGATAAGATTATACAGATTGTGGAATCTTTCTGTTTTTCTAGAATTTGAAAAGACGCTTATTGTACTAAAAAGAAAATTCTTCTCCTTGACAAGAGCCTTGTAAACTTGTAAGAATAATTTGCTTGGATAATCTCTGCTACAGTGGCTGCCATTCTCTCCTCTGTGCTTCCTTTGCTTTTCTTCAGAATTGCTTTTCCTCTTATCTCTTCCCATGCTGCGAAACTCAGGAATTCTTTGGTCAGGCTTGAAACCCTGGTACAAGTCAAGGAGAGATGACTTTTGTAGCATGCTTTCTCTGATCATAATGGACACATCAGCTTGCCAGGATGACATTTCTTCAAGTGAGTTTCTGCTTGATTCTGAACTACTATGCTCCTTAGCCAGTTGAGCAAGTTGTTGTGGGCTGGAGTGTGAATTCTAGATCTGTTGCGTAAGCAGGTTAAAACAGCACACTTCTAGATGCAATTAATGTTTCAGGGTAAAGCATTCTAGCGGGGTGTTGAATATAAAGTTGTGACTCTGTCAGGTCAAGCCCACTCTTCTCCTTGCTTTGCTCGTAACAGTGAGTTTGTCTCCGCTGTTACAGCTGAGGTCTCTCTTCTGAAGTGGAGAGGGTAATTAGTAGAGTTTCTCTGTGGGTTTGCCTAGTTTAACAGGTCCAGGATATTGATTGACAGTGGGAAAGGGTGCGTCTGTTTGGCACTTTCCTTTCCTTGTCTGGCTAAGGGCAAACTGGGTGTTATACATGGGTGTGATATGCTCTCCTTGCATAGCACAGCAGCCTCTCACTGCTGTGGAGCTTTTGCTAACTTAGAGTAAATATAGCCTTGTGTACGTATGTCTCTCTCAAGAATGTCTGGTGAAAGAAGATTTATGATCCGGTACAATTTTTGAAATTTCAGTTGAGGTACCTAAATTATTGTAGAAGGATATACTTTCCAAATAGATCCTCTTGTATATATATTCCACGTTTATTCTTCCTCTCTGTTTTGGGGTCTCCTGCTATATGTGTTTCTGTGCATATTCTTTACCCCTGCACATGCTGATGGCATGGTTCATGGACACAGTTGCCTGTAGCTCCCTGCTCAGAGCTGCTTTTCTCTGTGGGGAGTGGAGATGCTAGTGATTCTAGATGGGGACTAAGTGACTCGGGCTCTTGGTGCTGATGTGATCTTCTGGTCCTCTGACCCAGGACTGCATTGCAGTCTTCTTAGTGAGCTCTGGACAGTACTGCGTAGGTGGCTGGAGATTTTGGAGTGTGAGCAGGAAAGGTAAAAGGGGAGTACTGCACAAAAGAGGTGCAAGTTCGAGCTCAGGCAGTTTCTAAAGGGACTTCTCAAAATATGGCTATGGAGCATCCTGTTTATAATACTGTTTCCTTTTTTTGGTCCTTCACAGCTGGTAAGGCCTTGCTAGAAACTGTTTGAAAAACAGTTCAAGCTCCTCAGGAATGGCTTGCTGATTTAAGTCATTAACCAAAGACCATCCTTATTGGCAGGAGCACACAGATAGCCACCTTGTTTTCCTGCTTTGCTACTCCTGTCTATGAAGACAGGCTGTGAAAGCTCTCTTCCCTCAATCACCCTCCAGCCTCATAGTTTGAAAAAGGGCCCAAGGCGCTCTGTTCACTTGACAGTCCCTTTGGCTCTCCTGGTCCCTCTCTGGGAAAAACACTAGCCTCTCCCCCATGCTCCCCACCTGGTGGTACATGTGTATGTACCTCTTCTGATGATGGGTTACTATACAATTTCTATACCGATTCTTCATTGCACCTTAGAACTGTGCCTGTGTCTTGTGTACAGAGTAGCTGGTAAATTGCTGTGATTTCCTGTCCAACAAATGAAATTAAAATACTGACTGGAGTGTCCAGCAGCTGCTTCATGAACAGCTGAGCTTTCTGTACACTGGGAGATGGAGTTTGTGAAGGATGGCCAGGGCAGGCAGGAGCACTTACCCCAGGGCAAGTTGACAGGATGTGATTCAAACCTCTGCTTTTTAGTTGTCACGGTTTTACTTGTTGCTTAGCACCTCTGTGGGGGGGAGATGGGACAAAGAATCTCTTGAGCTGTACAGAATACGAGCCTGTAGCCTGGTATCCCCAGTGTGATTGCTAGGTTGCAAGTCAGGTCTAATTTGTCCTGATTGGATCCTCCTGGTGCTGTGAGAGACAAGACAGCGAGATATACTGAAAGGCTTGTGCTTCTAGCTGCACATTGAACTGCAGGTGCAAAATTTCCTTTCCCTACCCCCACCTTGACAGGGAGTTAGGCTTGATATTTTACAAAAGCAAGTTAATAATTAATGCAGCTACCCTGCAGGCAGCACAGCGCCCTTTCTGCTGTACCCATGGAGCAAGCTGAAAATGTGATTCTTTCTCTTTTTAGCTCAATATCTGGAGGGTTACCTGGGGTGAAAACTGATACTAGTCAATAATGCCTGTGAGCCTGGGAGTTAGCCTTTAGATTGGGTTTGTCTGTTTATGTAAATGCTGCAGTTTTGCTTGCCTTTTCTTTGGAGAAGATCAACTGAAGCGGTCGCAGAATGGCCAAGTGTAAAAACTCTTCTAAAATCCTCTTGGCTTATCTGTACTGGTTTGCTCTAGCACTGTGAAATGGTATTGTATAAGTCCTGCACCAGAGATGCTGTTCTGGTGTTATCAGGTTTTAGTTACTTGATAGCGATGTTGTCTCATTCTGCTCTGGCTGATTTGTGTTACCTGCTAAACCAAAATAAATAACCTACTTCTGCTTGCTTCTCTTCTCAGGCTGCTTTTGTTTATATGGCTTTGCTTTTGGGTTTTTTTGTTAGGATTTTTGGTGCCAAGATACTACAGCGAGGAAGATGAGAAGGTTCTTAAGACCCGGACATGATCCAGTGAGAGAGAGGCTTAAACGTGACCTGTTCCAGTTTAACAAGGTACAGTTTTTTCCTCAAACTTCAAGGCATACGCATGCAAGGCAAATCTATCCTGAGCCACTGCACAGTGTAAAGGGAAGGGAAAACTACTTGAGTGTGGGTGGAAAAGTTAAATTTAGGAGGGGTGGTTTGTTCTCTTCTCAGTTCTGTCCTTTTTTCCCCAATGTGCCTGACTAGTTTTCTTCAAGCTCACAAGCACGTTCTCAGCCCTGGCTTTCGTTTTTAAGAAAAAGGATATTGTCATGCTGTTGAGTGGCACTTGCTGAAAGAAGAGATCTTAGCAGCAGCTTTTATATACTCTGAGTGTTCTGTAGTTTGTCCTGCTATGTGCTGTGACTACTTATGTTATAGGTAGTCTCTGCTCTACTGCTATGAGAATAAACGTTTTTCTAAAGATACGCATAAGCCACCGCTTGTGATGCAGCTGAAGTCACAGTTCTTTGCCTATGATTATACTTTGGGTTTGTAAGTATACCTCTGTTTGTAAATGTGAATTTAAAAGTCTGTGGTAGAAACCTGGTAGCACCTAGGCAGCACAATGGTCATTAATAATGAATTTGGTATTATCTTAGCCTGAATCTGTATCTAATTTTTTTCTTCCCTATGTAAAGAGGAAACAGCAATGGCTGTGTTAGCTATCCAACACGGGGCATTTTTCTTTTGAGCCCTGGCCAGGAACATAGTGCTTTCATCTTTGTAAATGCCTAGTATTAATTCATTGCTAGGCTAATGGCTACTTACACCTTCATTGGGTATTAGAAATATACTTGTAGGTTTTCTATTTCCAAGGTTTAAATGGAATTTTTCTGAAAAGTATAATGGATAAATGAAGTCAGCCTAGGAAATAACCTCCTTGATTTATTAAAATTCTAGTGTAGATGCATACTTGAAGTGGAACTTTGGATATTTGAGATGAATGATTTAATGTAATTTGGTACTAAACCAGACCATTTCCATGCATACCTCTCTCCTGTTGGGGAGACAAAACGAACTTAAGAGTGCTTCAGGCCTGTTTTCTGCTTGCTAGCGTGAGGAAATGCTAGTGCAGATGCAATAAAAATTTCAGTAAATGAAGACCAGGATTGAGTTGCTTGCATTTAGCTGAATGCAATGTCAGCTTCAGAAGACATCCCAGAGATGGGTCAGAATTGTTTATAAGCATATAAAATTGTATATACTTTGGAAAAACCTTTGCTATTACAGGGATGTCTCTTCCTTGAATATGCCTTTCTCTTATGAGAAAGTTTGGCCAAACTTTACCTGCCCGAGACAGACTAATTTGGATAATGCAAAACAGGGTTGAAAGAACTAGCTTTTGCAGCAGAGGGAAACTTCCAGATATATTAGAAGTTGGCATTAGGATTTGTGACTCCATTTGATTCAGTCCTGAAGGTAAAAATTGTATCTCATTTCTAGGGAGGCGACTGCTTTGGACACTTCCTAATGATTTACTCTTATTAGCAACTTGTTAATTAAAGTCCTTGCAAAATGCATTTGCACTTTTAAGCCATAGTAACTCGTTCTTTTCTAACAAGAAACAGAAAGGGAATTAACATTAGACCATTACATTATAGCAGAATCTTTTACATTATACTTTTCTCTTGCATAAACTTTGTGGGTTTTTTTTCCCCCAAGTCTTGTGTGTCCCATTCCAGTATTTCCAGAGATAATGGATCATTTGAAATCCTCTACCCTTTGATAAAATAAACATGTACTCACAGCTAGGTAGACTGAGAAGATCTGGGAAAGTCAGACGTTAATTCTGACCTGTTGAAGGTTGTGGTTTCAAGGAGCCAAGGAAGCTGGTACTTTATGTGCCAAGACCGTCCTTGTCTTGTCCTGTGCCTGTAAAGCAAGCACATTAGTGCTAGTGAGCAAGTTTTTAAACACTTGTTATTTGAGGTCTTTGAAACGTCTCTGGTTAAGAACCTGCTTGGGAAATACTTCGTGTGACTATGAAGTTGTTGATCAGAGAAATTGCCTGGTGACTACTGGTGATGCTGGTAGTGACTAAATGGAAGGTGCATAATCTTAAAAGTGCCGGGGGTTCCTGCCCTCATTTTATTATTTACACTGAAGTTGAATATGAATGTATGATGCTACACAAGTTTAGTGTTAATATAATGGAATGTATTTCGCCATGCTGATGGACTTCAATTTAAAAAGTCTTTTTAATTGGTGGTGGTGGATCTTTTCGTTTTGTGTACTCCTTCAAATTTCAATAGGTTGTGATCTTTTTACTGTTTCCCTCTTGCATTTCTGTTCTAGATAAGAGGTGGTCCAGATGGTTTTAAAGGACTGGACCACTGGACTGGCTCTTCAAAGCGTCCTCAAACTTGTGTTTGTTTCAACAAACACCTTCTTGAATTCTGCTAGTCACTTAGCTTTGCATATCTGTTTCTCTGTATGAGTAAGAACTTCCCATACTTGTGTGTACCTGTTGCAAGAATCTGTTTTTAGCTCAGTGGATAGAATGAGGGATAAGGTATGTGGACTTGGCAGTCTACTCCTTTAAGTTTATCCTGCTTTTGGAAGTAGTATTTGGATGCCTTTGGCTCAGTCCAACCCCTGCAGAACAAACATGTTCAGGCTGGCATTGTCAGACTAGAGGATGGGTAACGCACAGGTGAACCAGCCTGTCTTACAGCTGAATGCTACCAAACTGGGAACATCGCATTTAATTTATGGCTTTGTGTTTTTTCCTCTCTTTTCAGTCTTCCTAACTCTTTGCTAATGGGTGTGATGGATAGCTTGTCTTAAATACTGAATTAGTGTCTATGCAAAGTAGATTTAACACATACAGACTTTATTGTTTCTTCAAAAGGCACATTAACAAAGGTACAGGGTTTGTATTGCCTGTGGTTGGGTTTGTCTCTGCTTTGTCATAAAACAATCAGAGAGGAGAAGCGGAGAGAAATGAAAGAAGGAAGATAGCACTGAATTTCACCTGCACAGCTTTAGTGTGGGCTGGGAACAACTGTTAAGTTTGGCCGCATTTCTCCTGCAGTAAATATGACTGACATGAAGCATTTCTGTTAGTTAATGCTGCTGACATCAGCCTTACTTTTACTGAAAATGACATCTGTGGTCTGAGGAAAATGAAAACGAAAGCTCCTACCTTTCCTCAAAGAAACAAAGGCCCTTTTGAGGAGGGAGGGCACACCGTGGGCACTCTAGTTTCTTATTTCAGCTCTGCTGAAAGCCTCCATTGTAACCTCTCCTGCCTTCTGCCCCCCTCGCTCCCCCTTGCTGGGTTTACCTGCTGAGCAGGTGAAAGGATTGGCTGATGAAGGCTGCCCGAGAGAGGGGAGGGAAGGAGGCCGGCTGCGAAGCTGAATTGATGTGATTTAACGACTGTGTGTAAATAAATGCAAGAAAAAGATCTGAATAATCAGTACAGTGAATGTGAATGCCTGGCCGTGGTGGTGTCAAATGCAGCCAAAAGGCCACCCCGTTGCCTTTCTTGCCTGGCTGTGGAAACAACTGAAGGACACGGGAGGGAGCTGTCTTCATTACATCTTATGGGCGTCTTGGTTGAAGGTTCAAAGCTATCAGAAACCATTAGTACGTTTACTTTACTGCATAAGCAGTTGTGTGACGCACCGTGGTTGTTACTGATACTGTCCTCTTGTTCTTCTGCATGTGATACTATTTTCTGCAGTGGCCTTCTGTTACTAACAGTTTGCTCCTGGATGTGATAGTGTAGCTTTTGCAAAGTTGTCTGTGGGGTGGGAGGGTACTTTCAATTTTCTATTGAAGGAAAAGCTGTGGGAAAAATTACCCTCCTATTATCAGGACTGAATGGTTCGTGCTTGGTTATGCAGTTCATATGTCTCCTACTTGAAAATTAAAGCTTTTATTGACTTGTCTAATGTGTTTACAAATTAACACATCAAAACCAAGATATAATTAGGCCAATATTAGGGCTAATAATATTAGGCATCCTAACAGGCGCTGCAGGATGGTATAAATCATGGTTTTCTGCTATGAGAATTATGGCTAAAGCCTTATCTTCTGGGCTGGAAGAAATCTCAGAATAAACACAGTTTCTAGTTGATGTTTCATTGAAAATGGCACCTAGTTGTGCTCGTGACGTGACAGTGCAGCAACTGTGAACAAGTTGAAGCTAAAACTAACAGTGGAGTTACACTGGTGTCTCCCTAAGGAGTTCCTCACTTTATTTTGGGTGTGAGTGGAATGTTGTCTATTGCCCTACACCTGATTCACTTAAATGTCTGATTTGTTGTTAAGATAACGTTACCTTGAATCTTCTTCCCAGAACCTTGTACCATAGCTACATACTCCCACAGCTTTGACAACTAGGAAACTTTTCTGTGTTGTCTCATTAGCTATGATGGTACAGAGAAATTCCTCTTTGCCTGTGCTGGATTAGAAAACTGTCCTTTTCCAATTCTGAGTCCATAGATAAGTTCCTGATTTCATACAGTCTCTTCTAGGAAGTTTTATATATATAACTAAGCAAAGGCTGGTTAGCAACAACTTCAAGGGTGACATTTGAAAAGATTGACTTGTCAAAATTTATTTTTAATAACACAAACTTAACAAATTACCTTTTCAGAATATAAACAAGTAAGGCTGGAGATTAAGTTATCAGAAAGGGAAATAAACTTGGTGATCTTGGAGCCAGAGCACTAATTTTAATTTACTGTGTGTAAAAGGTTAAAAATGAGTAACTGTTCCTTTGCCCAGTGTTATGAGTTGGCAAGCAGAAAATTGGAAAATGCTTCAGTATTTCCGATTTTATATCTTCTAAAACGGCTCATATTCTCCTAATAGGACCTCAGTCTGGGATAAATGATGATTTGGAGGAAGGACACCTTTTTTTACAATTTACGAGCAAATGGCTAAAACTGAAGCAATCTGGCAGACTATGGAGTCAGCCAGATCCTCCTGTGCCTGTGTTTTTGAGCAGGACCAGGAAAAGGGCATTAAACTACTTTGTAGCAGCTGCGAGCACCTCAGGCTAATGGCCTGACCACAGAAATGAAACTGGCTTTATTTGATTCTCCTGCAAGGGATTAAGTTGGGAAATCACTATGCAGGAAATAAAGTCCAGGTGTTACTTTTAGGTTGAATAAACCATAAAGCCA
Organism: Rhinoptilus africanus; assembly: GCA_013400135.1. NCBI lineage: Eukaryota > Metazoa > Chordata > Aves > Charadriiformes > Glareolidae > Rhinoptilus > Rhinoptilus africanus. The sequence goes on from VXBO01010057.1 coordinate 223,549, forward strand.
AGTGATGTGGTAGCTCTGTCTCAAAGACATGATGGAAATGAGGATGGGAGTGAGGTGCAAGTACTTGCTTCTGTAGATGGAAGTTTCTCTTGCTTATTATTTCTTCTTTTTTTTTTCTTTCTTTGTGTGTGAGTGATCCTTAGGCTGTTTTATAACAAATTCATATTCTGTAGTTGACCAGCTTGCCTTAGAAGAACATATCTTCCAGAAGCTGGGACTATGAGGATAACAATGTTTTCCAAGAAGTAGCCCTATTAATCTTTGGACACACAAATTCCTCTTTATGTGGTTATATGTTGTTGAACACTCATGCATATTCGTTTTGTTTATTCAATGATAATAGCTGTACATTAGCACTTCTAAAAACTTGACTGAGCTATTTTACAAGCAGCTTGGTTGTATCCTGCAAGTATGGCAGAATATTATTCCATACCATGTAAATGCATTGGCCATGCTAAGTGTGGCGGGTACAGCATGGTCCAAATCTTGCTCTTGGTGCAGCGTTAACTCTACTTTAGGGAAGCCACTAAGACCACACTGGTTCCTACGTTAGTGACTGACATCTCTTTATTAGCAAATGGCTTTGAATTAGCCTGAGGTGCCCTAGCAGGCTCTTGCTCTCATTAAATTCCAGTGTTCCTTGTGCTACCTCTGGAAAATGGATTTCAGTTGCATTAGTTTTCCTGAATGCCCCACAGGGGAAATCTATTTAGCTTTCTTGATGAGCACTGATGTTCACTCAATAGTTCTTCATAGCTTTGCACCATTTCTTGATGTCACTCAACAAGAGGAGGTCATGAAGGCTGACCTGTGAGGAATTTGGCAGATAAAGCTGACCTTACAATATGCAGTATTTGTGTCGGACTTAAAAATTGTGCTGAGCATTTGGTTTACAGAAGTAGAGTTGATGTGGAGTGATGAAAAGTATTGTGGTGACTGAGTAAGCTGTGCTTATGCAGAGTTAGTTATAATCTTAATATAAAGAGCTGCTTGGGTTACTGTTTTCAGAATATTTCTCTTTCATTTCTGTTACACTTGTGCATATCCTGGCCACGGAGCCAGGGCTTCTTGGAATAGGTTAAACCTTAGGCAATTGTTCAGCAAATCTAACCTGTGTTTGAATACTTTTCAATGGAAAAAGCTGCCGTTCATTGCTTTGTTTCTGACTGCCATGCCATATTTAATTTCTGGTTTTTATCTGTATAAAATAATGCCGATGAAGCATGCTGTTGATCATGATTTTTCTTTCTCTCTACCAGACTGTGGAACATGGATTTCCTCATCAACCCAGTGCACTGGGCTACAGCCCATTTCTCCGCCTTATGGCCATTGGAACGCGATCAGGAGCCATCAAACTGTATTCTTTTCAACAACTTTGGCTAGATTTCTCTGACACATCAGAATATGCAACTGTGAAGACACTGTGAAAAGTTAGACTAAGTATAAATTTGCAATCAAGGGTTATTAGAACAGTTTGCCTAGGTTTGAAGTGATTTTGATCTGATCATGATGGGATTATCTTGCTAAGAACTGAACTATAGCTCAAACAGAAGCTGAGCTGATGCATATACAAGATTCTTTGCTCTTGCTATGCAGAAGGTCAGACTGGATCTGGCCTAAGTTTAGCAATCCTTCATGTTGTAAATTCCAGGGTTGTTTAAATATTTGGGGCAGGGTTCCTTCTGGGGTTTTTTTTACGCAATTCTATTTGAAAGGTTAAAACTGAAGTCAGAAATGCTTTCAGCTTCCTGAGTTTTTGACCGTCCAGGTATTAAAGGTCTAAACATTGGAGGTAGTGACTTTTTTCTTTTTTTTTAGCTAATGATGTCTAGCCTGATTTTTTTGTATATGTGCAAGGCACTTAGGTGATTCCCATGGCACAGTACCAGTTAGGCAAGCTGTAAAACAGGGCTATCACTCAGTTCAGAAAGGAAAAGTTGGTGCTCTCTCTGCCTGCTTAATCATTCATTCCTGGTGGTGTTTGTGTTCAGAGGCTGGACTCCACATGCGGGCGGTAGCCATCTGTCTCTTGGTTACAAATTAGTTAAGCAGGATTGTAGTGTCTGGGAAACCACTAAACATCTCTGAGAAAAAAAAAAAGGTCCAGGCACCTCTTCTGCATATGCTCAAAGGATGAAGTAAACTTCCATGTTCTCCTGTAGCCTGTGTAACAGGCCACAAGCACATAAAATCAAAATAGATTTGCATTGGTTCTCTTTAGTCCAGATTGCTAACAGTAAAACATGGTTTCAAACTAATCTCTTTTCATCTTGCTTGCTAGCAAGCTTCTTATCTATTAATTGTAGCTGTGGGTCATCTTAAATACTGTAGATCCTCAACAAACTCTTCAGATATGGTGCTCCTGGGGTGGAGTTCATGGGTTTACATGAAGAAAACAATACTGTAATGCAGATTCACTTTATACCTGATCAGGTAAGTGTATTTTCAGTCCCTCCGTGACTTACGTAGACCTCTCTTAAACAGGTGTTGAGTTTGTTCCAGGCAACTGAACTCCTATTACCAAGCATATTCAAATGCTGCTTGGTTGGGAATGCTCATCCCAGTGTGTTTTGTGCTCTCAGCAGCACTTGTTGCTGTGGAGATGCTCAGTAAAACTTAGGAGCAGTCATTTATCTCAAGCAACATATTGGGAATGGTAATAAGGCCAAAATAGTTCAGGCAATCTGCTGCCGAAGCGAGAACTTCCTTTACCATTTGTTGCCCCTATTCTTTTAGTAGGACCGAGGGGTCTTTCTTCTGCAGAACGGAACAGTAGCTGCTGCTGAAGTGATTTAATTGTTTTCAGGAGTTCAGAACAGTACTGCTAACCTCGCCTGCCATTAAGCTTGTTGCCTTTGTGTTTTGGGGTATTAAATCTTGCTCCTGGGGTTTGCTGAACAGTTGTTATTGCCACAAACTAAAAATAAGAAGACAGAATTTTCCAAGTGTCTGGTGGCTCTCTAACCGCTTTCCCTTCCCTTGACTGGCAGACTGGTGTCTTGGCCACATACTTTCTTGCCCGATGCCCCCAGTATGGCCTCTTTACGAGAGGGATTTACTTCTTGAGGCGGTTTTGGGTGTCTGTTTGCTTAACTAATGGTATAAGCTGAAACTCCCATGGGGAGTGTTGCACCAGGTGTGGCTTCAGCAGGTAAAATGCTTCAATTTGAACATCCAGCCAGCAGGGCTGGGCTCATAAAAGGACTCTGACACAACCCTCCAGAATGAGGTTGGACATGAAGAATGCAAGGAGTGTGGTGTAGTAGACTGTATCAGCCCCACCCAAAGCTGGGGTGTGTTTCAGCAAACCGCGCTGAGCGAGAAGGTGGTGAGCTAGCAGGCTCCAGCTGCCTGGCTGCACTTTACAGCATAGGCTGATCTTTTTCAAGGGCCTAAACCCTTGTCATCCCCCTCAATGATAGCCTGTGCCTTTGTCCTATGTGAGATGGTTTTCAGCCCTTAGGCTACTTCTTGTCTCCCCCCAAATCTCTTGCTGTTAGCTAACAGCATTGCTGCATTATATACCCACTGCTGTTAAGAGCTGTGGCTGGCTCCTCAGTCCTGTTTTAGCAGAGAATAATGAACAGCAGCAACTTCAGTGCTAGATTTACGGTGTTATATTTAATATTGTGATTCTGAGAAAAAACTTATTTTGTGGTTTTGTAGTGCCAGCTGGTGACTTTGCTAGATGATAACAGCTTGCATCTCTGGAGCTTGAAGCAGCACAGCGGAGCATCTGAGCTGCGGGAGGAGCACCGCTTCACATTGAAAGGGCCACCTGGGTAATCTGCAAGAGTGTTTTTGAGCTAGTTTGGGGATAAGCAAATAAGAAAATTCTGCTGTTGTTCCAGGAGAGCTTGTCCTGCTCTTATACACTCTTGGTCCTATGAATCCATTAAAAGGGCATCCATGGAAACTGAATGGGTGTTGGCTAGGGTCCAGGAGGCCACATTTTATGTTGTACCAATGTAAAGGATGATATATTTTTTTTAATATTGTGTATCCACTTCTGTGTGTACAGGAGCTGTAAATGTTAAGGTTAAGTAAATCTAAGCATTCCTTAAGTCAGACTTTAAAATGCTGTTTGCTAGTTTTGGGTGAGCTAATTTTAGCTCATTTGGGGACACTTAATAAGAGAGGCTTCTGTAAAAAGGCATCTGGGTCTTTGTCCACACACTTGTCAAAAGTCTTTTATCTTAAAAATAGTGTTCTCCTGCTTCAAAGAAATCATGCCTGGCTCAAAATATCGTTGTTGAGTTGTTAGTTCTCTCAAGTTCAGTAACAATAGTCTTTTGCATGCTGTTGACAAGTCCCTTTGCATCCCCAGGTCACCACCGAGTGCCACGCAGATAACAGCTGTCCTTCCCCATTCCTCACGGGAAGTCCTGTATCTTGGCACGGAGAGTGGCAACATCTTTGTAGTGGAGCTTCCGTCGTTCAGAGTGCTAGAGGACAGGACCATAACCTCTGAGGCTGTGCTGCAGCGGTGAGTGAGCCAACAGGCACTGCTGTGTAGAGGTGGAATCCCATTAGCAGGCATATCCTTTGTTTAAATGTCACCCTAGATTATGTACGGGGGCCTCCCTGTTGTGTTAAGCATTGTCCAAATCTGCATGACTCCTGTGAAAGTAACTTTTGGTCCTGGTGTGTGTTAAGTAACAGTTTCTGTCCTGATCAACCCAGTACTATCACCGTGGAGGTATAGCATATAGGCAGAACTATGCAGGAGACACTTGGAGCAAATCTGGAAGCCTTCTGCTCTGTCCCTTTTGTTTATTTTTTGCAAAAATTGTTATGCTTAGCTGTAATTACCCTTTTTTTTTTACTATTGGCAGAACTTCTGATGCTGCTTTGTCCAAATGAGGGTTTTGTCTGGAGATTTAAGTGCTGCTAAAAACTGTCCTAATTCATGTAACTGTTGCTTCCTACTGACATTTCCATGTTACCTTTGTTGTGTAAGGGCCACACAAGAAACAGGGTGGGTGATTTGGACTGTCTTTATACTCCTGGAAGGCAGTCCTAGAACTCATTGTAAACCTTGGGTTTTCCCTGAAGAAAATGGGACTGGATGCGTGTTCATGTGTCAGGCCTGGTGTGATGTCTTACATAAAATTTTTCTGCTTGAAGGATTTTCGGAAAGATTGTACTTATTCTCATCTGTTTGAACTTTTTGTTGATTAATTTCTCATTCTTATACCTTAAGTGTTATTACAGTTATATTAGGTTGTACCTGGAATAAACTTTGCTTGGTTTTCTCTTCTGCTTCTACAGGGTACCGGAAGATTATTGTAACAGGCGATCATGTGAACTGGTGGAAGCTCTTTGGGAACATCCTAAGAACCCTGACCAGATCCTGATTGGGTACAGCAGGGGCTTGATTGTCCTCTGGGACCTGCAGAATAACAAAGTGACACACCATTTCCTGGGCAGCCAGGTATTAATTCAATCCAAAGTCAGTTCATCAGAGGAGGAAGGGCTCTCTCCTCTCAGGGCACCTGAAGACGACTAGATGCAGGGAGAGCCTGAGAAAGTTTCTTTTTTAGTAAGAATGTGTTGGTTTTGGGGAGGTTAACAGCTCTCTGGAGACCAGTCATTGTATGTCTTTCTCTTCAGCAACTGGAGAACCTCTACTGGCAGAGGGATGGCAGTAAATTCATTAGTTGTCACTACGATGGAAGTTACACCCAGTGGCCAGTATCCAGTGACAACAGGCAGCCTGAGCCTCTGGAAAACCTTGTGCCTTATGGTCAGTAAGTGAGGTTTAATGGTTGCATATTCATCTAAATGCAAACTCATTTTGAGCTTGTCTGGGACATTGAAATTGTGTTCTCACCAGTGTTTAGTGGCAAAAAGCAGAGCTGCCTTTTGAATGGATCATGAGCCTAGACTAAGGGATTTCAATCCTTTTTTTTTTTCTTGGATTTTAAACTCCTTTACAATGTTGAGGTCTGTCCTGAACATGGAGAGCAAATGTGTTGACACTGATTTGTGTCCTTTATGAAGAAAGGTTTTGGTGATTCAGCTCTTTGTTTTAGTTCGTGTCCTGTTCAGCAGGAGTTGCTTGGATCTTCTGTAATTAATAGTGAGTGAAGTGTACTTTTTGTTGACCTGAGCAGTGATGAAATGATGCCTCTGATTTGCTGAAACCCATCAAATGGGGATGACCTCATCTTTTTAAGCATACAGAAGCTTCTAAAGCTCTATCACCTTTACATTAGTTTCAGGAATGCCTGCATTTTGAACAATCCTTTCTAGTTAATCAGCTTCTACAACAGCACTTCCACTCCCTGTTAGCCATCATCAACGTGGTTCAAAACTTACCGAGTCTAAGCCTTGTTTTGCTGAGGAGTACTGTGTTCAGTGCGTCCCAGAAGACTTGTCACCTGATGTGGTTTGGTCTGGGAAGTGGTGGTGGTGCCTACTAATTCAGGTGGCTCCCCTTGACTTGGAGGCTGAGGTGACCTAGGTGCAGCAGAATAATAAACTACTTAATATAAAGATGCACTTCTTGAATTATGGAAAATAACTCTGTTCTCTTAGGTCCTTTTCCTTGCAAGGCCATCTCCAAGATCTATTGGCAGACAACAAAAAATGGGTAAGTCCGTGGTGTCTCACCTGTGTAAAGTCATTTAAACAGTCACTCACAGTGCAGTGTGCAATACCGTAAAAGCTCTTTAGAGTAACATAATAAGAATTTTTTGTCGAAGTTTGACTTGCCTCATGTCTTTGAAATTTTGCTTACCCCTTACTTCAACATACACCACTCTAACTCTGTCTTTCTCTTAAGGCTTCCTTACATTATATTCCAAGGAGGGATGCCCCGGGCTAGCTATGGTGACCGGCACAGTATCTCTGTTGTCCATGGCAGTCAACAAACAGCCTTTGACTTCACATCACGGGTGATAGACTTCTTTATAATCTTCAGTTCAGAGCCTACTGCAGGTATGTGGTGAAAGAGCATTACTGAGGAATTAGAATAGCTGTGTACGCATGTGGAAATCTGCCTGGTATAAATAGCATATGAAATGTGATAAGGAGGTCAATTGTTTGGGGGTTTTCAGAGACTTTAACAGAGAATTATAGAATCACTTAGTTTGGAAAAGACCCTTAAGATTGAGTCCCACAGTAAAAGAGATTTGAGATTTAAAAGTGAAGTGTAAAATGGGCTGGCTACAAATGCCATACATTCCTCAAAAAATTTAAGTTACACCATTAATGAGAAAAGCTCACTTAAGCTCACGTCTGTGTAAGCTGGACATAACCAGGTCATGAAATGAGGATCTGAGTATTGCTGTTTGGAAATAGCACTTCAAAGGAGTCAATAATTAAAAGCAGAATCTACTCCCAGTGAGACACTGTTTCTTTTAATTACTACCTGTGTTTATGACTAGGGCTCTGGGTAATAAATTAGCGAAGGGTGACATAGAACCAAGGGTCAGTATATAGAGAACTTAATTTCCTTACTGCTGGTGAACATGAATGTAAACAGTTCTAAAACTGAATAGCACTCATTCCACAGTTTCCTTAGAGCTTGTCAGTTTCTTGCTTCTGTTGAAGAGTTTTGTTGCTGTTACTTCCACAGTAGCTGTAATAATATTTCTTTTCATGGAATTCTCCAAGAACTGTTTCTCTAATGCTGGTGTAGTTCTTGCTTGTGGTATAAAATCTTATTTCAAGCTCCACAAATGTGCAGTATTGGAAGCTGGATCAGACCAAATCACAGAAGTCTAAATGCTTTTTAGGAACTTGTAGGCAAATCTTCTGTTACTGAATCTTCTCAGGCTTTTTGGTTTGCCTCGTAGACTAGTTTCCAAACCTATTTGTCTTGTGTATTGCCGGGGGTGGTGGTGACAGTTCCCAGCTACACACTGTGCAGGCTTGGGCATTCGGATATGTAGATGCAGGTTGGCTCCCTCTGGCCCATTGTACAAAGCAGACCATGGATCCAGGGGATGTCCGTCTTGGGAAAGTAGGCATAAAGAAACAGCTTTTGGATTCCTCCCCGCTCTGTCCCCAGACCTTAACAGACCCTCTCAAGTCACTGAAAAACCAGTAGAGAAATAGGAAAAATGTAACTGAGATGAAGTCCCTACCTATGCTTGTTATTGTAGATTTTCCCTAAGCAATGCTGCCTTTTATAAGCGTCTTCCAAATGTGCAGAACCTTCAAGTTTAACAATGCTATTAAACTTGAGATAGTGTTTAGCTTTTATCATTGAAGAAACTAGACTCTCTTACTTTCTATGAAGTTGTGAGAGCTGAGATTCTAAATGATGGAACAAAAGTCTTAAAGATGAAAGAAATCCGAGGGGTTTTCTTTAGGTAAGAGATTAACTAATTAAAGTTCAATTCCTGGATATGATTAGAAGTTATTTAGGATGAAGTAACTGAACTTAACAGCCTTTACATTTATACTTCGCAAGGATTGAATTAACTAGTTAACACGACTTCTAGTGTGTACAGACAGGAGCTACTACAGGAAGCTGAAGCTGTTGCACTTAGATGAGGAAGTTTTTTTACAATAAAATGAGGTTTCTGTGGTTGACACGCTTCCTTGTGGCTGATTGCCTAAGCTTAGTGGATCTACGTAGCTCGCCTTGTTTGCCCTTAAGCAGTCTTCTCTGCAATGGCAATACGAAGGTATTAATTGTATACCAAAGCCACTTAATTTAATAAGCACAGAGCTTATGCATTGCAGCATGGTGGTAGCTGGTGACTTTCCACTACCCTGAATATGCTGTGGAAACTATTTTTAAAAGTATAGCCCTTCCTGTTTTTTTTTTTTTTTAAATTAGCAGGTGGATGAGTGTATGGCAGTCATGACAAATTCTAGTATGCTTGCTACTTCAGCAACTTAAAACAGATTCTTGCCATAAGCAATGAGCTCAGATGTGTGCCTTTGCAGGAAAAAAGATACTGTTAAAACAGAGCATATTTAGTTAATATTGGTAGCAGTCGGAGTGCGGGGCTGATCACGCATAAAGCAGTACAAGTATGATATTTGTTCTATTGAGAAGTCCTGTAGGTAACTGCAAATGATGGCATGGAAGAAAGCAAAGTAAAACTGTATATTTCCATGAAGAACCTGAACTAATTAGTTTTGTGTTTATGACTGTGGCTAGTCAGAGGTGAAACTTGGTGTGTCTAACTAGAGTGGTGCCAAGTACTAATTACTTGAAGTTAATTTTTGCTGAGTGAACAGCGTTGGTATGTGCTTGCTTATAGACATGCTTTCTTGCAAGTATATTCCAGGTAATCAAACAACTAAAGAAGGGAAGTAAAAGTACAGGTTAGCAAGGAAGGTCAGTGAAAAGCTGCTTGTTTACTTATGGCTCAGTCACCCCCCCACACACATTACAGCTATGCTTTCACTTAGGTTTCTGTAGCTGTGTTAATCGTTATTGGTATGAACTGATTCGTGGTTTTGGTTTTCCCCACCAGTTGCTATTGTGGTTGTCTCGCAAATGTTACTCAAGAGTGTCCTTGTAGACTAAATTTTTTTCACTTTAATTCTAGTTACATTAAGAAATCTTAAATTATTGATTGTGTCGGGTGTCATCTGTAAAGTTACATTAACATTTCTTTTGTTTGTGATCGTGTCTAATATATGGATGAATATATATTATATGATGTACACACTCTTTAAAAAAGAAAGTCCAGAGGATGTGTCACAACATAGGAGAAAATGAAAAGTAAGAGGGCTGAACTGTCAATACTTGTCAGTTCAAGCAGAGAAGCATTCTGCAAAACCCAAGGCATTACTGTGTTTAAGCAGCTTAGCCTAGATGGACTGTGGTCCTAACACAGTACTAAATGGGTCACTGCTGGGGTGTATGCATGTCTGTCCACCCCATGTTGTTAATTAGCTGTAGGTAAAGTCCTTTCGATTGTGGCTGTTACAGTGGTGAATATGAGCTTGTGTTATTTAGCCATGTATGTTGTTCACAAATTTTTTATTCTGCAGTGGAATCTATAAAAAGTCACTCTGACAATTGCAGCAGTGGTGTGAAGAAACGTGAATTTGCAGTAAATCTGTTAGTATCTTGAAATCTGTTAATGTTAGTGCCGCAGTAGGCCTGGTTAACACAGAAGCATTTAGAGGTTTTGCCAACAAAAATATTTGTGTAGAGCCCTGTGATAACAGTTTTCAAATAAGCTTTATGGGAAGCTTGTTTCTATTAACCTTGGATGGTCATTTTTGTCAGCATCAATGAATCTTGTTTCTGCAGAATTTGATGACCCTTCTGCTATGGTGGTGCTGGCAGAAGAAGAGCTGGTAGTTATAGACTTGAAAACTGCAGGCTGGCCAGCAGTCCATCCTCCGTACCTGGCTTCTCTCCATTGCTCAGCCATCACCTGCTCGCACCACGTCTCCAACATCCCACTGAAACTGTGGGAGAGGATTATCAGTGCTGGGAGCAAGCAGAACATTCACTACTCGAATATGGTATGGCAGCTTTCAATGTACGTGTGTTCCCATGCGTTTAAGAACAGCATGACTGCTCAGAATGTGGGTGGTCCGTGCTGCTGACTGCTTGTGGAGGGATGAGTCCCAACAGACGTTGTCCTGCCTCTTAATAGGGTCGAGAAAGGCTGTTTCCCAGAGCACCACCAATACAGTAACTCACACTGGGGGATTAAAATGTGATATTTTTTTCAGGCTTTGACAAGCTAGAAGTAAAGTCTGAGTGTTCCCAGCTGTCAGTGGTAACAAACTTCTCGTTTAGAAGCATGAAGCTTTCGGCACAGCTTCTTGAGGAAATGTGTAGAATATCTTCTAAAAGCACAGCTGGTGTCAGAACAGGAACATCTAATCCAAACAAAAGCTAACAGCATGGACTGTTTCACTGCCACTTGCACTGAAGTTCATGCTCTCCTGCTGACTGCATATTCTCTTCACACTGTCACTGCCTAGGAAGTCACAGTCTTCCCTTAATGTATTTGTAGCCGTGGCCGATTGATGGTGGCACCAACATAGCTCCAGATCCTCCACAGAGGGACTTGCTTCTAACAGGGTATGTACTTAACCGATAACAATCAAGGAACCCTTTCCAGTTTCTGTTCTTCCTTTTGAACTAACTGAGGCTTTCCCGTGAGATTAAAGTTGGCTCATCTTGTAGGAAGAAGGCTGCAGCTTCACAATAAAACCTCTCAAAGCTGGGCTGCTAGCTTTGTAAAGCTACCTGATTCTGCTACTTCTGAGCAAACAGGTTGCGATGTCCACAGCTAACCTATAAAGTCGGCTTATTTGTAGTTCTAATGCATTATCTTTTGCCCCCCACCAAACATCAGCGTAGAAGTGCAGGCAGTAATCCCAACTGGTTCAAAGGGAGCAATGTAAAAGCGGAGCTTAGTCTTGCAGGTTTTGAAGCTTTCCCCCTCGCCTTTCCTCTGCCCTTACACTGTTCTGAATCTCAGAAGAGAGGTTTGCTTGGACTCCTGTCTGCTTTGGTCAGCATGAATAGATCTAGCTAAGTGGTAGAAGTAGCTAGCAAGAGACTGTCTCATCGGGTAAAAATGTTTCAGTTTCTTTTCAAAGTACACTTAAGAATTTCAGTGGGCTGTTCTTCAGACCCAGGCTTCACTCTTGATGCAGCAAGTTGTTAGAAGTCCTTACCCTTAATGTTGGTAGAATGTTACCAGTTTTCATCTGGAGAACTAAGATTGAAGCTTGAGTTATTTCCCTTCTTCCCAGTAATAGTATTTTTATCAGGATGAGTTATTCTTCTTTATGTTAAGCTTTTTTTCCTTTTCAGTGCTTTTTGGAGTAGTCTTAAATGGTACACTGGTGGCAGATCATCGGGAACAAACTGGATTAAAAAAACCCCAACCACCTAAATCAAAACAAAAACAAACTCCACAAAAAAACTCCAACAAAACCCCCCAAATATCTTTCTCTTGAAGCTAAGTTGCTACAGCTCAGGGCTTTGTAAGCAGTGTGATTTAATCTTTGGTTGTGTTTTTTTCCCCCTCTGTTTTATCATCCTCCTCTGGGTGGTTTGCTGTTCTACTGTATGATGTGTGTTTCTGTGACCCATCCCTATGCAGGCATGAAGATGGCACTGTGAGGTTTTGGGATGCGTCTGGTGTCTGCCTACATCTCCTTTATAAGCTAAGCACAGTGAGAGTATTTCTCACAGATGCTGATCCCAATGACAATATGAACACCCTGGGGGAGGATGAATGGCCTCCGCTTCGCAAGGTAAGATAGCTATTGCTTGCGGAAGCTTTCGGAAAACTTGAGGAGTTTTGATTCTTGTCCTAGTTAATGCATAAGCAGAGACCAGACACTGTGTATTTTCTCTTACCTAGGTTGGTACCTTCGACCCTTACAGTGATGATCCCAGACTTGGGATCCAGAAGATCTACCTGTGTAAATACAGTGGATACTTGGCTGTAGCTGGTACAGCAGGACAGGTATTGAAATATAAACAGTCATTGTAAACCTTGCTTTTAGTGCAGGTTGTCACAGTGCAACTTGGAGATGTGTTAAAACTTGAAATACTGATTTCTATAGCGGTTAATCGATCTAGTTGCTGAAAAAGTTGTTTCACTATTCTTGTAGGTTTGCAGATGCTGAGAAGGCCTGCAGTTTGGAGAACTGCTTGACTTGTAAAAACTGTAGCAAAGTGTGTCCTCTTCCTTTCAGGTGCTGGTGATGGAACTGAATGACGAAGATGCAGAACATGTTGTGGACCATGCTGAAGCAGATCTCCTGCAGGACCAAGAGGGCTATCGATGGAAAGGTCACGAGAAACTAAAGACTCGAGATGGACCTGTTCGATTTGAAGCTGGTTTTCAGCCATTTGTCCTTGTCCAGTGTCAGCCACCAGCTGTGGTCACCTCATTGGCCCTTCACTCTGAATGGAAGCTTGTGGCCTTTGGTACGAGTCATGGTTTTGGGCTTTTTGATCACCAGCAGAAACGACTGGTCTTTGTCAAGTAAGTATCTTCTTTCCAGGAGGTCTGTGGTAATCCTCTGTTAAAGATAGCCTGGAATTGCTAACAAAGCAGGTTGCGATAAGCGATTTCTTAAGAGCAGTCAGTGTAGCAAGAAGCTGTGCCTCTTTGGACTCTGTCCTTGAAGATCTTCAAGAATATATAAACATGTTCCAACATCTGTGTGTGTCCTGTTGGACTCCTGGGAGGGATTGACCCCCAGTAGATAGTGACCACCTGTCTGCTGTCTGCCTCTTTCAGGTGTACACTGCATCCCAGTGACCAATTGGCCTTAGAAGGCCCACTGTCTCGGGTGAAATCCTTGAAGAAGTCCCTCCGTCAATCATTCAGGCGGATCAGAAGAAGCCGGGTGTCTAGTAGGAAGCGACGAGGAGGTAGTGGAAATGCCTCAGAGGTGAGGGGTCCACCATTTTGGGGTCCTGTCTGTTTACAGCTTGGAGCATGCAGAGTCCTGATTAGAGTGCCTAGAGCAGGAGGTTCTTTGCTGTCCTGCTACGGTATCAGTAGCTACTGGTATAAGGGGAAAAACTGGCAACTTCTGATGCTGCTATCTGTTAGATAAAATAGTCACACTTTTAGAGAAAACATATTGTCTGTAGTTAAACTTATGACGCAGAATATACCTGTTCACTGGTATGATGGTGCTTTCCCTTTCTACTGCTGTCACTCTTACTATCTCTCTTCCCTCCCATGTCTTTGCCTGACTGACAAAACGTCTCCTCTCCTTGAAGGTGCAAGAAGCAAATGCCAAATTTGACCAAGACGCATTGCAGGAAATGGAACTGGCTCCAGTCCAGCGGAAAATTGAAGCCCGATCTGCAGAAGACTCTTTCACTGGCTTTGTGCGCACCTTATATTTTGCTGATACCTTCTTGAGAGACAGTGAGTAGAAAAAAGTATCTCTCCTTTCTTCCAAATGGGTTTTTCCTCGTTCTGCCAAGGAAGGTATTAAAATTTACTGCCAGGAAAATTCAGCACCTCCTGTGTCCTACTTTGTGCTTTGCTGAAAAACTAATATAGAACAAGAGCATATGTTGTCATGCAGAATTGTCATCTAGCTGTTCTGGCTGCTGGCTAATCCAAGGCAATTAGTAGTTCATCTTTAGATACAGCCTTTATGTATGGTTTTCAAATGTGCTGGAATGACATCTGACTTTTTTGTATAAGCTTTTCCTTGTCGTGTTACTCTAAAATTCAGCCCCCAGCAGTCTTTTAATTTTGGTGAGGGTGGTGGCTGCTTGTGCATCAGAGCCCAAACTGATACTATGCACAAATTTATTATGCTCATATGTGATACACATGAAATACATGTGAAATACATTAAAAATGGATGCAGTAATTTTGGTGTCTGATGGAAACAGCACTGTTTGTTCCCTTTACTTACATGCCATGTCCTTTATCAGAGCTGTTGATGAACTTATTGGGAAAAGAAGTGCTAAAAGCCTGTAGTTTCCCTGGCAAGTCTGCCGTAATATAAAGATATTTAGAGTGTAAACAGAGAGAGAATGTGTATAGCTAGTGGAAAGCAGTTATCTAAATATGTCACAGATGGTGCTTGCTCATGAGCCTTCTTGTTGCTTCAGGCTCGCGCCACTGCCCGTCCTTGTGGGCAGGCACCAATGGAGGTACAGTCTATGCCTTCTGTTTACGTGTTCCTCCAGCAGAGAGGAGGATGGATGAACCCGTCAGGGCAGAGCAGGGTGAGTATGCCTTGTGAAAGCAAGATCCTAATGGATCTGAACTATACAGAAAAGCAAGGTAGCTCAATTACTGCTGTATATCAGTGAGAGTGGAGCTAAATGTAACAGTGTCTGAGCTAAGCCATGCTCACTGCAGCAATTGAACTGAAGGGTAAAGAGCTCCAGCACTGCCTGACATGCCTTAGCCTAATTTCCTACTGACTTCAGAGATTTCAATTTGCATCAACTGTCATTGAAGTTTACCATCAAGCCTCAGTGCACATGTACCTGATTCTGACAGCTGGACCTGCTATCTTTATGTAGTAATAGTTACTGTTTACCATGAACCAGTTCAGTCCAAATACTCTTTAACTACTGAATCTTTTTAGGCAGGGTTTCAATAGCCACATTGTATAGGTCTCCAGCTTTGAGACAATATGAGTGAGGCTCTAACATAGTGTCTCTGACTAGACTCCTGTTTGTTTTTTCTGTTTTTTTATTTTCGTCCTTATCTTGCTTGTCTAGCCAAAGAGATTCAGCTGATGCACAGGGCTCCTGTTGTGGGTATACTTGTCTTGGATGGACGCAGCACTCCCCTCCCAGAACCTCTAGAAGTAGCACATGACCTTTCTAAGAGTCCTGATATGCAAGGCAGCCATCAACTGCTGGTGGTTTCTGAAGAGCAATTTAAGGTAAGTATCACCCAGGAGACATGTATGGATTGTGCATAAAATTTGCCAAAGCACTGGGCAGTGCTCAGTGGAAAGGTGCACTTGGGAGTGCTCATTCTGCTGTACCTGAATAACACGCCGGGGCAGTGCTTCTGTTTGGTGCAGTCTATAAATCAGGTGTGTGCCAAATTGGATATTCAGCATACTGATGCACACGCTGAACGCAGAAATTGTATTCCTATATTATATTATACACTTTGGATAAGGCTGCTTCTGCTTTTGGGAAAGGACTTTTTCTGTGGTTAGTGTATAAGCAGGAATTGGTAAGCATTTCTATGAAGCAATTAAAAAGCTTCTTGTTTTGCACACTAACTAGTCATCATAGAAGAGAAGACTTGAAGTAGATTGCTGTAGGCTGGCCCAGACTTTTTAATGAGGAAGAGCACACAGTTAGGGTAAACCTTGTTCTCTTTCTGTAATAATTTTTAGCCAAATATGGAGGAGTTTTGAAAGAACTAGGGGAGAAATGCAGTTTGCAGCCTGAAGGGTAAAACTGCTTGATGTCAGAACAGAAACAGATTCTAACACTGACTGTGGCTGATTACTTCTTGTCCCATGAGCAGGGGGCCAGGGTGACTCGGATTACACCTGCGTGCATTCACTGTGAATGAAAGCATTGTTAAAGGAGGGAGCAGCAGATGTCCTGGGGTGCAGCGGCTGCCATTGTGTAGGAAAGAGATGTCAGCGTCTTGTTTCCATTGACAGGTATTCACATTACCCAAGGTTAGCTCCAAACTGAAGCTCAAGCTGACGGCCCTGGAAGGCTGTAGGGTACGAAAGGTGACGGTTGCGAACTTTGGCAGCTGCAAGACTGACGATTATAGTGAAAATGACCTGGCTGTCCTGACTAACCTGGGAGACATTCAGATCATCTCGCTGCCCTTCCTCAAGGTACAGATCCGTTACCCTTGCATCCGCAAAGAAGATGTGAGCGGCATTGCATCCTGCGTATTTACTAAGTATGGCCAAGGTAAGGTGTACTTCTCTCAAATCGTCTACCTCTGTTGTGTGGTTGAGACAGTGGGAAAGGGATTATAGGGTTTAGTGTATGCATGTGAATATTACGTAAATATATCCATTATATGTTTCTGGCCAGTACTGGTTGCCAACAGTTACTGATACTTGAATTATCAGAATTAGCAGAAGTGAGTTTATTCCATAATTGTTAATAAATACAGTGGTTTTCAGCTAACAGGTTGGATACACCCCATAGGTAGCTTTCCTCTGACCACTCTCCTCTTGTCTGGAGTCAAGAGAATGGCGCTCTCAGCAGCAGTCACTGTGGAAATGGCTGCATTGTGCATCCTCTACATGCCTGTGGCTCAAGACTCACATTGCAAAAGTGGGATCTAACATCCTATGGCTGATGAAGGTGGATCACTGCTTTGTAGTTCAGTTTTTACATTTTTCTATGCTGCTTTTCGTAACTGTCAGCACAGGATGATACAATTACATCTCGGCATAATCTTAAATTGCCCAGTCTCTAGGCTAACCTAATCCTTGGGAAACTGGGATAGTATCTTCCTCAATGATTCCTCCGCATTTACATAGGAGGGAATGCACACCCCTTCTGCCAAACACAGAGGATGCTTAGATCTGTTCTTTTTTGGATTACCTCTAGTTCTGGAACTGTTTTCTTGGATTTGAGAATTGCTTATAAATTCCCAATCATCTGTAGGTTTCTATCTGATCTCGCCATCGGAGTTTGAGAGGTTTTCCCTTTCTACCAAATGGTTAGTGGAGCCCCGGTGCACTGTGGACATGCCTGAAGTTACAAGCAACAATCACGTGCACAAGTCTGTCATGGAGAGTGCTGCAAGAAAATCCAGGTAAAGTCTGTAAAACTCTTGCCCACTGACTGTGTCTGAGTAGTGAGATCTGCTTCTGTGTGGCAGCTGATACAAGCAAGCCTGTGTTATGAGTTCTTGAAGTCTGTCTCCTTTTCCAAACTGTTTCCAACAAAGTTTTGTATTTTATAGGGCATGTTGTCTTTAAAAAAAAACCAACCAAACAAACAAAACACAAAAAAACCAACCAAAAAACCAAAACCAAACCCCAAAGACTTGGAAGTCTTTGTTAACAACAAATTGGCATGAGGAAATGTAACCTTCTCCCTGATGGTTTTCCTACTTGCAGGGTAGAACAAAGTGGTGAAGCATTGGAATTGATATCCCCAAGCTAGAGTTGTAAACTGTAAGCTCTGGCTGGCATTACCTGTTCCTTAATGATGTGTCTGACTGACACCTGACACTTGCATACTTTAGAGGCTCTGTGTTACTGATGAGGCTGGACTGTTGCTCTGTGATGGGAAATCCAGTGTTCTTCCTCTCCTCTTAGAACATAAGCAAACAGCAGTAGATCTGACACTTATGTAGACCCTACAGGAATTTTATTCCAAAAGTTTAGAAATGTTCTCTGATGCCTGCAGGCTTCTGTATCACGAGCAGGTGATGAAGCCCTTCCTACGTTCTTGCTTAACAAACCATTTAGTTAGCATGCACTGGAGCTTCTTGTAACTGCCAAGAATATACATGAATTCTCTGCGCCCCTGTGCCTCAGAGTCAGTGTTTGTTTTCTGTCTCCTTTCCTTTTCTAGGGGATCAGGAAGGAGTTCGGAAGACTATGGAGAAGATGGTAAGCAAACAATAATGGTACTAAACGGTGACATGTAAACCTGAAACATCTTTCCTATTGCTACAGTTGATGTTTTCTACCTAAGAAAGGGGAAAGTAAGGAGGGAAACATAGTGACCTGGACATAGTAGTTGCTAGCTCTAAAGTTGTGTGTGGTAAGATTGCCTTGAGAGGACAGAACATAGTTTCTGCTGGAAGGAAGAGGCTGTGGGAGGATAAGGTCTGAAATTCCAGATGAGATCTTCTGTTAGCCAAACTAGTATTGCTGGAAAATACAGTTCAGTATGGGAGAGGCTTTAAGGATTAGTTGTGAAGCATTCAGTAAAGTCAAAAGGAACTTAAAAGGGGAAAATAAATAAATCCAGTTCTATTGTAGGTTTTCAAAACTGCACATATTTCATGAAAAGGGAAAAATATTGTTAGGTAACAGCTGTTTTCCTACTCTTTTTTTAGAAAGGAAGTCTGGGAGGCTGATGGAACATGCCTTACTCAATGATGAAAGTGAGTAAGATGAAGTCTTGCTACTGCCAGGGCAGGTACCTTTCTGGGTGGGAAAGGAAGAAGGCTGCTGGGAATTTTGTGTGTTCCAGTACTTAGTTCCAAGGGAACTGCAACTATGCAAGACTGATAGAAATAATGGGTCTTTGTGAATCAGTAGAAGTGAGAGGTTGGACAGATAGTCATGCCCTCAGGCAGGGGTTGTTCCACATACACTGCTGTGATAAGAGAAGGTTCTTTACCTTCCAGTAGGACTTGTGTAAAATGACAGCTGGAACAGACTGTTCCTTTGGGGCTCTGGTACGCTGGGACTGGCAACATTTCCTCTGGCAAATGACTGCTCCAGTCCTTTATACCAGCCTGTTCAGTAAAAACTTCGTACTGTTGAAGGGGCAATGAAACTATAAGGTCTGCCCTCTGTATTGTGGGAGGCAGGTTTTAAAGGCTGTCAGCAGGGAGGTGGAATGCGGCTAGGCTGCTGCCTGAAAGCAGATCTCTGGTTTGTCTCACTGCTTTAACCCTCTGCTTTCCAGAAGTCCTGAAGGAGATCCAGAGTACCCTGGAGGGGGGCAGAGGGTGAGTATCAACCAACTGCTGCTCCCTCATGGGTGGGTCTGGCAAGGGAGGGCACTTCTAGTTGAAAGCAGGGGGATGCCCAACATGATGGCAGGGATCCTTGTGCTGGAATCTGGTCATGTATGTGTCCCACAAACTGTCCAAGGGAAACAGTAAGAGAGGCAGGTTCTCTTTCACATGTTGTCCCTTGACATTTTTTATGAATAATACTTTGTTTCTTTCTCTCCGAAAAGCAGGAGAGATCACATTCCCACATCCCAAAGGAACAGGACTCTGAGTATTCGCATACAGGTTTCTATTCATGTCAACGCATACTGATCTAAGGGCAGGCCACAGGGGCTTAGTTGGTCGAGGATGGGACTCTGGAGTTTTAATCCTGGCTTGACACTGTCACTGGGACATGTTCAGTATCTCTGCTCCCATTCTGTCTGTACAATAGAGCTAAACTACCACCATGGGTGCGGGGCTTTACCTTGTCTCCCTAGAATACTGATGTTCAGGTGACAGGGGCTACGGAAGTGTAGACAAAGGACTACGGTTGGCAACGGATGCAGGAAGCTTGGTGGGTTTGGTAACTGCTGGTGTGTAAGGATAAGTGACTGCCTGACATGCTCTGCTCTGTGCACTTCCTCTGGACACTACCTAATCCTGGTCTTCTGTTATCAGCTGGGAGTGGACGGGATGGTACTGCATTGCAATAATGAACCTTTTCTTGTGTCATTGCAGGAGCTATGCAGAAAGAAATTTGGCAAGAAATCCATTAGGACATGGACTAAGTAATGGAGGAGGTAGGTGAGGCTCAGGATATTTCAGGCCCAGTGAAGCAGCCAAAGGAAGGAGAAAGTAGAATGTAGTTTGTCTATAAAATACAGCTTATTTAAATGGTTTGTGATAGTGCAGAACTCTGGTCTGAATTTTCAGGATGGGAATCTGCTGGCTGCGTGATGTCCTAGCACTGTTCATCACCTTGTGCCACATCAGTAAATATGCTGCATCAGTTTTAAAGGAAGAGATAAAAAGCCTTTGAAGGCTCCTGCCTGATGCTTAACCTTACCATGAAGCAGAATGAAGAGGTAGCCAGGGCTCATAGCAATAATCTGTTGAGTATATAAACTCATTAGCTCTCATTAGCTTTCAACTTTGTTTTCTAAAATGGCTTTTGCATTCTTTTATCCCAAAGCAGATTGACCAGAATTCATCAAGGACTTTCTGGCATTGGATTGAGTGCCATAACACTACTGATTGGGCAAACCGTCCCTGGGGAGAGGGCACCACTGCTCCCTGCATCGCAGGCTAGTGAGCTGCAACTTGGCTGCATATGCATGCCTGCCTCTGCCTCCCCTTTTAGTGCCTCATTAGAGACATCTCTTGGAGCCCGCCTTGCATTAGGACAGAAGCGGATCACCAGGTCTGATGCACCACAAGCCTCTGAGTACATCTAACTTTTAAATGTTTGCACATTTCTCTTTTCTACTGGGCTGGGTTTTAAATTATAAATGTTACTGCCTTGGTGCAGGATTTTAATAAACGCACACTGTTACCTCCAACTGGTTTAAAATTATTTTTTGTACAATTTTTTAAAATCGTATGGGTATTTCAGTTTTAACAGAAACATTTTAGAAATCTACTTTTTAAAAAAACATTAAATAATATATGCTAGATTCCTGTGACTGCTGTATGTGGTATCTGAATGAGTAATTTTGGGTTTTGTTTTTTATGGTACTGTTAACTGGCTTTATGGATTTGGGTAGAATCTATTTTTGTAGCCATTCAAATCAGAGGAAAACTAATTGAACTTGATTTTTGTTTCAACACTACGTTGCTTTTTTTTTTTTTTTTTGGAAATAAAACTCTGAATTCGCTTTTGTGATCCTTGTCTGCTCTCTCATCTGTTCTTTCCATCAGTTGCTTCTTTCACATTGGCAACAGGCTCATTGCCCACTTATCTGTTGAAGAAGGTGGAGCTGTCCCTCTCTGAGCTGTAGAGGCAAAGAGCACTCCTGGAGATTAAGTGGCCTTGTTAAGCATGGTGGTGGTTTGGAGAAGATGCATGTGGCAAGCGAGTTGATCGTATCACTGTCTTGCAATTCATACATAGTGTTGCCAGAAAAGGGCATCAGTTCAGATTATAGTCCCCGGAAGGTCATCTATTAGCTTGTCCTGAAATAACTTGGGTGATAACACACTGGAGGGAGAAACAGTTGATCTGATAATGCTGTAGTCGTCAGCCAATGGATTTTGAATCCAAACTGGTGGCATACTGTGCAGAGCAGTTCGTTACTCTTTAAATTATGAAATTTAATTTATGAAATTCATAATTTAATTTATGAAATTCTCTAATTTATGAAATTCAATAAGGGCAAGTGTAGGGTGCTGCACCTGGGGAGGAATAACCCCCTGCACCAGTACAGGTTGGGGGCTGACGTGCTGGAGAGTAGCTCTGAGGAAAGGGACCTGGGAGTCCTGGTGGACAACAGGATGACCATGAGCCAGCAATGTGCCCTTGTGGCCAAGAAGGCCAGTGGCATCCTGGGGTGCATCAAGAAGAGTGTGGCCAGCAGGTGGAGGGAGGTCATCCTCCCCCTCTACTCCGCCTTGGTGAGGCCCCACCTGGAGTACTGTGTCCAGTTCTGGGCTCCCCAGCTCAAGAAGGACAAGGAATTGCTGGAGAGGGTGCAGCATAGAGCTACAAAGATGATTAGGGGACTGGAACACCTCTCCTATGAAGAAAGGCTGAGGGATTTGGGTCTGTTTAGTCTGGAAAAGAGGCGTCTGAGGGGGGACCTTATCAACACTTATAAATACTTGAAGGGTGGGTGTCAGGAGGATGGGGCCAGGCTCTTTTCGGTAGTGCCCAGTGACAGGACAAGAGGTAATGGGCACAAACTTGAACATAGGAAGTTCCACCTAAACGTGAGGAGGAACTTCTTTACCTTGAGGGTGGCAGAGCACTGGAACAGGCTGCCCAGGGAGGTGGTGGAGTCTCCGTCTCTGGAGACATTCAATACCCGCCTGGATGCGTTCCTGTGCAACCTGCTCTAAGGTGGCCCTGCTCTGGCAGGGGGGTTGGACAAGATGGTCTATTAAGGTCCCTTCCAACCCTATGATTCTGTGATTCTGTAAACTTTTTGGTTCTTTTGTACCTGACTTAACACCACTTTCTTCTTTTCCAGCTAAGGAAAAGAACAACGTATTCTCCTATTTCCTGTAACTTGCTTGTAGCACTATGAGAGTCAGTGAGAAAGAACTAAATCCTCTCAGACTGGGTGCTGAGCTGTCATCCTTGGCATGCTTTAGAAACCTCTCCTTGGAAGCCCTTTTGTTTCGAGCTCTGTCTTCATCTTCCTGGGCAACACAGAGGGATCCTTTCTTTCCTAGAGTACTAGGGTGGGCACTTCCTATTCTGCAGGAGAATATGGTTGCAGTTACTGTTGCTCAGGTGTATTACAAGTATTCTAGAATACTTCTAAAAGTATTAGTGTCTCCTTTTGAGACCTAATTTATTGCTAATGAGGTTTATAGAGCTGCCTCTCCTACTCAGCATGGCCTCACAACTAGTTTCTATTTCCTTATTTCAGCTAGCTTCGTTATTTCCTTGTTTCTATTGCTGCAGGATGGAAGCTAACAGGAAAGGTGGCCTGCTGTTTTCCACCTCTTGTGCCAGGCACTGATGCTGCAAATTTACAGGAAGTTGGGGTTTAATCAGCAGCTTCTGACCTGGTGTGATCTTGTACTTGTGCATCATCCTGGCGCGCCCAGCTGCTTCTTTCTGCTCCTCACAGATGGGCTGATTCTAATGCCTTTTCTGAGTATTTAATTTGCTGACAGGCTTAGGGTAAGTGACATGGCAGTCCTGCTCAGAAAGGGCAAAAGCAATTTATAACTTCTCCCCATTTTCACCCACATAACTTAATAAATCCTGTAGGTCCACTGAAAGAGGTAGACAAGTCACAAAAATGCTATCATAATTCATACACCTTAACGTGAATTTAAATTTAAAACCAAAACAACTTTATCCAGGCTTCCTGTTATTTTCCTGAAAGTACAAGCCAGGCTATTAATAGGATTGATTAGTTTAGGATGTGTGCTGATATTTGGCAGTTTTTTCCTAGCCATGCTACTTTTAAACCAATAGCTGAAGGATTCACTGGAATAAAGTGCTTGGCTTGTTGTTGTGAGCCAGAGGCATTAAGAATCCTTTTAGAACTGCCGTGCCTAAAACACAAGAGAAATAGCAAAGGGACAAAGCAGGAGAAGGCTGGAACTCATGTGTTATGCTTTCAGTTATATTCTGATCTGAGCAGGAGAGAATGGAATGCCTCATGGCATTCAGAACTATGGTGTAATTTTTTTTTTTTTGTGCTGTCAGAAAACCACTAGCAAGTAAAATCAGTGATGGGATAAGGTGTTCATGAAGGATGCAGTCTGCAGTGAATGTCTGTAAGCAGCTTTTGAATGCAACAGGGGGGGAAAAAATCCCTCTATTTCTCCCTTTCAGGAATTGCCTTCTGAGTCTTGCTGTTACCCTTAGTCTGCCTATCAGCTGACAGTAATAATAATAGCCTGTTTCTGATCAGAGGATTCAGCTGCTGCCAAACTCCTTGAGTTTTGTGCCTACCTCTACTTTTCACTTGAACTCCCCTTGTCTAGGATCTGATAGAAGCTTGCTGTCTCCAAGAGCTAATGCTTAATGCTTGGAAGCACTTGGAGGGCTCATTGCCCCTTATTAACGTTATTGCCAGTCAGGCTTTGGCAGTGCTCTGCCTGTCTCCTGTGTTATGCAGTCTCATTGGGGTCTGGCACTGTCAAGTGCCCCTTCGCTGCAGGAGCTGGGCTGCTGTTAACACTGGCTGCCAGCGCCTGAAAAAACCCCTTTCTTTATAGCTCTCTTGGCAGCACGTTCCCTAACCCTTGCAGACCTGTTTCTCTGCAGAGGGGAAAGTTTTGGATCATGATAAAAGAACAGCCCAAATTTTCCACATTTGAATACACATATTGAGTACCTATATGGGATGCTGTTTTATAGTGGCCTGAGTTTTAGGTCAAATGCTTTCTTGCAATATGAGCTCTTTTATATGGTTGCATATTTGGTGCCAAAATTCTATAGTCCTAGAGAAGCTTGGCCTGGTGCTCTTTCCTTCCTTCCCCCCTCCCAGTAATAATGCAAGCTTTCCTCAGATGTTTAGCAACTGAATATTTGCTGAATTTGTCTAACAATTCTATTAGAAGAACATAATGTTGGAAGGAAAAGTACTTTTCATCTTAGTCGTAAGGCCTGAGGCATGTCTGGTTAGTACGAGAATGAAATTTTTTTACAGCTTAATTTGTCTGTTTCTTAGAATATGGTTTGTATCTATTGCAGCTAGAATAAATGCATGCCTTGACCGTAGTCCTAAATTCAGCCTGCAAAGGATGTCACTGTCTGTGTGGCCTCATGAATTGGGATACCGTTAAGAGCAGGACTGGGATCTGGTGTTGAATTGGCACAGCTGAAGAATGAGACAGACTTTAGTGGGACTTTTCTAAAGCCCAATGGTCCTTGCTCAGCCACACTATTTGCCTTAGTCATCTCTCTCAAGCGAAGGCCAAGCTTGTGTGGCAGCTGTAGCTGATTCCCTGAGGTAAGCCAGGTGGAGAAGACTGATTCCTTCAATAGCTGCCACAAGCCTTTGGTCAGAGAAAACTTGATGCCTTCATTAACAGCAGCAAGCTCCAGGTGCTTGGATTATTTCCACACAGAACATCAACCTCTTCCTCTGGTGTGATGGTGAGTTTGATGAGCTTCCCAGATTAGGCAAAATTTACAAG
Source organism: Rhinoptilus africanus (assembly GCA_013400135.1). Classification (NCBI taxonomy): domain Eukaryota; kingdom Metazoa; phylum Chordata; class Aves; order Charadriiformes; family Glareolidae; genus Rhinoptilus; species Rhinoptilus africanus. The sequence goes on from VXBO01010057.1 coordinate 248,433, forward strand.
AGAACCAGGAAACCCACATATGAAAAGGCTACTGTAGCAGTAGGATGGCCCTTGAGATCATCCTGCTGTTGATTAATTTGTTCTAACAGTTGCTTGGGTAGAGATTGTCCCTCTCAAGCACAGCCCCTTGTCAAACATGCCTGGGTACCGGTTTCTGGTTGAGAAAGGGCCTTTTCTTCATGCTGTGCCTGTGGAGATGAGTAGGCCGAAGTGGTGCCTGGCTTTCCCTGGCGGCAATTGCAAGCTCTGCAATGGTGATATTAAATGGTTGCAGGGAAAGGGGATTGTTTTCTCCACTTAAGTACTTTAGTCTTCCCTATGGCATGGGAAGTAAACACCTGAAGTAAATGCTCGTCTCAGGGCAAGTGATCATCTTCCACTGACTGGCTTAATGCATCAGGAAAGAGGGCTGAGGCCATGGCTGGGTGTCAGCAGAAGGGTGAGTTTCTTCCCTTCTTGGCTGGGTGCTCCATGGTCTCCTGAGTGGTGAGTCTTCACATCTTTTTATGCTTCCCGTCACCACAACCTCTGTTCAGAGATGCCTTTCCAGAGCGGGAGGTATACCTTCCCACAGCTGTAGCGGGGTGTCGGCCTTTTCCTGCTCTTTCTCCTCCGAGCCGTGACAGCTCCTGCCTTAGGGAGTCTGTCCTTCCCCTCCCCTGCCGCCCGCCCGGCCTTCCCTTCAGAGCGTGAGGCGGCGCCTCTTCCCGCCCTTTCTCCCGTCTCGCGCCGGCGGCAGAGGGCGCTGCCCTCCGCCATGGCCGCTCCCGTCAGGCGGCTCCGCGCAGGGCCGGCCCCTCAGAGCGGCTCCTCCGTGCGTGCCAGCCCCGGTACTGCCGCCTCTCGAGAGGAATGGCACGAAAATGTTTCTCTTTTGTGATAACGGGCTGCAGGAGTTCAAGGAAGACCTGGGAAGCACCTTTGTCCCCTAGAAACGTGCTGAAGTGTCCTGGCTGAGGTTCTATTCATGGCTGACACTGTTGAATGCCTTCTGAGCATGGTGTAAATGCATAAAATACTTCACCTTCCTAATACTTTATGCTCAGACTGGGCCCCAGTGTCCATTCCCTGTTCAGCAGAGGGTCAGCAATGCTGTTCCTTATATTGCTTTTGCAGCAGCCTTTGCTTTTGCCACCTAAGATAGGACTGTGAAAGCTACAAAGCCACAAAGGTGGGAGATGGGAAATTCAAGCGAGTGTCTCTTCTACTACCACCAGTGAGCGGAAAAGGAGACTGCTGAGGGATGTCATACCCTGTAAGGTCAGTCAGCTCTGCCAGGGACTCCAGAGGGCCTGATTTTCTTGTAATTAAACATTGTTGTGTAAAAAAACTCCTCATTTTCCTCTTTGCATCTCGGGAAGGTGTACTTTTTATAAGTATTGTCTGAGCCAAACCATGGGGATGGCAGGAGAATGGTTGCCAGGAGCATAACAAAGACAGGAGAGCTAAAAGGGTCCTTGCAGTTCTGGGCTGTTTGAGTAGAGGGGAAAGTAGCTAAAAAGGTGCTTCAATGTGTTACCGCTGCATACCTCTTCCCCAGCTAAATGTGTAGAGACTACTGCTCTCCAGCTTTTTGTGGCATAGATTTTGTGTCTGGGGTAAGTTATATTTTAAAATATTTTTATGGTGAGGGGGCTGTCTTCAAGATGGATGGTCCTGAACACGTGTTGACAGCAGTCAGGAAGAGTCACCCTCGGTACCGAGGACCTCTATCTTCATGGGCAGAGCCCAGCCTGTTGCTGGCTCTTCCCCTTTAAAAGATATGGATCTCTTCTTCCTGTGTGCTCCTGTGGCAAATGAGTCTGTATATTATGAGAGAGAGTGTGAATGTTGTTCATTTGTTTAAAGTCAATCTCCTGTTCTCTGCTTATGTTCAAGGGCAGGGACTTCAAAAAATGAAGGCTGGGGTCTGTTCACACTCTCCTTCCTTAAAGGGAACTTGCTTTTATTAGATTGCTGGGCTGGGCTCTTGAAAAACAGGCTGAGCTCATAAACCACCCCCCCACCCCACCAAATCTGCTACAAAAGGACATCTCTGAGCTGCTGAATTCCACCCCAAGTCAGTACAGCTCAAGTCGATGGAGCTAAGAGTCCAAGGAAGCAGAGAATATAGCAGGTTCAAGTAAAGGCTTAGTGTTATTTTAGGAGAACCTGCTACTTTAGGCAGTATATTGAGTTGAAAGTGGTTTAAGTTATTGCTGAGGGAGCTTTATTCCAAATTGCAAAGTCTGAAAATTATTGGATTTGGAAGAGCGTCTGTCCTGTTAACCAAAGGAGTGGAATTTGGGAGAGGTATTCTTAAAGGGTGTGATTGTTCTACAGACAAGTACATCTTCCTGTCTTTATCCTGACACAGACAGGGGTGGATGAAATGCAGGCTTGTGACCGAAGAAGGTATGACAGCCCTTAATTGGTTTGATGGCCTATGATGTTGTCAGTGCTGTGACAGTTTGCTCACAGTTCAGACCTGAAGTTATTTATAGGAAGACATTTTGAATGCCAATGAACAGCAATGAGGAAAGAAATCAGTTCTGTCAACTTAGGCCCATGAGGCACAGTTTCTGGAAATAATAAAACTTAAGCATTAAGTGGTATCTACTATGGAATTAACCTTTAAAAAAGACTGGTTTAATTAATACTTTGTTGACTTGCTGGAGATTCCACAGCAGGTGGCAATGCCTCAGTCCTAAAGGCTTAGGAAGCACAGAAAGAAGCTTTTACTAAAAGCAGTCTGAGAGTCCAGGCACTATGACTTCTGTTGTGCAACATTCAGGGTTCATCCTTAAAAAGGCTTGTTTTGACTATGGTAAGTGGGACATGAGCATTTCAAAGTCAAATAATATCATGTCATCTCTCTGAAGTGCACTGCACTTTCAAAGACTCTAACTTTGGGTTGGATATAAACCACTCCTAGTCTGTTTCAACTTTGTTTAATGATGTTGGGATAGGCAGATTCATCCCTACTGTTCTCTGCCCATTCAACTGTTATGTAGAAGTTTGTTTGCTAAACCATTAGAAAACCCTGTTTGAGAGTAACATCTTCATCTAGTGGTTTGGGTTTTTTTCACAAAAGAAAAATGCTAATTTCTCAGTAGCTTGCATCACAGCCATGAATGAATGAATCAAACTCCATGTGCCTCGTTAGTTAATAACATAGTAGTACTATTAATAATGTTAGGTTTTCTCTGATGAGAAGCAGCAGATCCTAACTGTCATATTTTCTTGTTTCATAAGGCTGAACAGACGATTCAGCAAGTTAAATTGCTCACTGATGTGCTTGTCTTAGGACTGCTTATGCACAGAAAGGGAACTTTACAATGTATACTGCGTGGAAGTGACTCAAATTCTATAAACCTTGTTAAAGTGGTATCTATTGAGAGGTATTTATTGCTTATGCGCATATCTCCTGTGCATATGGAGAGATGAGACCTCTCATAAAATGAGTAGTGATCTATCTACAAAAGATTAAGGAAATTAAGTATCTGTGGTGGAATAGAGCACAAGATACTGACAGGCTTGTTAATATTAAATGGGAGAAAATGTTCATCATCCTATAAAATAAATGGCAAGTTTTGAAGGCAATCCCCTTGAGAATGTCTTCTAATAACTTGGTTAGGCAAACCGCTCCCAGTTTGCCACTGATCTTTGGTAGCAAAGCATAATAAGAGCGCCTATGCTTGCAAAAATGTAAAGACAATACAATGTGTCATGAAAAGCGTGAGTGGCCCAATATCACACTAAAGTTTCTGATGTTCCAGTATAGAATAATCTGTCAAAGCATCTGGCATGGTTTCAAGACCAAACCTTTTTCTGCATACTCTAACCTCCCTGTGCTCTTCTCCCTGTTCCCTCCCAGACCTTAGGAGCCCCAAAAGAGTTTCACATCTGTGGTGTTGCTGCGAAGAGCTGTTCTGCCCTCCTGTGTTACTTCCTCCTGATTCCTTTCTTCTCCTAATACATATCTGTGCTTTTCAATTTTATTTTTAACTGTGTTAGAATTTTGCTGAATCAGTCAACTGAACCAATGCCTTTTAATCTTGCCTCACCATTTGGAGTAAGGGAATAACCAGCAAAAGGAATTGCAGGCAAGTGGGCCCACTCATTTAAGAGGAAGCTCATCATGAGATCAGTTTAGCTGTATCTAACTGGTGCAAGGAAACAACTGAAGAATATAGAAGGCACTGGAAGGAAGGAGTGTCCCCTTTCAGATGGTGGTCATAAAGTCAGTTTAGCTGTAATATGAAACCCCACTGCTAGCTGCATGAATCCTTCTACCTTTATCTCTGCAAGCTTATTAGCATCTGCTGGGGATTTTCAAATACCTGGGTGTAATCATTTCAGTCTGGACAATCTAACTTTCCACTTTGATCCTTTGATTTATACTTCAGGGGCTGTGATGCTTTCTGCAGAGAAGTCATTTCTCATGAGAGAACAGGCCCTGCTGGCAGCCACCAGGACTGTAGCCCACACAATTGGAAAGTCTCTTGCATTCATGTATAATTGATTTGAAAACCAGTTCAAATCCAGGGGATTTCACTGACTCGAGTGAGTTCTCTATCGAACCCAAAGTCCCCAGCTATGCAGGAAAGCAATAAAGGCAACAAGGACTGCTCCTTATTTGAGGCCACCCAGGCATGTCAGTGTGCCCAGTAAAAAGTAAGTATGATGGAAGCACACAGATCATATGCTCTTTAGTTATACTCTAGCTAGCACACAACACAACAGCAGTGAAGATGCGGCAGAATGACTATGAGCCTGTTTGCTGGTTTCTAATCATGCCAGAGTTCCTGTTGTCTGTACTCTGCTGGTTATTCGCTGTTGTTACCTGCTCTGGTTACCAAACCAGCAAGATTAAAGTTAGTACAGGCTTGCCTGGCCTTGCGTCTTTTTTTCTCTTTTTAGACACTAACTACAGAGGCAGGTCAGGGGGTTACAAGGAGGAAGCCCGAGCTGTGTTTTAGCATAGTGCAGAATCTTTCTCTTCAGACCCAGATAAAGTATATCTCTCCAGCAGGGTGTAATACCATCTGTACAGTGTGTTGGTCTGTCATTTTGGCTGACCTCTGGGTAGGGGCCATGGGATGCTGGCTACCAGTGTAACAGGATCATCCAGCCTCACTGAATGGCAGACAACTGGGCAACAAAGTGCTCCTGAAATATTCAAGGAGGCTGTTTTCAAAAGTATGTAACTTAATTGTTTTGGTTTCTTCTTGCAGTCATGACTAATTTATTTGGCTTCCTCAGGTTATCGCTGGGGAAGAGGACCTTGGAGACCTTTCAGCTCATCTTAAAATAGCTGGAAGAAGAGAACAGAGGCCTTACCAGTTTGAAACAGTAAGAGGCCAGGAATTCTCTGTCAATAGCCTGGGGTATAGGCTCAAGGGAGAATGTTTTCTGTCAATATGAGGCAGCATGTGGTATGGAAGGAGCAGTGTAGATATTTTATATTAATACAATGAGACCTAGGAGACAGGAGGGAATCACAAAAAAGATTAAGATATTTTTAAACCAGTCGTATAGGCTGCATGGTCCTGACTGGATTGTCAATTCTACTTGCTATGGAATGAAACCAACAGGAGACCCTATTTATACATTTATGCAGTTTCATCTTAAAAATAGATAGGAACAGCATTGACCAGTCCCCTTACCTGAACTACTGCCAAACTAAGTTGTTGTGAATTTATGCGAAGTATAATTTCTCTGATCAATCATGACCAGTTTCTACTCTTTCAGTCATGTGATTTAGCCATTTTTTTAAAATTGAGTTACCTTCTTATCTCTTTTCTGCAATAGCATCAATGCTTTTATTTTATGTAGTTGGCTTAAGAAGAATCTGCAGTGAAAGGGTGGATCTGATGTGTTATCACTGTCTAATAACATTTTAAAATAATAGTGGCTGAATACTAGCTGACAGGGATGAAATTTTCTGTAAATGAAAGAATCTTTAGGAAACTAGGGAGCATCCTACTTTCTCAAGGAATATAGCCTCTTTTTAAAGCCTCCTGTTCCTTCCATCTGGTGCTGGATTCCCCTATCAAAGCAGTTTCTTCAAGGTAAAAGGGCTTTTAAGTCAGAGGAGCTGGCCAGCTGGAAATTTCCCCTTGGTACTGGTATCTCTGAGTAGCACATAGCTGGCAAAGACAGTGTACTTCCCAGCTCGTTACTGCACCCAGCATTGCCTTCTCAATCCTGTGTGCCCAGACAGAAATGTGTAGAGAAGGGCAGTAAAATTGGGAAAGTGCAAACAAGATTTTAGTTCAAAAGATGACTTAATTGTCATTGCATGTACCAAATGTTGAGGGTACTGTGCACGAGGGCAAGTTGTGTCAGTATTCATACTCTCATCTGAAATGAATCTGTTTTGTTATTGAAGCAATGACTTGGGCAAAAATACATGGTAAATCAGTGATTGAGGTGAGCATTGGACCCAAGTCTTGGTCCACAACCTCCACTGTCCAGTCTGCTCAGAGATCTGGAGCTGCAATGTGGAAATATTTCATCTTTTCTGCCACTTATCTCCTGCTTCCTTAAAAAGATATGAACAAACTGCCAGCATCTTGCTAGGAGCACTTTAAAAGACAAACAAATGCAGTGTTTAGTCTGTGCAGAAAATTCACATTAGAGGTGCTGAGGCAGACAGGCTTGAGACTGAGGTGGAGAGGGAATATTTGCACAGCATCAATTTAGCTTTCTCATTTTAGTGTAGCTCAAAGCAGACAGTAGTCTGATAAGAAAGTGAACATGATCGGTACCTTCGTCTTGGCCATGCTCCTTAGGCAAAACCCAATCATACCGTCTGAGACTTCTGACAAATCAAAGAAACAGAGGGCTCTAGTTCTGCCTGGGGCATACAGAGCCTTGAAGAGGCTCCAGCTGATAACAACAGAGTTTGTTAGAGCCACTCCCTCCTCAGGAGCTGTGAAGAGCTGAAGAGCTGTTTTTCAGAGAAGCTTCTCCCTCCTGCCATGCACACATTTGAAGTTTAGAGCTAAGAGCCCCAGAGTTTTTTTTCAAGATTGAATAAGGAATTAATGATCCAGATGACAGTCATTCGGGGCTTTACAAAAGGGATCTCTCTTCGCTGCAGAGAGGGATAGAGACTTATTTTAAAATAATGGTTAAAAGAACATGATGAAATAGTTAAATAACCTGTTGCTCTGTATCCTCTTTCTTATGAGCTAGCAAGAAGAGGACCATCCAATGACAGAAATCTCAGCACCCAGTTTTTATCTTTGCTTCTCAGTGGAGGAGCCATCAAAGCATACTACATAACAGCCAGGGGGTTCTTGGAAGGAGATTGGAAAACAGGTCCCACCCAAACTAATGCTGGTAAGCATCTCATATCTTGTCTTAACAGCACTCATCACATTTTATGTTCGGGTCACTTGTTCTGGTTGCTGTCCCCACCTGAGTTTATCTTGTTTAATCTCCAACTCATCTTGAAAGCCTTTTTAGGAGGGGGTAGGTGGTAGAACAGGACTTTGCCTTAAAGAACCAAGGTCATCCTTAGAGTAGTTAAATCACGCACGTACCACACTGTCACTTCACAACCTGGTGAGTGCAGAGAGAGACTGTATGTACAGACTACACTGTGTGCATTTGTACTTCCTCTATTACTTGCTTTCCTGAGAAAAATCTAGGAAGGGGAAAACCGTCCCTGAATTAGACAGCAACGTTGCAATGGACATAAATCACCTGCTGCGAGTTACCTTGACCTGTCTGCAAAAGCTTTGTTTAAAGGGGAGCATGGCTTTATTGGAAATTCAAGTTGAAAGGAGATTTAGTCATTCTACTTGACTTGGACTGAGATTTAGGCATAATGAGGACAAAAACTGTGCCAGTTTTGCTGTCTTTTCAGTACTGAGATGGAAACTACTTTCCTGTCGTCAGCAGAGCGCTTGGTATTGGCAAGGAGAAGAGGGCAGAGGCTGAGCTGCTCATGCTTGGCTCCCTGAAATAAAACTCCAGGGGTGCAGAAGAAAGAGGGCTATGATTTAATGTTTTTCAGTAGCCTAGATTATTATTTAGATAGCATGCACTGTGCCTCGTCTGGTAGCCCCTTGGATTATACCAGATATGGTTTTGGTATTGGAATTGACCTCTCCTTTTCAGTCTTTCTTTGGAGATATACCTAGTCATACCATGTCTAAGCTTGCCTCTTGCCTAGGTGAAATCCCACCTCTTCTCTTATCCAAAACTCTGCCAACCAGCTGGTGATATTGCTGGTTGAAAAGTTCAAAGGTACCATGAGAAAGCTTGAATTATTGATGCCACTTTCCTCCCATATGCCTATAATCATCTCCTGCTTAGGCACAGCCCAGCCAGAATTGATGTTAGACTCCACAGCTGGGCAGGCTTGCAAGGACACTGGAACAGACTCTAGGCTGTGTGGAAGCAAGGTACAGGAGGGTGAATATGTTACTGTATGCATTCGTGTGACCTATGATACGCAGTACTGAGAAGCTCACTGGAATCAGGATGGATGGCATAGGTACGTTGAAAGAGTTACTGTGCGAAGTGATAAAGAAGGAGCTTAAGGAATTTGTACAGGTGAATGAAAACAGAAACTGTTAAGAATTAAGTTCCAAGCATTTCTCGTTAAGATTAATGATTGTACTTTTTCATCTGTATATGTTGGGGGAAACCACTGTGCGTAGGGAAGATGAGACTCGCTTCTCTACTGGTCTTAAAATAACAGCATTGCACTATCCGTTCTTCTTTTTGTCTGTGGGTTCATGCTGTGTGTCTTAATAGCATTGAGGTTCTCCTTTCTCTGATATAAAGTATTCTTATTTCTTCTAAAAAGGAAAAACAAAATTAGATTGTTCTTTTTCCTGTAGTGATTTAGATGAAGTTGGTATAGTGAGGGGAGTTGAAAAACTGATGAGAAGGATCTTTTATCTGCTCCAGCGTGTCCAGGAGGCAGATGGTCCAGGGCAGTTAATCAAAGCAGGTCTGATGTCAAAGGAATTGTTTATATAAGCAGTGATTCATCTTGCCATTCCCAATAATAACAGTGGTGTTACAAAACAATCTGCTCTAAAACCTTGTCTCTGAAGAATTGCAAACTCTAGGTTTTCATGTTCTAATGCAGAATCAGTGTCTGGGGTCCTATCTTTACAGTGAGTCAAACCAAAGTCCTGTGTCTAAACTCCCTACAAATTTGGGCAGTGTTCCTGATCTTTCTCATAATCCAAGTATTGCAGCGTTTTGTTTTGTGGAAGGCTTTAGCTTTACAGACACATGACTATCTATTAATAGTGTATTAAATCAGATTTTTTATTTAATTTTTTTTCTACTGCGTTTGGCATTGTAGAGAAGCAGTATAAATTTTAAGCCCCCAGGAGGACAGAATATTAACAACTATTCTGTACTGAAGATTTAGGGTCTAATTCAGCTGCCATTAATCTCAGTAACAAAACTCTTGTGGCAGGATTTAGAGATCTAGGCCACTAGTATTGGTGTGTTAAGTGGGGAAGGGAGGCTGAATTAAGGTGGCTGGACACCTACATATTATATAGAGTACTGTTTAGACAGAGGGATAAAAGAAGAGGATTTGAGATGAACTCTGCACTATGCAACATACGTGTCCAAGGTGTTTTGAATAGTGTCAGCCCCAGACGAGTGTAAAAAAGCAAGTTTTTGCTTTTTTTCTTTGCTGAAGACACTGATTGTTAAGGAACCCTTTAGTGTACATAATAGTGCTGTCAGGGCAGCAGCTTTTTGCTCAGCATCAGAGGTGCAACTGTGGAAAAGGGAGATACTTTTTTTTCCAGTTGCAGAAGGTTGTTCTGTCATGCAGAAGAGTACAAAATGGGTAGTATGGAAAAAAACCCCACCTTTTGCGATAAACCCACGTGCTATACATATGCCTAGTGTGCTTGTTTTAGAGCATCAGCCTTCCTGGACTATGAATGTGGTTTTGCTGCCCTCCTTGGGGTGACTGAGCTGAGGCAAACTTTGATTCACTGAGTTGTTCTTTACCGGTTTGTTCCCAGGGCACTGGAATGCATTTTTTAAATGGCTTGGGTTTTTTTTTTAAATGACTCGTAAGGATGCTTGGACAAGTTTTAGTCTGCAAGAAAGACATAAGGTATTCTGGAGAGCTGGTGGATTTCCATCCAGCAGAGTAGGCTGCCTTCTTGTGGTACTGAATGTTAAGAATCCTTATTCCTTGTCAGGCTTTATAATAGCTGGAAAGATTTAAAGCTTTATGCTGAATTGCAATCTTGACTGTGTTCTCTTCCCCCATCCCCCTACCCTAGGGCAAGGAGAGGTCTGCGGATGGAAGCAAGTTTAAACAAACCTTGGCCAGAACTCTTTTGGGCTTGTAGCATGTGTACAATAATCAGCAAGGGTTTACTTTTCATTATGGGGAAGAGAACATTTGTACCATATAGTATAGCTAATCCTCCCAGCTCAGTCCCATCTCTCAGGAGTTCCCCACTGGCCTGTGTGTGTCTTCACAGTCCCCATTACTGTTGGGTATGGCTGTCAGAGCTTGTACACGGCAACCATGATTATTGAGATGCAGGGTTCAGAGCTGTGAGACAGGTAAAGATGATTATAAGCATCCCATAATAGTCCAGCATCTGACTGAAGGATTACAGACACTGTATTTCAGCCTCTAAATAAGTTAATGTTTTTTGAATTTATGATGATGGTAGGAATTAGTCACAAAATCTCGACTGCTAGGTCCTCTCTTACCTATTGAGAGAAACTGTAAGGCTGTGATGGGTGGAAGTTTCTCTTCTCCCTGTAGAGAATCTATGGAGTTGGCTGAAAGACAAAGAGAAAGAGGGAGCAAAGGGAGAGAAGACTTAACAGAGAAAGAGGCGAGACTACAAAATATGTAACAGAATTTCCCTGTGTCCTGGTTTGTTCTTCACCCATCAGTCTCTAATTGCCCCTAACAGAAGGCTTTTTACCTTTTTTTTTCATTTGAAAGACGTTGAAGACTGTTGGGTTTCCCTGCTATAAGATTTTTTTCTTAGTCCCATTCTCCTCTTCCACTCACCTCCAAGTTTTTCTTTCTCTGCTCCATCATTTCCGCACAGTTATGCCCTTACTGTTTTCTGGTTTGCCTTGAAGTGTTTAGTGACTGGGGAATCAAAACCAGACTCTGCCATTAGCACTTCATTCAGACAAATGTGTAGAAGTGGAGTCTGGAGCCCAAGTGGTATTTTGGTCTGTCTGAAGCAGCAAGAGGTTGACTAATAAAATAAAGGATCTTTGTGACTGAAAAGGATAGAAGTGGTATTTTTTAACAGGCTTGAAAGGTCAGGAATAATCCTTTGGGCACTTTTACATCCTTTATTTCCTGCCTATGTTGACAGGAAAGATAAAGAGATAATCAATGATGATTAATACTTAGAATACTCAACACTTCCTAGACTGTCAGCTAATAATTGCGCACTCAGGAGGAGTTGTGAGGAGATGCTGTTACATAGTTGAGTACTTTGTGCTCTTGAATTTTTTCTCAGTTTAGCCAGATCCTGGAAGGCATTGAATGCTTGTTCATGGGATGTACAACTCAAAACCACCCCCATCATACTAAAAGAAAAGATGGAGTGAGGCAATTCCACAGACGAGCACTGGGTCAGTATTAGGAGTATTCTTTGGCATACAGTGCTTGCCAGGGTTTCTGTAGTACAGTTGTGTATCAACAAAAATCAGTTATAATTGTTTGAAAATCCTTTTGCTGTGGTCAACTAACATGCACTATCCTAAAAAAAAAATTTAAAAGCAATCTTTTGTCAGTATTTTCTGTCTTCAGAAGCAATTCTGAAATGTAGACTTTTGCTACAATGTTAGCCTAGTTTCAATTGCCTTTTCCTGCAGAAATTACCAGTTTACATGATTGGATTGGTATTATTGTTGTCCACTCTATTATATTTCTTTTTCTAACACTTTATTTCTCCTCTCTTTTTTCCTATTCCTCGTTAATTTCCTTATTTATGTTTTTCTCCAGTAAGATTTCAGGAGAGCTGTTCAGGGACAGCCATTATTTGCTACGAGACCTAGTTTCCTCATAAATTTTTCTACTTGGGCTAAACTTTTTCATGACAGGTCAAGCCTTGAGTATGATCTGTTCATTAATGTCCTTCTCTTGCACTGCAGGAAATTTAAAAGGTTATACTCTGGAAAATCAGGTACTATTTAACTGTAATTATGATATATATTTAAATTTACCAAGTACGTATTTGCTTGTTAAGAGACAAGTGCTCAATTAAAAGGGAAAGAATAATAAATAAACACAAAGAATGAGACTTATATTTTTGCATCCGTTCTATTAATTACCTATCACATATTACATTAATTACCACAAAGAAGGTTACTGGAGAAGTGAAAACTGAAATAAAATGATCATTCTTTCTTAAACTGCAGTGTGGCCAAACCATTGTTAACTGTGGAAAATCAGACATTTGTTCAGTTGCCTGTATATGACTGACATCTCGCAAGAGTCCTAATAAAAGAAGAAAATAAGGGTGCTTCGTGACAAAATAAAACAGAGATTCACCTGGAACAGGACAGTTGCTTTAGCACTCCTCAGCTGCACAGGTATGATTCTGCAAATATTCGCTTGGTTCTATAGAAATGAGGTAAATTACCGCTTAGGAGGATCTAGCCGTGTAAACTTTGTAGCTTATTTCACAGCAATGTTTCATTTCACAGGTGAATTGAGATAAGCCCTCACATACTCCTGAACACTGAAGAAATGCCTCCTTCCCGATCCAAGACTCGTCACAGAAAGGTTGGAAAAGAGAAAATGTCGAATTGCGAGAAAAAGATAAGCTCCCCGGGAGATTCAAAGATCCACTGTGGGAGACAGTGGGAAGGTAAAAGTAAAGGCCAACTGAAGGGCAAGGAGTCATTGCTTGAACAAGATAACACCCTTGAAGAGGACCCCTTAAAAAGCCAGAGGCTGGTGAGGCTTCAGGGAAGCAAAGAAAATGGCCACAAAAAGTTATTTCGGGGGAAAAGAGCCTACAAGAGAAATGATAAAAGAGAATCTGGTCTGGGGAGAAAACATGGAGAACAATTAGGGTCCAAGTTGGAGGGGAAGAAAGGAAAGGTCTGCAAGCAACAGGAAATGATATCAGGACGAGAAAGTGAGGACAGTAGTGATAAGGAGGAAAAGGCCACCACAAACAGCAAGAAACACAGTTTTAAAAAGGAGTGTGGAAAGCATCCCGCTGTTAGTGAAAAAGTCACCGAGTCAGAGTCTGTGAAGTCAATTGCAGAGCAAAGTGTTGAAGGCTCTCTTCAGAAACATGACTCACCACAGAGGGCACACAATGCCAGGCACAGGAAAAAGCACAACGAGAATCATGGCTTTAAGGAAGCTTCTGAGCAGAAGTCAGATTCTCAATCCCAAGGCAGTATGGCCCAGGGAAAAGGTAAGAGAACTGTGAAAAAACAAGTTGGAAAACATACCAGGATTATTGTCACTGAAAGTGCAGAAGAAAATATCCTGGAAACCTCAGATAACTCCTGCTCTGACTCCAGCAGTGAAGGTCATTTGACCCATAAAAAAGGTATAAAAGAGTCTGTAACGGACAGCACTGTAAGCAGTGAAGAGAAGAGTAGTTCTTCAGAGGAAGATGGAATTGGTGAGAAAGAAGCCATTCTCGAAGATCCTTCTGTGGCTGAAGGAAAAGTCTACAAGGAACCACTTGATGAAAGCAATGAAGCATCTAGTGAAGCTGAAAGGGAGAAGGCGACCACAGATGGAAGGAATGAATCTGAGGATGAAGGCACTGACTTTGCAGGACTGGAAGCAGAGGAGAAGATGAAGCAGCGAGATGACATGCCAAGACAACTAAAATCTATTCTAGCTGAGAGTGGTGAGGAAGATGATGATGTAAGCATTTCAGGATTCCAACTTAAAAGTCCTAAGAACAGAGAAAATGGCAATAATGAAGCAGGCAAGGAAAATATATTAGACAATGACAAAGTTCAAGCTATGTCAAAAGATGTACGTGATAATTCGGACAGCAATGGAGGGAACATCCCTGAAGAGAGGATTAACAAAGGAAAAGAAAATGCAACAAAACAGGCACTGCCTAGTGCTGCGAAAGCAAAACTCCATGTTCGCCTTAGCAAAGTACTTGAAGGAACTGAACAGAAAGAGGATGTGTATGATGAAGACAGAGTGCTGAAAGATAGGCCTTTGCTCTCCAAGCAACAGATGACATTGAAGGAGAAATCTGGGAGGTGTGAGCCTGCAGAGCAAGGTAAAGTGGTAGGACATACACAGAGGGACAGTTCTTCAGAGTGCAGCAAGCAGGAGCTGGCAGCGGTGATGCTCACAAAGAAATACTCTTCTCAATCCCAAATCCTTTTCAATCTGAAAAACAAACATAAAAATGCTGAGACCAAACTATTAACAAGCTGTAAACCAAATCCTGTCCAGATGGCTTTGGAAACTAACTCTGACCTGAAAAATGTTGAAAGCATCTGTTCAAAAACCACGACTCTAGAAAGCCCCAGTACACAGAAAGAACCCAACATAGCTCAGAGTTTTGGAAAGAAAAGATTAAATCTTTCAAATATTTCAAGCTGCTCCACTATTACAAAAAAATCATCTGATAAACAGCTCCTTGGCAAGAAGAAGAAAGTTGGAAAAGTTAAACTGAGTTCAGGCCAGACTTTAGAGGCCAAAAAAGTGAAAGCAGAAGAAGTGGTTGCAGAGGCACCTTCTGAAGAAGAAAGTGTGCATGATGGGAAAGAATCCAAGTACTTGCACACCCATTCTGCTTTTAGAAAAGTCACCAGCTGGCTTGGTCAAAAACCTGCCAAGAAAGCAAGATTGAAAGCTCGTCTTCTGCGTGTGGCACGTGCAATTGGTATTTCAAGATGGCTCTGGAAGAAATTTGGGAAGAGGAAGAGGAGCAGCAAACCTTTTGGATTCAGAAGTAGAGTGGCAATCCGGATTGTAAGCACTGCTGGGTGGCTTGGTCGGTCTGGCAAAGCCTTTCCTGGTACAGCTGGACAGCCAGGGAGGGCTGAGTTGAGTGACAAAGAATCTTCTCTTCCATTAGTGGAGGGGAAAGGTGGTCCTAAAATGGCAGATGGAAGAGAACTGGGACACACTGATTTGCCTTCTGGTGATTCTCCTCTTCAAAGCAGTTCCTTTCCATACTTACTTAGCTTGGATGAGGAGAAGAACAATGCTACTGATGCCAAATTTGCTATAGTATTCCCCAGAGTCCACAGCATGGTTAAGACAAATAGGTCCTTGGCCAGGGGCTCTGGGAGTGGTTATTCCCTAGAGAAAGTGAGATCTCTGTTGGACACAAAATCTGTCATGTCTGTGCAACAGGGTTGCAGATTCAAATGTGACCTTCCCAGATCTTTGATGGATCAAAGCCCTCAGAGAAAAAGTGAACAGGGCTTCCTTCCACATCGAGAAGAGGATCCAATACATACATCAGATTATTCCAGTGAGGTAAATATCAAAGAGAGTTCAGATGTGCTCCAGGCTGCAGAGTCCATAGTCACATCTGGTGTTCACTGGTCTCAGCAGCAGGCTCGGGGATGTGATCCTGCAGCGTGGCTGAATTCTGAATTGCTACTGCCACGACTAACCATTGAGAACCTGAGCAAATGGGCCATCTACAAGGACCCGCATCTTTCCAACAGACATGTGATGAAGGTCTGCAAGGATCAGTGGGAGACAGAAGACATCACTGACAATATGCTAGAGATGGAATTCATGCAGAAAGAGGTAAAAGTGTTGCCTCCAGTATGGGAATGAAGCTGAACTTTTCCTGATTTTCAGTAATGTATCTCTGCATTTCAGGTGTACGTGTATGAAGACCACTGTGGAGAAGTTGAGGAGATTGAAGACCTAACCAGACTGGAGTATGTGTTGTCAGTGGTATTCTGCAGCTAGTTCAAGGTCACAGGGGCTTGCTAGTTATCCTTCAATAGCAGAAAGCACATTATAGATCCTTGGCTACCATGTGAGAAAATAGAATTAATTTGATGCATATCATAGCTGAGTAACTGATGCTTGGCAGTAAAGGTAAATAAAAGAGTAAATTGCACTGTTTAAGTTCTGGATCTACACTGAATCACATGGGGAGGAGCACAGCTGCGGAGGGAACTCCTGACAGTTGTGTACGGTGTGTCCCAAAGCTCTGCTGCACAGAGAGTGCGCATTGAATCTCTGCGGTCACACACCAGAGAGAGCAGCTCATCTTAGCAGACTTTCTTACAGATGCATCCACAGAACTCTGCCTCTCCTGATAAATGGTTCCCAGTCCTGAAATGGGTTCTAAAAAAACCAAATATGCTTTATGGGTAGGGGAAATGCAGTTTAGAGGCTGATGTGACTTTTGTGGTGTTGTAGAGGGACAGAACTGGGAATCTGACATACCGTTCTTGTTGCATGAAGTGAATGGAAGACTTGCAGGATGGGAGGCACGTTTCTATGTTGTTTGCCTACTGACACTAGTATCTGTGGCTTTAGCAACTCCCGTTGGCTTAATCTATGGCAAACTCAGGACATACATCTTTATTAGCTTTTAAATAATGAGTTCACTGCTATTGTTAAAAGAAAAGCACCTAACACTGCTTCTCACACATGTCTTGCACATTCTACCCTTGACATCCTGTTGAGATAAAGAACTGTAAAGGCTGTGTGCAAGAAGGTGTGATGACATGGAGATGGATGGGCTGGATGTTCTGAGCTTTGGCTGCTCTGTTCTCTGATGTGTTTAGTCCTGGACAGGTTGGAATCATGTGAAGGCAGTGAAAAGTTTCAGATTCCAGCCTCCTACAAAATCCTTGGGAGGGAAGAACGGTTAATATTAACACATGCAAGTGAAGCTTATGGCTGACAAGTCCTTTCCTCTGTTTGTAGGGAAGTCTGTGAGAGCTCAGTTCTGCTGTGTCTGAAGAAGAGGTTCCACCGCAATCTTATTTATGTATGGGTAGTGATGTTTGGTTTTGGGATTTTTTTTTTTCCCAGTCTTATTTTTTCTGAGCAATAAGCTTTAAGAGAAAATAATTTCTGTCATTCTGTCAAGCTTTAATGATGCACCAAGTAGCTCAAGAGCTTACTCGTTACTGGGAACAATGAAAGAAGGATACTCACAGTACTTTTGCTCAGAAAACAGGTAGCATGAAATATTTGTGGTAGAATCTGTAAGTCCCAGAGTTTCTCTTTAGATTTTGTATTTATTGACAACCCATGAGTATACTTGGGTTCGGTTTCAGCCTCAGCTGCTCCTAGTGGAACTCTCCTGTCTTAGCAAAGCAGTTCTGAGTAAAAATTGTGGATCTCAAGAAGAAACTTCAGAGTTTCTGCTAACATTACACAGTGTTGCAGTCCAGAGCTACTTCGGAATGGCTAATTGTTCTCTTTTTCATTTACTGGCTCAGGTGTTCAAACCTGTGCCCAGAATTTCATGTGAAGCTCGGAGAATAGATAGTGACCAATAAAGATGACCACAGACCAGTGGGTGCCCGCTTATCCCAAAATATTAATGATAGGGCTTGAAAATGACCACTAAAAAATTGTGCTATGCCCTGAATAAGTATAATTGGAATAGACAGCATTCCTTAAAAGGTTATTTTAATCTTTGTATAAATATAAGTGTTCCATTGCATTCCTCATTCAGAAAATTCTAAGAACTCGCCAGATTTTTTTTCCCTTTTTTTTTTTTTGTCCTAGACTTACATCGGACAAATTTTGGTTTCTGTAAATCCTTTCAAAGACCTAAGTATATACTCTGAAGATGTGGCTACCCAGTACCACCAAGGGACTCTCTCAAAAAATGCCCCGTATGTTTCTTTTTCTGATAATTCCCTAAATTCTGTTCTGTTTATGTTCCAGAAAGTATGTTATTTTCCTCCAATTGTCTGATAGAGCAGGGTGAATGCTACAGAAAGTGAGCAATACACTTGGCAAAGTTGTAGTTGCTTGGACCTGTAATGCTACAGAGCTAAACTCTTTAGGTCCAGTTTCTTCAGTATTGCTTGAAGGTCCTGAATTCAGTGCCTACTGGGACTGTACCTGAGGAGTTTTGGCAGTATGCGCTCCCCACTGCTAACACTAGTACAGCCCTACCACAGTGAGCAACGTAGGCAGGTTCCTCTAGTGCAGATAGTACTGTTGGTGTCCCTTTTATAAAATACCATGGCACAGAGCATTACTCAGGTTAGGCTGAAGAGGTCCTGAAGGAACCTGAACTTTGCAATAGCCTGTGACAGAGGTATTAACCTTATGTCAACAAAGAACAAAGCTCTGATTTCCCTGGTTCCTCACATTTCTCAGATCAAGATACTGGCCCATCTCTAGTGTAGATCACTGTTGAGTAACCTTTTGGTGCTGTATTTTTGAGGAAGAAATGTGAGGTCAGTTAACTGGGTTTTCTTTATGTACATCTAGACACATCTTTGCCATAGCAGAAATGGCCTACACGCTATCTCAGTCATCAGAGCAAGAGCAGTGTATCGTCATCAGGTAGGAAATAAGGGTACTTTCTTGAAGGCTTGTTAATTTCTTTATGTAACCTTTAATCCTTGTATTTCACTGTCCATAAGTTTATCATTCTGGCTCTTGTGTGAAGGCTGTCAGTAGAGAACATGAATAAGATGTATTGTTATTTCACTCTGTGCAAATACAGCTGAATTTATCTCCACATCAGTTGGGAGGAGTGGAAGAGAAAGCGTTTGGCATTCCACAGTGGAATTTTATTTGGGCCTATTTTGTCCAATTGTTTCACTGTTTCAAAAATACGTGATCTTCATGTGTTGTAAATCAGTACAACTCCACTGATTTACTCTAACAGGTGCTCTGATATGTCTAAATTAGGTAATTCTGTTTTGATGCCAGCTTCCTTACCTCTTGTTCCTCCAGTGGACACAGTGGATCAGGGAAAACAGAAGCTGCCAAAGCAATTGTGCAATACCTGACCATGCTGTACCAGAGATCAGGCAGCTACAGGATCAGACAGGTAAGAGGCAACTGAGATTGGCTTTATGCTGTGATAGTTAGGCAAGGAGTAGTAGCCAAAGACAGGGTAAAGAAGCCACACTGTTAATGTTGTGTCTTTGTTCCTGTTTAACTGAGCTGGACTTTGGATGGCTTGTGGTTCAAGGTGAAGCTCCGGTAAAGATGTGAGGAGAGCTGATGTATTGTTGTTCTGTATTTTAGTATCTGGGAGCCCTGATGCTGTATAGAGTGCTGTATCTGTATGAACAGAGAGATGATACCTGATACCTGCATTAGAGACCTTATAGCATTGTCTGGGAGGTGAATCTGAACAAACACAGAGCAGAAGTAAAGTGAAAGATCTTAGCAATGAAGGTAAAGAGATCATAGAGTAACCCAACAATGGCTAGAGGTAATGATAGCAAGATAAATTTTAAAAGTTACTCTTTAGACAGGCAAGAATTATTTCAGTGGAGTCCCATTTTTCTTGTATTTTCAAGCTAACAGTTACTTAAGTTCCTTTTGGGTTTAAAAACCCATGATTGCTACTAAAGTGTTCTGTCCCTCTTTTTTTCAAGCCCTGCAATGTCCTACCCATCCTGGAGAGTTTTGGGAATGCCAGAACTATCCTCAATGACAACTCAAGCCGTTTTGGAAAGCTTCTGAATGTCTACCTGCAACAGTGAGTTAAAGGAGCATCTTGGGATGCTGTCCTTCCCAGTTGTCAGGGGGTGAGAAAAGATCTAACAGTGCTTTGAGCTTTTGCAATAGCCCTCTCTTCCCTATGCTGTTGTTGTCATCAGGATAGGAAGAGGGTGAGTTTTCACCCCTAGTTTGTTTTTAGATTTCCTCCACGAAAGAATAGATCTTCACCTCTTAGGACAGAAAGAACAGAAAAATGGATCAAGTGGTTTATACAAAGGAGCCATCTAATACAATGTTGTGCCTCCAACACTGGCCACAAGCATTCACTAAGGCAACAGTAAGAACAGGCAAAATATATATATAATTATTTTCTTTAACACTCTGTTAGCTCTTAACCATTTGCAGCAGCTCAGGAGTTTTTCTTGAGACTCCTGTGGTTTTCCAGTTTCCTGTTGGACTCACAGAAACTTCATGCCTCTGCAACAGTCTTTTGGCAAGTGTTCGACAGGTCTAACCAGTTCTGTGAAAAAACACCTTTTTTGTTTTGAACCTACCTCCTTTCTAATTTCTGCTTGCTTTTTTTTGTTTGTTTTCCTTATTTTGTTTTGTTTTGGTTTTTTGTTTTGACTGTTGCCAAGCACTGAGCTGATATTTTCATGGAACTGTCTATCACAACCCTAAGGTCTGGGTCCTAAGCAGCAATGGTTAACTTGGAGCCTGTCAGTTTATATGTGAAGCTGGGATTATTTTGGCCGATATATATCACTTTACATTTATATACAGTGACATACAGCAGGGATATTCTGACATATGAAATGGGTTGGTAAGGTCAGATGGGGGAGTGATAATGCAACAGCTATGGCTGAAGGGAAGAGGCCTGGACTATTTTCAGGACATATTCTGTGAGGATCATTCAAGTCCAAGCTCCTCTGTACTCTGAAGCCTGTTCAGAACCCAAACTTGAATCTGTATGTTTCATAGCTGCTTTCTCTGTACTAGTCTGATACAAAGTGCCAGTGCTGGAAAGCTTCAAAATTCAGACCAAGCTGGTCAGGTATACCCTTGTTTCTCAGCAACAATTCCATCTGCTAAACTCTTAGAGAAATGGATCTACAGAAAACCTGTAACTAGCTTCTGACAGTATCTGTTATTGTCTTGTGCTCAGTGGCATCGTGGTGGGAACATCCATCTCCCAGTACCTGCTGGAGAAGTCTCGTGTGGTATTTCAGGTGAGGGCCCATGAATCCTCTCCCTCTCAGAGGGGTCCCTGTCTCCCTTATTCATATTTAATCTTAAATTTACTGTTAAATAACAGGCATGGGAATAAGTATGAGAATTGCCTTCTATTTCTTCTGTTATCAAGAAATATATCTCCTCTGTGTAGCACAAGGTGATCACTTATTTTATTTAAATAATATAGGAGGTCACTCTGCCTCAAGCATGTTGAATTAAGCGACTTATTAGAGATTACTGGATGTTAAATCTTTCCTCAACTAATTTTTCTCAAT
Organism: Rhinoptilus africanus; assembly: GCA_013400135.1. NCBI lineage: Eukaryota > Metazoa > Chordata > Aves > Charadriiformes > Glareolidae > Rhinoptilus > Rhinoptilus africanus. The sequence continues at coordinate 269,532 of VXBO01010057.1, forward strand.
GTCTGGGGTGTGGAAAAGGTCAGATATTGGAGCTGTGTGAAAGGGACTGCTCTCAAATGGAATGCTCTTAAGATGTCAGTGAGAAACGCTGGAAACATTTCAAATGAAATAGTTCTTGGGTGGCTTCTGGCCTCATCTTTCTGATCTCAGAGTTTGTGTCCTGCTCTTTGAGTGTTTGGTTCATGGCAACGTGTATTCTGTAGGGTTTTAGAACTGGATATGAGTCAACTCTATGAACTGTGTCCCCGTCAGGCCCATGGTGAGAGGAACTACCATGTCTTTTATGAGTTACTGGCTGGGCTGCCTGTGGAGCGGAAAGAGGAGTTGTACTTGCAAGAGGCAGAGTCTTACTTTTACCTGAATCAGGTGAGTGAGGTGAGGATCCTCTGCAGCTGCTGATAGAGTGAAATGGCCAAGACATCTCTTTGGTTAGCAAGGCACTCGATAACTTTGCTTCCCTCCTGATGTGTCCCTCACAGGACAATGCTAAAGTCTGCTCTGCTCCTTCTCACACCTGACCTAAGAAGGACCACCTTTGTCGCATATGTGATCTTTTCCTCACCTTTCAGGCCCTTTCCGCTCCCAAAGAAAGCCCTTTTAAGATGGAGTCATCGTGTAGGCTCACGGCTCCACCATGTGGTGAAAATTCCTTTTCTTATTGCCTTTCCTTGCATTTGCAATTTATTGTGGCACTAAAAAGAGTAGGGGATATTTCTTTATACCTTTGGAAAAACACTTGCTTCATTGACTGAGTCAATGGGTGGAAATTTTAAACCTCTGAAATGTACTTCTGATTACAATCTATTTAAATTGTTTGCCAAACTTATGACAAGCAATCACTCTAGAGCATAGTTTCTTTCATTTAAGAATGTTTTCCATACTCAAGGAGTTCACAGCAACAGCAAGATATCTTTCCTATTTCAGCTGTGTGGGTCAGCTTTCCCCGGTGGGCAAACTCTTTACAGCAGCTGTGGTCATGTGAGGAATCCTCGAGGAATGATTGCTATCATCTTTCCTTCAGGCAAGGAATGGACAAGTACTATTAATGACTCAAGGAAGGAGGGCAATTAAGGGCCCATCCCTTAGTGGGGTTATGTTTCTAATTGGTGAAGGATCTGTATTGTAAACTAAACTCTTCAAGGTGATAGTTAACAGTAGTGTCTCAGCCTGCTGCAGAGAAGAAAAGAGAAAAAGATCAGCTCATGAGTAAAGAAGTTAACAGAGACTGACAAAATCTCTCTTTGATCTTGGTCTTCGAAAGAAGAAGCCCAAGGGCTGCCTGGACCTCATTCTTGACCTCATCTGAATCTGGCTGGAATCTTTTCCGAATCAGCTGGAAACTTTTGTCAAAGAATGCGCTTGTACAAAAACAGGTTCCACAGACCCCCTTGACCCAGGATTTAGTAAACTTTAGGATCGCAGGCATTCGTTAAGAGCGTCCTCTTGTAGAGAAAATCCCAAGAAGAGTAAGAGTGATATGCCCATGTTGTGGTGAAGCTCTATGGCAGAGGCGAGTGAGACTATAACCCAGGATGGCTCCCTAGGTGCACAGAAACCCATTTGCTGTGATACATTTTGTTCTGGTACCATTTGGGGTAGCAACTCTGACATGACTGACTTGGGAGTAGCTTCTGACATCCCTTCTTTTCTCAAGCTGCAGTCCAGCAGTGGGCAAGGGGTAGCTCGGGTGCCTGTATTGGAACCATAATAAAAATTTAACGTGGGTGGGCAAGAGAGATCTTATTCTCAAAAACAGCAGAGAGAAAAAGAGACTGATCTATCATGAATGCTGAGCTCCCACTAGTGGTGTCTTTGGTCTTTTTATTTCAGGTTCTTCCAGTCCTTAAAACATTGAACTCCTCCTCTAAAGATTGCTGCTGGTAGCTCAGCTCCAGCCTGGGGTTGAAAAGGGGCTGACCACGATTATCTGTCCCTATTCTCTCAGGGCAGAGCATGTGAAATCCTGGGGAAGGAGGACAGTCAGGACTTTCTGGTCTTGGTGCAAGCTCTGGAGGGAATCAGCCTCTCGTCTGATCAACTGACCTCCACCTGGGCTGTCCTGGCTGCCATCCTACAACTGGGGAACATCTGCTTTACCTCCTACGAGGTACACTAATCCTTGGCAGCTTGGGAATGGGCTATTTGTGCTAAACATTGGTGTCATCCCATGTGATGGGACTGGGGACATTATTCTTGACTGAAGGTGATCCCTTAAAGACCATTCTGTTCTTCTGATATTAGGCTTGAGACTGATGTAGGCAGGTACAGAAGATGGGAGGCAACCAAAGGTTGGCGTGGATGGCTCTTTGGGGAGTCAAAGGGAACCTAGATGCTGGTGTTTTACCCAGGCTGTGTGTGACTAGCTCTGTGCAGTTGAGGTGCTGTTGAGAATATTAATACTAGTGGAACCTAGTAACCTATCCATAGTTGAATCTTTTCTTCTCCATTATTTAGAAAGAATCCTATGAGCATGCAGCCATCGCCAGTGACACTGAGATTCAGATTGTGGCCAAATTGTTGCATGTCTCAGCAGATTACCTGCAAAGTGCTGTCACTCACCGTGTCACTGTGAGTACCTTTTTGGTGATTTCTCATTTACCCTGAAGCGTGGAATGCCCTAGCCTAGTGCTCTGTCAGCAGAAGGGCCACCATTTTAGAAGGTCCCAAATCTGGGAGGTAACAGCAGGAGTAAAATCGTTCCTGTGCTGGATGGGAATGGGCTGAACCCCTCAAGGCAGTGCTGTAAAGAAGGCAGAACTCACATCTAGGAGGGCTTTTCTTGACATGATGTGGCTTCAGGCTTAATGCTTTGGCCAGCTGACTCCCACCCAGAAATGTGGCAGCAAAATTCTGTTTTTCCTTTTGATACCTGGTTAAATTCTCAGGCCAAATAGAAAAAAAAAAATCCATTTATTAACCAGGCTGACTTCCTTGCATATTTAAAAAAAAAATGTGTATTTGTGAGATAATAACAGTAAATTCCAGCTCTTTATGTATCCAGGTGACATCTTATGATCGGATCTTCACCCCTCTCTCTGTAGAAGGAGCCATCGATGCCAGGTGACTTCTGCTGTTGTTGTCTGGGTTGGTGAGATGTACCCAAGGGTGCTGTCTTTGCAGTCACCGGTTTTACTCCCCTCTCCTACTCAGGGACTCCATTGCCAAGACTCTGTATTACCTGCTCTTTGAGTGGCTGCTGCTGAGAATCAATGAGTGGTTGGCTCCCTGGGAATCGGACTGCGCTATGGGCATTGTGGACATACATGGCTTTGAGGTTGCTTTTCCGAATCTTTTGATATTGTCTGGGCTGCAAGCGCATGTGATAATTCTCCTTAGTCACAGTCAGAAATGGGAAGGTGTCTGATGGGTGGGTTTTCTTTGGGTTTTTTTTTTGTTTTTTTCTTTTTTCTCAAAAGGAGACAGTAATTGTACCATGTAACATAGCTGTCTGTATTCGGGGGGTACTTTTTTTTTCAGAGGCAGTAGAGAAGTCCTCCTTCAGGGTGTGATTTAACACTTTTACTATAGATTTCTTGTTATGAAATGCTATCTGGAGGAGCCCACAGTCTTTCATGACTGTGGCATAGATAGAATCCCAAGGTACATAGGACCGTGCAGATTGCAAATAGTATTGGTATGTAAGTGGAGTCCTAACAATCACAGGCAGTTAACAACCTAGTGTCAAACGGAGTGGTTTCTGGTGCTCCCACCGTGTCAGGCTTGCATGTTTGATACCTTTGTATGAACTGACCAGTGTGGTGCTGCATAGATAGTGCACATAGCTAGCTTTGGTTCTGCCGTTCTAAGGAAGAAGAAAATAATTTGATTTTAAATAGAAACAAAAATAGGCACTTTGAGACAACTTGGCCCATTGAATTAGCTCATACGCTGTTTTAAATATAGATAAAAGTGCCTTTTCAGCAAGCGCACTGGAGTTTAGAAAACAAGTTATGTGTGACGTTGGAAGGACGCATGAGGATTTTAACTCCATGGTTCAATTCTCACCTAAAGAAGGTTTGACAAAACCTCCAGAATTTTCTTAGAATATTCACTTACACAAAAATTCCTGTAAGAAGCAACTCAGAGTCCTTTCCCTGTAGCCTGTGTTCTGCTGCTCAGCAGTGGCCTGGGGAGCCAGATTTGATGGTTCCAGCCATCAGCCTGTTTTGATGGACCAAACCCAGAAAAATACCTAGTAAATATTTGCTGTGTTGATGAGGTGAGCTGAACAAGCTAATTCTTAATGAATCACATTTTAATTATTTCTGGTGCTATTACTAACAGAAGTAAGAAAAACATTTTTAATGTAGTTTTAATCTAACTGTTCCCATTTGTTTCCTGGAGACTTGGATAAAGCATAAAGCTGGGAATATGTTAACGCTATCTTTTACAATTAATTTCTTTTCAGGTGCTTCAGCCTGTCCTGGTTTTCTGTTGTTCCCAGCCTGAACAGGGACAAGTCCACAATCTGAAGAGTTTCTCCCTGATAAACTAGGCTTTGGATCAGGCCAGGGACACGAGAACTGCAGATAATTTTTTAAGCAAAGGCCCTGCAAGGTGTTACTTCTTAAAACTGAGGTTATGTTAGCATCCAGAGTTCTGGGTCAGGAATTGTTACCCTTGTGGAAGGTATACACCCATGTCTCTGCCCCAGTGAGCTTCTGGGGGCTTCCCAGACTTGCAGTAAGGAAAAAACAGGCAGAGCAGGGACTTAGAGTGATATGTGCTCATCAAAGCCTGTGAGTTTTATACTTAGGATTCCTGTTAAAATCTGTGTGTTCTGATGAATGCTGAAAACAACGGAGCTTGTACAGGTGGGGATGTGCATCTGAGAGCAGGTCTCTTCTTTGTGCTTCTTCACAGCTTGTCTTGCTTCTTGCTATTCAGCCTCATCAATAAACCAGGCTGAGATCTTGCAAACCAGTCATAAGATGATTTGAATTTCTCAGGTTCATTCACACTTACTGTTGGGAACAAGCTGCCTGAACCAGCAGCTCGGTTCAGCGCCATCTGGTGCTGTGCATTATTCACAAGAAGACACAGTCTCCTGGGAGGGCTGTGGGTTGGAAGTGATGATGCCTTTTTGTCTTTGCAGGATCTAGGTGTGAACAGCTTAGAGCAACTCTGCATCAACTTTGCCAATGAGCATCTCCAGCGTTTTTTCAGCCAGACTGTCATTGCCCAGGAAGAGGTAAATGGAACTCACTCCCTCCAAGTACTTTTGTTTGCATGGCTGGATTTGACTGGTTGGTCTTTAATATGCAGGAGGAATATAGAGAAGAGCAGTTAGATTGGATTCCTATTTCCAAGATGTACAGTGAGTCATGCTTAGATGTCATTGCTGCAAAACCCCATGGCATCTTGTGTATCCTGGATGACCAGACTTCACTGACTCAGGTGAGAAACTCTTATCATCTTATGTGATCCCTTTCACAGGATGCTTATGGCGAGGCAGTTACACAGACTTAACAGGGACTATGTTCGCACAGTTATTAGACTTTTTGCCTTCAGTTCAACAGCGGCTTTTTGGCCTATTGGATATGTTGCGGCAGCAGAAAACATGCTTGTCATCTCCTTTACAGGCCACCGACCACACTTTCCTCCAGAAGTGTCATTATCATCATGGAAACAGCCCTTGGTATGCCAAGCCCAAGTTGCCGTTGCCAGTCTTCACTGTGAAGCACTATGCAGGCCCTGTCACTTACCAGGTGAGCTGGCACAGGGCTCTGAGCAGTTGGAGCAATAGGCTAGCTTGGAAACATGCTGTGGATGTCCTGATGGACCAGCTCCGAGTCCTGTGAACAAAGCTCTCTCTTTGTAACTGCACATGCCTCTAGAGCATCCACTTATAAGAAATGAAGAGATTCTTTTTAGGAGAGGCAACTAAGCTGCCTCTGGGTAGAAGCAAAATAGGCAATGACCTCAGCTACACAACAGCCTACATTGCTTGTCTCAGAGCCCTGGAAATCCAGGAAAGCTGTTGCTGCTGAAAGAAAGTGAGGGGTTAAAGCCTGCAGGGTAATGTGAAGGGGAAAAGGAGCAATCCCTCCTAAAAGGAGAAGTCATTGTCCCCTCCACTCCTGGTGGTAGCAAGAACAGCAAGCTTCATTCTCTATGGCTTTCCCCTTGCTCCACCTCTCAGCTGTTTGCCACAAGTCAAGGTGTGTGTAAGAAGCATGTTTGCCTGTCTGGTGGTCTGAATGGTGCATTAAATCAGGCTTTGCCCCTGCAGGTCCACAAGTTCCTTAATAAAAACCGTGACCAGCTGCGTCCAGAGGTGCTGGATATCTTCTCTCAGAGCCACCTCAAGGTACTGTAGTGGTTCAGGATGAAGATCCGTATCGCAGACACCCAACAAGCAACTCATTGCTTCCATGTAAGAAGCAAAAAGACCCTTGTCAGGTGTCAGGAGAACCTGGAGAAACTATGAGGAATTTATTCTACTGAAGGACACTTGCGAATTAAGAAAATCATCTTTGCATGACATTGATACATTTTATATATAAACCACACAGACTGCCTGAGGATGCAGCTGGGTTCCTGGCACTGCTAGGGGCAAGGGAAAATGGTCCCCCACTCAGTTTCAGGTAGAAGAGATTGTTCTTTCCATGTAGTTCAGGGAGCTTTGGTCCTTTCTTTGTTTTTCCAGGTGGTGTCTCACATTTTCCAGAAGGCTAAAGCTGCCTATAGTCAGCAAAGGGAGCTGGGGCCCAGAGGCAAAGGGCTCAAGCCTAAGGCCTTCACACTGGTGTCCAAATTCCAGCAGTCTTTGCAGGACCTCACAGCCAAACTGAGAAGGTGAGAGGTAGTGTTACGGTGCCATTGCTGCACCCAGAAGTGTGTGAAATCTTCCCTGGTCAGCACAGAGAGGAGGATGATCAAAGGTTCTTCCTTCTGTTTTACAGGAGCCATACTTTCTTTGTTCGGTGTATCACCCCTAATCCCAAAAAGGTAGGGTGGCACCCAGAGCTCCTTATGCAGTCCCTCAGTTCCTTGAAGTCCAGTCCTCTCCAGCAGTTCTCCTTTCACAGCTGGGGTTTGGACTTCTTTCCTTCATTTGATAGCTTGAAGCTTTTCTTCTCCTTTCTCTGTCTGTCACTGTTCCGTGTGGCCATGTGAGCTGACCACATGCTGGAGGATAAGAAGCCACTGTCAGTTGGACACCAAAGGATGTGTTGGGTTTTGTGTTCCATTGCCTCTAGACCATGGCAAGATCTAACCCAAGGACAGGACGATAGAGTGAGACCTTTCCTAAACTCTGCCTTCTGTCTCCTGTCTTTTTTCTTTCATTATTTCTTGTTTTACATTTTTCTTCTGCCTTATGTTCACAGCTGTCAAATATCTTTGATGTGGAGTATGTCACTTGTCAGCTACGACATTCTGGGATACTGGAGGCTATCCACATTAGAAAGGAGGGATACCCAGTCCGTCTTCCATTCCGGAACTTCCTAGCCAGGTACAGTGGTGTACTGGCTTGGGATTCCCCAGCCACTCAAAGCCTGGATGAACTTATCAGCGCATTGTGATTTTTTTTTTTTCCTCTGAGGATTCCAGTTACAGCCCTGGCTTCTGTCATATCAACGTCTCATCTTCCAGATATGGCCTCCTAGCTGGGCGAAGGCATGACTGCTTGGAGGAAAGAGAAGGCTGTGCAGCTGTGCTATCTCGTGTGGTGGGGAACCCCTCAGATCTCTATCAGATTGGAGTAACAAAGGTGATACCTATAGAGAACACCATCTTAACTGCAGCGTCCCAGTTACCTATCCACGAGCTGTCAATGGACAGAGAGCAACTCGGCTCTCTACCCAAAGAGGGAGAACATGGCATGCCTTCACTTTCCTTTTGCTTTGCCTCTTTTCTCAAGCATGAAGGAGGGATTTTGAGCATTTCAGATAAAGAAACAGTAGACTCTTGGCTCCAAGCTGTTGTAGTAGCATAGCCAACTCCTTTGTCTACCCAACATTCCTTGATGGAAATCTGGCTTTCCACCTTTACTGCCTACTAACCTTCATCACTCCCTGATTCCTTGTCCTCTACAAATTCATCCATCTCTGTCACCTGCACCTGTGCCTCCTGCCCTCCCCAATTAAGAGAGGGCTCTTTCTTTAGCAGGGAGCCTTAAATGCTACAAAGAAATAAACAAGCAGCTTTTGTTATTGATCAACTCTTAGAGAAGCTGGCTGCTTTTCTGGTGGGTTTAGCAGCTTTTCCCTTTGCCCAGGTCTTTCTGAAGGAGAAGGCCAGGCAGGTTCTGGAGAGACGGTGGAACCAGAGGCAGAGTTGGGCCATTGTTACCCTGCAAAGGAACTTCCGATGCCTTCTTCGCCGCAGACACCTCCGTGTCCTCCAGGAGAAAGCCACAATCATTCAGGCTCACTTCCGAGGTTACCAGGCAAGGTCAGGAGTCAAAGGTCAGGCAAGGTGCAGCCACTTTGTCCTTGCCTAGGGAAGCAAGGTGGGAATGTGCCTGACCAGGACCCTCCTCATGTTTGTTCCTGCTCTGCTGTGCTGGGGGGAATCCTGTTACTGGAATTGTGGGGGAGGGACTTCCCAGCCTAGTTCCCAGCACTGAGCAGAGGTTCCAGGGGAAATACAGCTTCTGTCAAAACTGTTATAGTAACTTGTCTGTGCCAAAGCTGATACTGCGATAGCTAAAGACTGTAGGGAAAACATCCAAGAGAGGACCAGGCTTAACACAGAAAGACCAAATTCTACCTGACTGATTGTATTAATGTTCTGTGTGGCCCACATCCTCGAATTGAGTCCGCCATCTGCCTAAATTTTGTTGATGCTTCCCTCATTAGCAATTCTTCTCTTGTCACATCCCCCTAGGAAGCGTTACAGGAGGCTGAAGAAGACTTTGGTGCAATTTAATACCATGATTTTAATCTCCAGGCCTTTGATTCGAAGGAGAAAGTACTTCCAGGTAACAACACTCTTCTCTGGGCCAGGTGCTCTGCAGGAGCTATTTCTGCCCTAGGTAGAGAGAGCTGGTGACTGGGTGAGGCCAGGGCAGGGATGACTTTGGATCATTTCCAAGAAACCTTTTAATGAGGTGTCCTTCACTCTCTGTCTGACATAAATGTCAGAAGACGGAAGCACAGAGGCTGGAGCCTTCTCTCTGTAAACGAAGTTCAGAATTAGCAAAGGTAGTGCAAATGCAGCTGATTCTTATGTCTGTGTATGTGAGCTTCTCTAAGTTGCCCCACACAACTTGTGATCTTATTCCATCTGTGGCTTCCAAAGCTGCTGTTCTGCTCAAGCTATAACGAGTCATTCATCTTCCTCTTTTAGTTGTCCAGTTCATTTTCTGGTGTTTTCCCAGATGGTGACTGGAAATGCAAGGTTTTTTCAGTCTGCAGTGATCCTTCCCTGACCCCTTACAGCTGCCTCAGGGTGCTGAAATCCTTGGCCTTTTGGAAATCAGCTGGGCCCTTAGTTGGGGTGAGAACAGGATGACAGTGGTTTGAGAAGATGGAAAATTGTGTGCAGGGGAGAGCCATGGTTCTGTCAAATGGGTTGAATGCATTTTGCACAAGCTATTAAAAAGAAAATTGAAAACAGGAAACCAGACCACTTGTCCTTAGGGTAGCAACTAACATCCCTATAGCTGTCAGCTTCATGAGGGAGGGAGGGACCCAGTACAGCCGCTAGCATGACTAGCAAAGGATGGGGTGGAGGGTTAAGGTCAGTGTTGTTGGGAGACTGCAGAGGTTCTTTCTACCATACCACACCCCCCTAGGGGTGTGCATGTTTCTGTTCCTTTTCCTGCCCCTTTGTACTTGGACAGGATCCAGCTTTCCTTTCTCCCAGGTAACCACAACAGCACAGCTCTTTTGAATCTGTTTCTATTCCTCCAGTGTTTGCTTGCTGAGGTCTCTGTACATGCAGTAGCAACAATAAAGGTCCTAAGTTCACCTGCTACAAAGTTCCTTCTTTCCCCCCGCCCCACAGCCCTGCCCTTTGGACTTTAGCGTGCCTACTGTCTTTCTCAGCCCAACCCTCATAGCCTCCCATCTAGTCATCCTGCAACATAGACAAACAGGAGAGAGAGGAGAGACAGAGACCCTCCTTTTCCATCTTGGCGTAGGAGTCAGGTGAGTGGTGAGGCTGGAGGACAGTAGAATGGATAGGAAAGGGCAGAGCTGCAAGGGAGTTTGGCTTTTGGTATCCCTGCCACCTCACCTAAAGCAGTCCCTCTCCATGGATGAGTTCATCCATCCATATTGAGGCTGTGTTACCATGTTCTTTGATGCTGGAGGAGGCAGGGGAACATTTCTGACAGCTTCTGTGTGTTTTTGCGCTCAGACACATCAAACGGCCGGCAAGGGAGGAAAAGTGTGGCAGGGGTGCTGGGTGGGTGGTGGAGGCTCTCGGTGTTGAATTGTGTTGTGCAGGGCAGGTGGTGTTTCAGCAAAGCTAAGGGGCAACCCCTTCTCAATATACTGTGTTGAATTCCAAGAAGCCTCTGCAGCTGTTCTGTCATTTTATCTGCTGGAGCAGGACACCAGCTCCTGCTTATCTGAGGAGTCTGCCCCAGAAGTAGCTGGAAGGAACCTCGTATACATCTTTTCCCACCCCTTATCTCCCTTTCATCTCCTAACAGAAGGAGTTAGAGGAAAGGAAACAAAGGAAGCGGTCCCTGGCCAGCGGTGACACAGAGAACAGTTCCAACCAAGAAATGGTAAGTTGTCAAATAGTCTGGGAGAGTCTGAGATAAAACAAGCCAGGCTCTCAGCATGTTCCCCCTCCCCTATGCCTCCTCAGCCCAGGTTTTCTGGGGAACAGCAAAATGTCTGGAGTGTGTACAGAGCCCACATGTATGCTGGAAACCTAGCAGCAAGAATGCAGTTTAGCCTGGTATAAAGAGCTTTCTACTATTAGTTCAGTGTTTCCAGTCAGGCATCATAAAGTGGTCCTGAGGCAGAGTACTGTATTAGTTCACAGCTCTGGACCTGTTCTTTGCTGCTGGGAGGAAGGCTATTTTTGATAACTGTGTTCTGTTGTGAAGAGCCGGGAATGAGGCAGTTCTGTACAAGTATATTCATGGAAGATGTTGTAGAGGAAGGGAGGTATTAAAGTCTTCATAACAAATTAACTGCATAGTCTACAGGGTGTTTAAGATGTATCAACTTCTTTAAGTAACACTGCTATTTAGTGTCATTATTTGTATGTTTAGACTGTGCATGCATTTGCTATGATGTGCATAGCAAGGAAATACGGATTTACAGCATCCACAATTTTGCACAGATTTGTCAGTAACAACAACAGGAATGCTTAGTGCTCTTTTATTGTCATCTGCTTCCTCAGGTGTGGATTTGGGATTGTGGAATTTCACACTCCACTTCCTGAATATGCCATTGAAAAGCTATGTTTAAAGTCAAGTATCTTCTTATGAGAAAAATCAAACTAATCAAAAAAGCTGTGAATCTATCTTTAAGCATTGCTGAGAGTTTATGTGGAGAGAGACGTCAGAATGGCGTGCTGCTGAGGAGAGGCTTTACTATGCAGATCTTAAAAATCCAAAAAACAAACCCCAAAAGCTCAGGCTTTGTGCCTTTGGATTGGTTTCAGTGTCTTAATCTGAGTAGTCATGGCTGAAATACCCTGAACTACATTATAGGCAGACGTTGATGCTGATGCGCTGTGTTGCATTGGCCCATTTACTTCCTACCTTGCACAAATGCATGCATCAAGCAAGGTACAAACCAGTGAAAAATCAAGATTCATTGGCCAGACTGTCATGTGAATTATACAGATCTGAGCTTCCTTAGGAACCTCGAAAATAGTGGCCTGCATCAAATATTAGAATTGGGTCTCTCTTTATTATTGCTATAGCACTTTTGTACACTGAAAAATAAAATAAAAATGTCAGAAAAAAAGAGCAGGAGGAAATGGCCTTTGCCCTTCAACCACAATCTCCTCTGTACAATATGCCAAACTTGTTAGTAATGAGAGATGAGTCAAAGTCAGTCAACTTTCCTGTCACTTCCCCCCGTGGCAGTCATATACCTGTGTTAATGTGATACTTCCCTGTTTGTGACATTTCTGAATGTTGCATAGGCAGAAATTACTCGCTCAGATGCTCAATCCTTGTTCTGGCCAGTTTTTCAGAGGGAGCTTTACTCGGTTTCAACAGAAGAGCTCAGGGTTTATATGTAGTTTCACTTCTGGAACCCCAGTGACTGACTTGCTCTCTCTCTCCGCAGGATGTGGGACTGCTGGAGATCCCTGCAGAGCTTGCTGTCCTCCTGCAGTTAGCTGAAAGTGAGAAATCCTCCCTCCTTCCCTCCCTTTCCTGTGCTGTTTTACCGTAGTGTTTATTTCCTTGTTTTCTAGCAGTTTAAGTACATGTTCGTTCTACCTGCTGCCTGTCACCTGGGTTGCATTTGATTTATTATCATTGCAGTGTAAATATGATAAAGACAAATGGTGTTATTTATATTGTTTCCCAACACGACAGGGTGGAAAAGCGCCTTGGGCCACTGAACAGAACAAAAGATTGAAATTCAGTGTCTTTGTTACCTTTTCAACTCATTTTTTTGAACTGTGCTGATAGAACTGATGACAGTGATGGTGTAGAACTGTTTGGTCAAAGTTATGTGACAGCAAACTGTTTAATGAACTCAAGTGTCTTGCAGAGGTGGATATTTGGGGAGTAAGAACTTAAACCCATATTTTTTTCTGCTCAAGAAGGAAATTGAAGGTGAAGAAGTCAAAACTACAATTTTGGCACTTTCAAAGAAATATTTTTCATTAAAAATTACTTCAATTACTTCTTTAAAAATAATTACTTATTTTAAAATAGAAGTAGGTACAAACAATGTAACAATTAAAGAAAACATTTTGCTTGGGATGGAAAGTTTTTTGGCTTGTTTTCAAATCACCAAAATACCACCAACTGAAATAACTTCCCAAGCTGCTGACCTGATCTTGAGCATTAAGTTATTTACAGGTTTTTTTCCTCTGTAACTCTCTGGACAATGTATATATTTAAGTTGCAAATAGGCTTAGGCAGGATTTGCCTCTTTATGTTGATATAGCATCTAACAAAATGACAGATATATCTTTGGCCTTCTGTATAGTACAGTAAAAGATACAATCAGGCTGAAGAGTCTTGTGAATTGGAGCAGACTGTGCTGGATTCCCAAATACCTCATACTTCAGCGCATACCCCTCTAGGGACTATCAGCTGGTCTAGGAAGCAGTGTTACTTAGAGAGGAGTTCAGGGGACAAATGACACCGGAACTGCTGAAAATGAAAATGAACAGGGAGGAGGAGGAGAGCATCAGGGGACAGATTGGTTTGGAGAGAGAGGAATGCACCAAAGCTGTGCTTCATTGAGAAAGCTCTTCATTTAGGAAGATGTTTGCTCCTCTATCATCCATGATAAATCCCTCATCCAGTGCCTCATCACAAAGACCTCTCATTTACTTATTGACTGAACAGTTGTCAGCTCTATCTCTGCATAGGCTCAGCGTGTCCTGCCTTGTAAACCCTGCATAACAGAATTGAAACTGCAGGCGCTGACTGTCCTCTGGGTGTTAGCCAGGGTACGAGTTGAAAGATCAGGGCTGTAAAAGCTCTCTCCTGAAGTTAGGCCTTGTGGCCTCAAAGAAGTGAGGGTGTGCCTGCTTGAGGATCTGAGGCAGCAGGGGTGGTCTGGCTGTCCTTGGAGCTAGGGTGCTGGTAGAGGTGCTCAGGCAAGGTTAGACGCACGTTAGCCATGTGTTGCGCTGTGAGTCGGATGTGTTCTGGATGCCTTTCCAACTGCTATCACAAAAGACCTCTTTCTCTTGCAGGTCAATACCGAACACGGGCCAACCACATAACGGAGACATTGCCTCCAGAAGTCAAGGTCAAAGATGACCTTTCCCTCCCACCCACCATCAACAGCTATCCTTTCTCCTCCTTCATTAAGTCACACTTCCAGGTGGGAACCCTCTTTATATCTCTTCATTGCTTCCCCACTGGGAACACACACAAGTTCTAGTAACACTAGGAACAAACTCCGTGTTTCTTTGTAGAAGACAGATTTCCCTGCTCCTGGTCAGCCTCTGCAGCACCCCTTAACCCATCTGGATGTTGAATACCAGGAGAGTGCACTTGAGATCAACAAGCTGGTAAGAGATGTCTTTCTTGAGCAGGGCTTTGTTGAAGAACAGGTGGGCATAAGACAATGTTTTAATGTTGTTATACAAGAATATGCTGGTGGTGGGTACCGTTCTTATAATACATGGTGTGTTAGGAGAGTAGAATAAATTGCTCCTCCCAGGGGCACTGGAGCAGTCTGGCAGAGATCATATGCAGCCCCTTCGGGTTGCTATGTTCTTGGTGAGGTGTAGACCAGCCACAGACCAATGGGATCAAAGTGAATTGGCTGGTGATGTAGCCTCAGAATTTGGCAGGACATATAGGAATTAGACTGCTAAGCCTTAGTTTCCCAATATTCCAGTTTCGGTAGCAATGACAGTATAAGGGAGATCTGTCTTCTCAAACACTGATTCTTATCTGTCAGTCATAAAAAATTTTAATATAACCCAAGTCTTTTCCATGATGTGGTTTACAGTAAATATATTAACTGTATCTCAGGCATACAGTTGGGTCAGTACACAACAGGGGACAATGAACTGTTGTATAAAGGCTAGAGAAAGGCAGGGACTTTGTCATCAAGACAACAACACCTGGAGCCACACCCTAGGTCTGTAGCGTTTGCATGAGGGGGACGGTGTTATTTAGTCTCTGTGGAGGTGAAACAGATTTCTTCTTAAAAATGGTAATGTTGACTCTCTGAAAATAGAATGAAACTTCAGATAATTTCTAAGTAAATCTGGTAATTCTTTTGAGAATTACATGTAATTAAAATAAGCCCATTAGGAAAGGTAATACCTAAAACCAGTCCCCTGTTTTGTCCTAGTGATCTCAGTTATAGAAGAGCATAAGCATCAGTAAAATCCTGTCAATAGGATTGTGTTTGAGCAGACTACTATTATTTTTCATGGAGATCAAAGATAATTCTTCTCCACTGTTAATTTAAAAAAAAAAAGCTATTTCTTTGGCAGAGGCTGTAATACGTAGGGATTTACTACAAAGAATTCCAACTAAACAACGACCATCTCCTGTTTTTCTCAGTGAATCTCTGACACGCTTACTACCATTAACCATTTTAAGAAGTGGGGTTCTCTGAGAAAAAATAATCCATCACTTCTTTCCAAAGCTGTCCATGACACACTTTAGAAAAATTTTAATCTGATGATATATTGAAGTGTAGAGGCTGAAAGAAATTATCATGTACCTAAGGGTGAGAAATACAAATTACAAAAGCATCTAAGGTGTTGGTATGCATGGTCAAGAAGCTGAATCATTGCTTAAGTGAGTTGGTCGAGGTACCACATCTCATACTACTTGGTATAATATTAACTACACCAAAGTCTTTTCAATGTTCAGTTGTTAGTGTTTCATCATGTCTGGCTCCCTGAGCCTTTCACAAAGATCAGCTAAGCATCAATTGCTTTTGCATATTTTTACTGCTAGGCAGCCTGTTGGCTCAGACACGGTAACAAACAGCCTACAGTAACTTGCCTGTGTATCTGAGCTCTGCACAAAGAAGGGGAAGCATTTTGCCCAAGAACAAATTCTGAGTCAGAGGCATAACTAAGAAGAGACTGAAGTCATCCTGACTTTTAGTCAGAGTCCAATCCCTATGAACGCTGCCTCCCAGATTCCCCAGAACTTAGGTCGTGCACTAAATCTGAGAACAGATCCCAATCTGAGTGTTGGCTACTCTTCTTAAGCTGACAAACACCCTGGTATCTACAACCCAGGTTGTCACCGTACAATACAGTTTGGGACAGAGGGTTACAGCTAGAGCTCTCTCTTTTTTCCCCTGGATGCTTCTAGATTTTGCGGTTCATTGGTGACAAGAATCTCCATGGCTGGCAGGAGGTACTTCTGGGCAACTACATTGCTGGGAGAGGTTTGAATAGTGTGGCTCTGCGCAACGAAATCTTCAGTCAGATGGTTACCCAGACATGGAAAAACCCAGACATGGAGCACAGCCAGCGAGCTTGGGTCCTGATGGCGACTTTGCTGAGCTGCTTTGCCCCTTCACCAGCACTGGAGAAGCCGCTGCTGAAGTAAGGAGGAGAAAAGACCTAACTACGTTTCCATTAAGGTTAAGAGAGATGGTCAGCATGCTAAATGCAGTTGCCTTTTCCTAGATTTGTGTCAGATCATGGCATGGAGGGCTACAATGCTGTTTGCCAGCGCAAGATCTTGACAGCAGCACAGCACACAGAGATAGACTCTACATTCTCTCGGGCCTACCCTCCCACTCAGCTGGAGTGGATTGCAAACCAGAGGAGAGGAAAGATGGTGCTGGATGTTCATACCTTTAATGGTAACTTGTGCTTCTGCCCTTCTGCTATCTTCTAGTCCCTAAGGACTTTTCTCGTACAGAAATCAGAATTCAGAAAATAATTCCCTCAGCTTAGTAAAAAAGGATCAGAACACTAATTGCTTCTGGGTGGTACAACCATGGGGGATACAAGCACCTGAATCTAGACCCAAAACTCACAAAGTCTGGGCCTGGTGAGACCTGCTACTCAGGCTGAGGGATGAGATTTTTCTGGGTTCGGGCCCATCTCAACAGAGGGCTGTTCTGGTTGTGTGTCTATGGTTCTAGTTTTCCTGTTACCCATTACTGCATAGCCCATGCAGCAGCAACTGCTGCCTGTGCTACAGGGACTTTCTGCCTTTCTCCCTTCTCAAATATTGGCTTATGCTGCCTCTTGAGTGATCAGAAGCTCTGAATTGAATGCAGAACATCCCTGCTCTGGCTCCTTAGTGAGTGGAGTGGTGGTCTGAAGAAACTGTGGGGGTTTTCAGCTGCCCGGTTGGAAATGCCAACCTGTGCCATCAAACCGTTATTTGGTGCGAATATGTTCCTGTGGAGTCCTCCTGTGGCTGCTCAGGAGCGTGTAAGACTTTCCAGCTGGACTCTGTGTGTCCTGTGGAGCTTTGGGTCCTGCTGGGGAGGTCATGTGTACTGACTTTCTTTTCTGTGCTAGAGGAGAAGTTCTCAGCTGAGGTGGAGTCCTGGATGACTGGGGAGCAGTATGCAGGCTGGATTCTCAGTGCAAGGTACTGCCAGAGGATGTGAGGAGATCTAGGGGTGTGAAAGAGGCTCTCACTAGTTCTAAGGTTCGGACTGGTAGGGGCTGCAGGCTAGAATTTATATGGTCAGATGTGGATTACCCACTCTGGCTTGTGCTGTATCCTGAACCACTCCTGTGCTTGAGCACTTTCATCTGTGCACATAAACTGTGGGCCTCTTTAGGAACAGAAGAATCACTTGTGTGATCTGTCAAAGCAGCCTGAGAGAAAAGATGAAAAAAAATAAATATAAAAGGACAAATCTTGAGCAATCCTAGTTTTTTCCTGACTCTGGGCACTTAATAGTTGATTCGCACCCTAAACCTTAGGGACTTAAGCCAGGATAGAGAAGGCAAGAAGAAATCACGTGCAATATTTCCCTTTCTCTCCCTTTCTCCTGCCTACCTGGACACCTTTTCTCTTTCCTTTCCCTGTCACCAGAGGCTGTGATAAGAAATCTCGAGGGTGGTCTGTCTCCATGTTTACTGGCAACACGTGGCAGGACCTGCTGGGCTGTGACTTTGTGCTGGACCTCATTGGAGAGATGGAGGAGGTCAGTAACCACAGCAGCCTCTCTCAGTCCTCAGCTGAGTACCCCATCGCTCCTGCAAGGGACAGAGGCTTTCTCCAGAACTCTGACCTGGATTCGTAAGTCACCTAATCCTCCTGCCCCACCACTTGTGGCCCTGTCACCCAGTGGCTTGTTTTTCTATTGGCGCTCTGTGCTGTCCTCATCTCATTTTCCTCTTCAACAGGATCCCTCCTGCTCCAGGCATCCAGGCCCCTACCTTCCCACCACCTAGCCTGCCTCCAGAATTCAACAATCTCCATCCAGGTTAAGTTCTTGTCCGGGACTGTGGATGACATTGTGAAGGGCTAGATGGGTTCCAGCCAGGAAATCAGAGCAGAGGGGGAGACAGGTGATT
This sequence comes from Rhinoptilus africanus, assembly GCA_013400135.1. Taxonomy (NCBI): domain Eukaryota; kingdom Metazoa; phylum Chordata; class Aves; order Charadriiformes; family Glareolidae; genus Rhinoptilus; species Rhinoptilus africanus. The sequence continues at coordinate 287,613 of VXBO01010057.1, forward strand.
CTTCCTGATGTGGAGCAAGGAAGGGGTTCCACTCCATAACTGTCTAATAGGGACTGGAGACAGGGGAATGTTCCTTACCTGCCTTGTCACGAGGCAGGTGATGCCAGTGCTTTGTCACTTCTCTCTGCTCTTAGACACAAGATTCAGAGATGACCTGAGGATGCCTGTAGGCTTAGATCACTATGTGGATGATCTCTTCAGCCCTGTGCTGCATCAAGGCTCCAGAGTACCAGTAAGTCCTGTGATGTTCCCTCTTACTTCCTCTCTGCAGCTCTCTTGTCCCTGTAACTCCCTCAAGCATGCCTCTGTCTATTGACTCTGCCTCTGCTCAGCTCAGATATGCCTTTGAATGGCTCTTCCCCTTGAAGTCTTACCTCTCTGAGCTCGGATGACTATTTTTTCTTGATGCAGGATATGGAGAACAGGGAGAGTCTGACTGGACGCATGAAAGGAGGTGGGAAGATTGGACCCACACGGAGAGGAATCTTTCCTTCTACAGGTCTGTAAGGGGATGGGGACAGCTGGGAACACCTGTGGGGCTACAAAAGCTTCAGTGAGCACAAGTCAGGGTAGTCCCTTAAAAGCTAATTATTGCGTGGGCTCAACTCATGAAGATGATTGGTCTTTAGTGTAGGTCATCAGAAGTTGTCCTACTCACTCCCAGGTGCTGGGAGACAGATGCTTTGGGGGAGGTGCTAGATAAGGCTACCACCTTTGTTCTGCTTTTAATTTCTCTCTTGAGTTGGTTTTGGAGTCAAGGCAACAAGTAGCTTGCTTCTGACCCAGGCCACCTCTTCCCTAGGCCAATACTTGTAAGTCCCATGTTCACCTTCTATTTACCTTATGCTTTCACAAGATAGGGTTTTAATATTTTTTACTGCTTCCTTACAGACTTTCCCATCATCTCTAGCTATTCCTTGGGTTAGTAAGTCTGAACCCTGTAGAGGTTCTGGTTTGTGTGTTTGGTTTCTTTACTTTTCCTCATTTGTCTGGAGCTGAGGTATTTTCAGTAGAATGGATCAAACACCAATATATTAATGGCACTGAGAAATCTGCATGTGTAGAAACCTACCCAGCTGTTTCAGAAAGGTGAGGAATGTCCTGTTCAGGTCATTACTGAGCCTGGGACTATTTTTGATAATAGCCTCTACATCAGTAGAAGCTCTGGGGCATGACAAGCCCTATTACAGATCACTGGCCTGAGGCCAGTTTGTCACTCATGTGGCCACTTACATCAGTGGGGATGTGAAGATCTCTCCGTGGCATCCTGGGCCATTCTCACTGGCAAGGACATCATGATTCGGTAGACCTGTACTATGGTCTGGCTTACTCCTAGCTGAGACTGATCTCCATGCCCCTTTCTCTGATGGCTTTGCCCTCAGTGGGATTTCTGTTTTGTGGCCTCATGTGGGACTTGACTGCTGGGAGCGGTGGAATTCCTTTCTCCCCCAGTTCCTTCACATGAGACACAAAATGCTACCCAGGCCAGAGCTTGTTGTTCATTCGCCCTTGCTACCTGCTGCAAAGAGACTGATATGGATCTGACAGTCCCAGAGATCTTTGCCCAACCCCTTCTCTGTAATCATACATAGGCAGGAGTGAGTTATATACTTAGTCATGAAGGATGGTGGTGTCCTAAGCTACACTGCAGAAGCAGGGTCTGGATCCTGCTCTTGTAAATTCTGGCAGGCCACACATTTCTTGTAGGTTTCCTTTTTCCGCCTGAGTTTTGCTGTGTCCTGCTGTGTGTGAAGAGATAGACCATTCACATGTCCCTATGGCTGGCACATGTGGACAGTACCCAGCTTACATGTTGTGTTCTGTGGGATTGATTTGGGCTGTCTGATCTGTGATTGTGTATGTGGCCTTTTGCTTCTAGGCCTCACTGGAATTACTCAAGCACCAGTTTACCAGCCCATGCCTTCCATGATGGGGATGCCGGCAGCTGTGCCTATGATGCCAGCGGCTGGTGGGATTGCACCTGTGCCAGGTAGGAACAGTGTTTCAGTAACTATACAGGGGAAGAGGATGGAAGGGTGGCTGTCCTAATGGAGCCTGTGTGGTGCACAGTGAACGCTCAGCTCTGGGCTGATGCTCAAGCACTGTGGGGAACTGTTGCCAGTGGGTGTCTGCAGATGTGTGTGTTTTCCACAGCCATGGTTATGCCCCAGCCTGTGGTTCCAGGTGTAGATCCCAATCAGTTAGCAGCACAACAGCAAGCCTTTATCAACCAGCAAGCCATGCTCATGGTGAGTGGAATGGACTGATTGGGGAAGAACAATGCACTGTGCTGTGAAGAGGTTAGCCATGCTCCCCTTCTGTTTTAGGCCTGCTCTGTAACACTCTCTGCTGGGGGTTAGATGTATGAAGTTGGAATTATTTAACACGGCAAAACTGAGAACTCCCTTTTTGCCCCTTTGTGTACATGGGGACACTGAGGCACCATAGGTGAGTGAGTAGCAGGGACAGGAGTAGGCCCCAAAAAGTCTCAGATATAATTCCCATGTGTTTTTAAGATGGGATTTGCTACAGATACAGATCTGCGTATTCTGCTTTCTGTACAAAGCCTTGTGAGTGCGTGGAACTCCCAGGCTATCTCACTAGTAACTGAGTCTCTGGGGTGTTGTTAGGAGCTCTGCATACTTGGGCAGGTGAGAGCAGACTCCCTGGACATGCCTTTTCCCTTACACTGGGAGATTTGCAGTGGACTATGTAGATATTCTGTGATTACTAGTGAAAGAACGGGACAGCCTGCCTGATGGCTGGTGGTTTTGTGTAGCCTAGAGCTCATGGAAATTGCAATTCCTTCCTCCAGGCGCAGCAGGTGACCCTTCAAGCCCTGAGCATCTCCCAGCAACAGCAGCAGCAGCAGTGGCAACAGTCTCTTGAGAACTCAAGGCCAAAAGTCTCAAGTCTACCACAAGCCCAAGCACCGGCTCCAGCCCCAGCCCCAGCCACTTCCCCAAAACCCAAGAAGCCTTCCAGCAGCCAGAATGCTGCACCACCACCACCGGCTCCAGAAACGCCAGCTAAGGCAGAAGAACCGGTATGAGAAGCAAACAGTGGGGGTGAATTCAGTTTGAATTTCATGATTTGCATTTGCTCTGCTTCCCTTCCAGTGTGGCTGTGGTTTGGCAGAGAGCTATGCTTACCTATGATACTGAGGTGTTTCAAACTCTGCTTGCTGAATCTTTAAGACATGGGATCAGATCTTGGTGGCATTAGCTCTGCAGAGGTTTGGCTGTAGTGTTGGCCAATTTAATTCCCAGCTGATCTGAATTTTACTATAGGAAAATTAATCTCTCTGAATTCTTTATCTTCTAGCAAGCTCTCTTGAGCTTCTGACATACTCCTCCTTCTCTGGACTTGCTTGATGATTCCTTGGTTCAGAGACTGACCTCTTGGGACTCTCCCAGATGGGGAGAAGTTCTAGATCAGAACTTGGCGAGGGAAGATCACCTCTGAACTTAAGGGCACTATGGTACCTGCTGGCTAGTGCTAACTAACCATGTTGTGAATTGCTTGCAGGTTTATCACTACACAGAAAACCAGTTCTCCGACAGTGAAGATGATGACTATCCTCGGGAAACTTTCCAGCAGAAGAGAGCATATTTTCAGAAGATGGGTAAGCATCTACCACTTTTGGAATTCTACTCATCATAACACTTTGTTTTGCAGCCTCCCTGGCATAACAAGGTGCTCTTGTCTCCCTGTCTGGAATCCAGCTAATCCCTGCAGGAGCTGCAGGTGCTGTGTGTAGCAATAGTTTTGGGTGCCTGCTCAGCTGGCTACAATTCAGATTGTGGGGCAGTGTTGCCTTTTTCCTAGATATCTTTGGGCTTGTGACTGTCACACTCTCCTTTGCCTCTTAGAAAGCATAGAAGAAAGTTAGCAGAAAGCTTCTGCTGACTGATGGAAGGGTGGGAAGCATGCCATTAGTGCTAGGTTTTGGCTAGCTCAGGTACCCCTTTCTATGCAGGAGAGCAACACATCCTAGTGAAGAAAGTCAGGCCTCCTTCCAAAACCTGGACCCCTCCAGCAACTCTCCAGCCACAGCAAGAGGAGAAGAAAGAAGTGGAGAAGGAGAAGAGAGAAGAAGAGAAGCCCAGCCCTAAAACAGAGGCAGGTAAGATGACGTGCAGTGGAGAGCCAGGCAGGCTGACAAGCATCATGTCAGGATATAGCCAGAGGAGGAAAGGATCTGGCTTTTCTGGGAATTTGCATCTTGACAGCAGAGGGGAGAGACAAAGGCTCGAGCTTTGGGAAGTCAGATACTAAAGCAAGGCAGTGGAAGACAATGGCCGTTCAGCCTGGTGGTAAAAGAGAGGGAGCTTCAAATGAGATAAAGCGATTTCTCCTCTGTTGTTGCTGGTCTGTTGGTTAAAGCTATCATCCCTAATAGGTCCTGCTCCCACTTTGCCACCTCCTGAGCCAAAGCCAAAAAAGCCGACACCAAAAGTGAATAAGGAACCTCCTGTAGTAAAGCCTTCAGGCCCTGAGTCACGGCCTGCACCCAGCCGGGAGATCCGCAATATCATCAAAATGTACCAGAGCAGGCCAGCCCCTGAGCCCCAGCCTATCGAGCCTGTCAGGTGAGAGAGTGGGGTCCACCCAGGTGGGCAGGAAGGAGAGGAGCGGGACTGTATCCCAGCACTGCCACATGCCTTCGTTGTGGCCACAACCCCATCTGCAGCCCCTGTAACTTTGTTCCCTGTTTCCTTGCAGGAGAGTGTCTAAGCCATTTGTGAAGAAGAACGACCCCAAAAATGAGGCACTGGCCAAACTGGGAATGGTGAACCTTGCATCTCCCAAATCAGTGAGTTCTTTGCTCTCCAGTCACCTAAAAGCGCAGTAGGGAGGGGCTGTATATCCAGTCTCCAACAGGTTGGGAGCTACCTGTTGTAGGTAGATGTGAGGCCACATCTGGAGTATTGTGTCCAGTTCTGGGCCCCTCAGTTCAAGAAGGACAGGGAACTGCTTGAGAGAGTCCAGCGCAGAGCCACAAAGATGATTAAGGGAGTGGAACATCTCCCTTATGAGGAAAGGCTGAGGGAGCTGGGTCTCTTTAGTCTGGAGAAAAGGAGACTGAGGGGTGACCTCATCAATGTCTTCAAATACCTAAAGGGGGAGTGTCAGGAAGATGGAGAGAAGTTGTTTTCAGTGATGACCAGTGATAGGACAAGGAGTAATGGATGTAAATTGGAGCATAGGAGATTCAAGAGGGATATCAGGAGGAATTTTTTTACTGTGAGAGTGACAGAGCACTGGAACAGGCTGCCCAGAGAGGTTGTGGAGTCTCCGTCACTGGAGACATTCAAAACCCGCCTGGACGCGTTCCTGGGTGATGTGCTCTAGGTGACCCTGCTCTGGCAGGGGGGTTGGACTAGATGATCTTTCGAGGTCCCTTCCAACCCTATGATTCTATGATTCTATGATTCTATGATTCTACCTGGTATTGCCATAGCAGCCAGGTGATTTCTTGTTGGATTACTAGATAGTTGAATGCTTGAGCTCATACCATGGTGCTGCCCATCCTAGTCTGAGTTCCAGTCTGTAAAGTCACTTGAGATCCTGGAGAAAAGGCTCTGGAGCAGCAAGTCCTATTGTGGTATGTTTAAGGGTGATTTGGAAGCAAGCAACTCAAGTTCCCCACATTTGGCACAAAGGTCTTGGCCCATTGATCTGTTTTTTCCCCTTCCCAACTGTAGGCTTCAATCTCAAATACTTGGTTCTCTGCACCTGTGTTTGCTTGATCTTCATCTGTTTGTAGATCACATGCTAGTTTAAAGGTATCCCTGTTCACACAGATCTTGCTTCTAGGGTTGGGCTGCTGCTCTAGGGATGATTTATAACAGCAGTGTCAAGATAGAGCACAGTAAATAGAGAATGACTGGGCCAAATGGTTTTGCTTGCAGCCAAACGCCCTGCCACAAGAGAAGAGAACACCTCCACCACCCCCTCCCAAACCCAAGACAGGCTCAGCTTCCAGCACTATCAAGGAGAAGCAGTTGCCTCTTCTGTCCATCTTCAGCCGGGAGACTACCCCAGCAGGTTCCCAGGATGCTCCTGCTCCCTCTCCTCCCCCACCATTGCCTTCACCTCTCTTGCTTGTGAACCAAGACGAGCAGGAATCCTCAGGGGAGGGTGAGTATTAACTTCACCCAAGTGGGATTTGGTAATGGGCAGGGAGGGGATGGGGTCAGAATTAGCCCAGTGACCCGGGAGAGTCATGGCATGTTTTCTGTCATCAGCCAGCTGGCCAAAGACTGAGGGGGTTGTGTGAAATCAGAGACTGTCACCATAGTTCCAGTCTGGCCCAGCGCTCAGCTTGGCACTTCCCAGCTCTAACTCTTCCCTCTCTTCCCAGTTCAGTGCAGGCTGTAAGGCACAAATGATGGAGGGGCTGGGTTTCTCGGAAAAATGCAGATAAAAACAGAAAGGACCTTTGGGCTACAGCTTTACCAAGGTCCAGTTCACAATAGGTTTTATTACCTACCTGAAACATAATTGCTTTATCAATGCTGCAGTTCAACAGATGGACTTTATACCAGGGAGGAATGGGAAGACAGTTGTTTTCCCTTCTAGAGGCTCTGGAGGGACCTTAGAGACAGGCTGAGGAATGAGGGAATGTTTCTCAGAGGGAGAATGAGAGCCTGGGTGACCTTGGACAGTGGCCACATAAGGAGCGTCTAGAAAATGGCATAGCTAATGCTTCTCAGCAGGAGTTTAGAAATGTTATTCAGTCCTAGGTTTTGCCTCTGAATTGCAGTGAGAGCCTTCGTTGCTATTTTGGATACATGTACCAATGTATTTCAAGCTGTTTAAAACTCTCATGAGCATCACATTTTATAACATGCAAGGAACAGTCAGTCAAACACATCACTGCAGGATTCCATCCTGCGTCAGCTTCCCTGGCTTAAAAGAATCTCCCTGTTTCACTCCCCCTTCTTTGGGAAGTCCTGTGAAAGTAAATTGAATTTACTGGATTAGTCTGAAAAACCCCTAAGTGCTTTTGAATAGGAATATAGAAACAGCTGAACCACATGTGGGATCTTCTGTATTTCTTGATTGTCTATGAACTATGAAGTTTGGAAAACTGGGAGTGCTTAAATAAAGATATTCCTATCTTGTAAAGCAATGCCTTTGAATGGTTGTCTTCAGACTGAGCCTGTCTTTAATAGATCTGCTGCAGAGAGAAAATCCGGTGCAAGTACTAGGTGCCTTGTACCAGAACCTTGCAGTGTGCAAGCTCAGGGGAGAACTTTTAATTTCTTTTGAAACCTTTAGCAGCCTCTTTCTAATGACATAAAGTGAAACTACGTCTTCAAGCTTATGCACAGGGGTAGTATTTTGCCTGGAGTGCTGTGTGCTCCCTGTCTCTGGAGTGTTTCTATTATGACCACTGAACTTTGCGGCTAATACAGCAAGTATAAATGCTATTAGAAATGTTGGTACTTACATGATGACTGTTTTGTGCATGCATTCATATTAGCTGGTCACTGACCTTCAAGAGGGTTCTTGACAGTAATCTTCAGTCAGGCACATGGCACTGTCCCCTTTCGCTTGGTAGGTCTTTGGCAGGTGAGCATGTGACCCTGTAGTTAGCAAAGCGCATCTTCACTGCTCTTTCTCCTCACACAGACTCTGCTGTAACTGTAGCAGAAGATGCTGGTATCAAGACCCAGCTGTACAAGCTCACTGATAGTGTCAGCTTTTCTTATGACAACCCTGTGTGGAAAATCTTTCTACGCAAAGAGGTACCGTTCTTTAACTGAGGATTGGCTATGGGGGGAAGGGAGTGGCCCCATATTTGGTTAAAATCCTTTTTTGTCATAGGCACATAGTGTGAGATAAGAGCACAAAGCCAGTTCTGTGAGGAGGTTACATGACACAGGAGTGGGAGGTAGAGGATCATCTCAAAGGGGATCTGATTCTTACTCTGCCTTACTGACTATGGTGTCTCAGTTTCCCTACCTGACCCTTTCTTCCTCTGTAAAGCACTGAGAAACCTACAAATAAAGTAAATTTGTTGTTACCTGGTGTTTTCCTGTTAGAATCATAGAATGGTTTGGGTGTTGGAAGGGACCTTTAAAGCTCATCTAGTTCCAATCCCCCTGCCCTGGGCAGGGACACCTCCCACCAGCCCAGGTTGCTCCAAGCCCCGTCCAGCCTGGCCTTGAACCCCTCCAGGGATGGGGCAGCCACAGCTTCTCTGGGCAACCTGGGCCAGGGGCTCACCACCCTCACAGTGAGGAATTTCTTCCTGATATCTCATCTAAATCTACCCTCTTTCAGTTTAAAGTCAATACCCCTCATCCCATCACTACACTCCCTGATAAAGTTCCTCTCCATCTTTCCTGTAGGCCCCCTTTAAGTACTGGAAGGCTGCTATAAACAGCCAGAGCCTTCTATTCTCCGGGCTGAGCACCACCAACTCTCTCAGCCTGTCCTCACAGCAGAGGTGCTCCAGCCCTCAGATCATCTTTGTGACCCTTCTCTGGACTTGCTCCACCAGGGTCATGTCCTTCGTATGTTGGGGACCCCAGAGCTGGACAAATGTGTTTAAAACCAAGTACTGGAGAGTGCACTGAACAGACCAGGGTTCATTCCATGGAGTCACCACTTTAGTTTTGGTTCTTCACTCCTGGTCCTTCTGTTTACATTCACAGTTTCTCTTCCCTGCCTGTCCTTGGAGGTGGACTCACCCTTGTCTAGCAGTAGGGCGTATGGATTACAAAACATCCCTGGGGAGCTATTTCTGCAACATCTGTAATGTTACTATTGTTTTTTATCTTCCTCTTGCAGGTGTTTTACCCCAAAGAAAATTTCAGTCACCCTTATTGCCTGAACTTGCTGTGTGAACAGGTACGTACTGGTACATGACTCAGGGCCTGTTGTCTCTCTGTAACAAAACACTCTGTAATTGCTTCTGTATCCCTAGCGGTGTTAAGTCTCTTCTCCAGGTCCATCCAGTCAAGCTCCTGCTCACTCATCTCTGGAACTCAGTCTATTTAACAGCCTCAGATGCTCCAACACACTCAGATGTGGCCTTTTCAGTGAAAACCTCTGTTTCCTTCCTCTGCAGATCATGCGTGACACCTTCTCTGATTCCTGCCTTCGGATCTCCAGGGAGGAGAAGCGCAAGATGAAAGACCTGCTAAGTAATTAACAGCTCTTCCTCACTGTGCCCATCCCAGCTTTTGGTTTGAAATGAGAAACCGGCCTCCAAGCCTTTTCACCAGGCAGGACTTAGGGCAGAGGAGAAATGTTTGTCACTGCAGCAAGAAAGCACATTTGTGTGTGCTGTGTAGTGCAGTGGAGGAATATTTGTTTATTCCAAAAGGCCAGAAAATGGCCCTGAAATTTCTCTGAGCTAGAAAAACTTAATTCTGCTATGTTTATTATGGAGAGAGGAAAATGAGGCCCAAGAATGGGATTTTGAGTTGTCTCAAAATCCAACTGTCTTCTTTGACAGCATCTTTATAAAGAGGGGGAGAGAAACTAGTAGTAGGCTGGTGCGTGCAAGTTACATGCTGTCCTTTCGCCTCTGCATGTCATTTGCTGTGCTCTAATCACTGAGGAGGACTGGTGGGAATGAATCCCTGGGCAGAGGAAGACTTGGCTATCTTTGTCTTACTGAGAAAGTGTCTGCTTTCTACCCCTGCTAGTGGAGTTCCGGGTTGGCAACGATGTCCAGTCCATTCAGGAGGATGGGATAAAGAAGAGGATTGTACTGGCTGCTCGGGATAACTGGGCTAACTATTTCTCCCGCCTTTTTCCAGTTCGTGTGAGTCTTAATCTTGTCACCAGACCTTGGGCTTGCTTTAGCTGTGGGGCTCTAGTTCACCGGGGATCTCTTCCTGACTCCCTGCCTGGCCACACGTCACTCATTCTTCTGCACCTTCTGTCCCTTGATGGTTTTGACACCTCTGTCTGCCCGGGGCCTCCTTCGTGGTACATATGGTAGCATCATCTTCTTCTGCTTCATCCTGTCCACGTGGGATGGAGCCTTTGATGCTCTTTGCTACACTTCCCTCACAGGGCGAAAACGGAAGTGATGTCCAGATCCTGGGTGTTTCTCACCGGGGCATGCGGCTGCTGAAGGTGGTGAAAGCAGCTGGCTATAATCCTGAGCACCTGAAGATTCTTCGCAGCTACAGGTGAGCAAAAGGGCACTGGGTGCTGCAGGATGATAATTTGTTGCTTGCAGGAAGCTTTCAGAGTGTAGGAGGCAGACTGATAGGGGGAGATGAAAATTGTCTGGTTGTGCTGTGCTCTCTAGGATTGTCCTAGGCCAGTTGTGACTCACTGACACTCTTCCTAATGAGTTTGGCCTTTTCCTTTTCTTTCTACCTTCTGCTTGCCCACAATAAGTGAGTGTAGTAGTATGAGTCAGCTCCATGCATGTCAGCAAAAAGGAGGTCCTCAGAGTGAGTGGTATGGTGAAAGCTATAAGCAGCCTATGCTGCTGTTAGTCTTGTAATACAGTGCTGGTGAAAGGCCACTCTGTGGAGTATGCTGAGGCCTATCTGTGTTCGCAGCCCTTGGAATGAGCTCCCATCCTCATGATCTGCATCCCTAGCTCTGGCAGAAGGAGCCTGAGCACGCTGTCTGTGTTCTCAGCTTTGCAGATGTGCTGTCAGTGGAACTGAAGGGAAGCAATGCCCTGGAGTTCTCTCTCAAGACAGAGCAGCTCTTCCTACACTCTCCAAAGGCTCCGTGCATCAAGGCCATGGTGGAACTCTTCATCCAAGAGCTGAGGCAGGTGAGGGAGTGACTGTAGAGCAGTAGGAAATGAAGGTGGTTTCCCACATGGACCGGAGTGGGTCCATGGGATGACGTGGTCTGAGTCCCTCACATCCTGAGGCCGAGATTTGACCTCCCCATTGCTTTTTTCCCCAGGATACCAACTATGTTGTTGCTCTGCGCAGCTACATTGCGGATGACAAGAGCCTTCTTAGCTTTGAGAAGGGTGACCTCATCAGGTTACTGCCCATGCAAGGCGTGGAGCCAGGTGAGGGAGTTTGTTGAGATTGGCAGGAAAGGTGGGGACTGGCTTCAAAGGCCTTCTGGACCCATGGTGCCCAGAAGCTCTACATGCTGCTGTTGAGTAAACCAGAGGAAAGCAAGCTGTTAAGGGCTGGCATAGTCAGCCTTCAGCTCTGCTCTTCTCTGACTGCAACCCACCTTGTTCTACCTGCCATAGTTATAGAGGATGTTATTTTAGGATGCAGGAAAGCCTGGTCAGTCTGGTGCTCTCCTTTGCCAGTAAGATGCCTCATTGCTCATTTCTCTGGGTGTAGCTGCCATGGTTCCTGACGCTTTCTCCCCTGTTTCTGCAGGCTGGCAGTTTGGTTCCACTGGTGGCCGCTGTGGTATTTTCCCCACCAGCCTGGTGCAATTGGCTGCAGCCCCTGATTACCTCAGCACCAGCATGGACAGACATGGAGGGCCGCAGAAGAGCGTGAAAGCTTCCCCGGAGAGCAGGAACAATAGCAAGGAGGTGAGTTGTCCTCAGGGAACTGCAAGGCAACATGGCTGGGTTCTGTGGGAGCTGCCATGGTGGGTCCATGGCCCTGGTAGTGTCTGACCTCCAAAAGTAGAGGGAAGAAGACTGCTTAATCCTTACAGACGGAGACAGTCAAATACTATCGTAGTGGGAGGGCAAGGCACCACACAGAGGTGAGACCTTCCCAGGCCTGACAGGTGAGGATACACGCTGCAGTTCCTCAGCTGACTTTTCAGGGGGGGTTTGGTGCCTGTCCCTGCAGAGTTATGTACCCAGCCTGACATCAGAACCCAACAACGTCATGTTAGTTCCTGCTGGTGACCATTATACCATGGTGGACTTCGCCACAGCCTACTTCCGAGAGGCTCAGTCCATGTGAGTAGGCTGTGGTCCTTCCTGAACAGGCATACACAGGACCTGTGTAGCCTGACCCACACCAAGCCATTTCTGGGGATATTACTTAGATTGCATGCTCTTTCTCCTCTGTCTAGGCAGGGACTGAAGGGGATGTCTTCTGAAAAGAAGAGTGCAGCTAAACTGGTCCAACACACCAAGGTGAGCTCAGTCTCTCTCCATGGCTATAGGCAGAATCCCAGCTCCAGCGTTGCCTCTAGCTTTGTCCCCACATGGCAAAAGCGTAGAGGGCAGATCCTTGGCTGCAGTCTCTGAAGAAGTGTAGATGCTACCTGCAATCTACTGGGAGCTTGTGTCTTTCATGAACCCTGTAGCACAGTTCTGTGCAATCTGCCTCCCCAGCTTACCCTTTTATTCTGGCCCTGCAGGTCCCAATCCAGGAATCTCTGCTGCGGTTCTCTGACAGTGAACTGAATGAGCTTGCTACAAAAAACTTCAAGAGTAAGTACCTCCCTGGGACACAACACTGCAGAGGCTGGAGCAGGGGTGAGTGGGATGGCCTTGGTGGCCACGCATAGGGATCATGGGGCCCAGAGTGGGGAAAGCAAGCTGTGAGAGGAGAGCCCCTCCTCAGGCATTTCTGCAGTTAATAACCACCTGTGCCCGTGCTAAAAGTGTCCAGCAAAATGCACTTTGCCTCAAGTGCAAAGTGCCCAAGAACATGCACTGCCTGGGTTGATGCCCCACTGACCACATGTCCCATGCAAGCCTCATAATAGCCTGCAGAGTAGAAAAGCTTTCAGGATATTTTTCTAGTCTACTGCCTGCCCCATGGCAGGATCACCTCTGCTTACATCTGAATGCTAGCCTTTGCTTTGCAGCTCTGATGCGGTTCATGGGAGATCAATCAAAACTCAAGAACCAGAAAGAGGCTGAATGCATCTATGAAATCCTTCAGGTTTGTGACCTTCCCCTGGGCAAGGAGCTGAAGCACCAATGGGCATGAAGGGACAAGACCTTGCTGGGAAGGGAGAAAGCAGGGAGAGTCATAATGCAACCTCCTACATGAGAAAGGGAGCAGAAACAGAGAAGCTGATTAAAAAACATGGGGGGAGGGCTTTCATGTAAATGGTTTTTCTGAATATCACTGTCTGGATGAGAGCACCACCTGCCTCTCCTTCTTTGGGTCTAGATAGCAACAGAGACCAGAGGCTGCAAAGCCCAAGCTTTAAGCCACGTTGGCAGAGCATTGGAGCTGGGAGAGAAAAGGCACAGAGAAACCTGGGGCCTCTATGATGCTCTTGATGCTCTTGTGCCCTCTCTGATATGTCCTCTCTCTAAATGCAGCTGTGCAAGGAGAAGGAGAGTTTGCATGATGAGGTCTACTGCCAGGTCATCAAACAGGTCACCCACAACCCTAACCAGTGAGTACCAGCACTGTCAGCTCCTGTGCGTGCACAGCTGGAGGGGAACCGTTTGCTTTGCTGCGTAGACAGCCGGGCCCCCTAATCACGTGCTGTCCCTAGCTGCTCAGCTGCAGGGGTTTTTGCTGAGCACTAATGGAATTTAGACAGTCACTGGGTTTGACTTTTTCACTTCAATGGATGTTTGTCCTTGCACCTATGGCTGCTGCTATGTTTGGACACTGGTAAAGGTTCCTGCTAGTTTCCATTAGTGGTGCAGCTCAGAGCCCTGTTTTCCTCTTCAAAGCCCTGGGGAACTGGTACAACATTTATGACCAGCTTGATCCCACACTGCCCTGCGATATGGCAGTAGTGGCATCAGAGTGGCTTTGGCTGTTCCCTGTCTTTGTTTGCTGTTAGAATAACTGAATCAATCCCTTCCTCAGCATAAGAAACCTCTGACCAAGGGCTGCAACCTGATTTTCTGCCACCTGCCGTAGGTGTTCAGAAGGGCAGAGGTTCACTTTGAGCTGCTTGGAGCAGTAATCGTTTTGTTCCAAGGTGCCCATAGTTCTTTCTGTCTCGCAGGGAGAGCGTGCTGCGTGGCTGGTTGCTCCTCAACCTGCTGACTGGGTATTTCCTCCCTTCTAAAGTCCTGATGCCCTATGCCACCAAGTTTCTGCAGCTAGCCAGCAGTGATCCATCCAGCACCCACCATGGTATGACTGTTTCTGTGTCCTGTAAAATAAATGGCTGCCCCCTCGTTACTAAAGTCTTGGGGTTAAAGAAAGGTGATAGGATCCAGGTGGGGACATGGTCCAATGGGGAAATCTCCCTTACCCTGTTAGGCAGGAGAAATGGCTGGGGCACTGAGGGACCTGAGCCTCCAGGCAAGAGTCTGCTTTGTATCTCTAGTCTTTCTGTTTGCAGAAGTAACTTCCTATTGCATCTTCACCTGGGCTAGTTGGAACCGTGTGTCTCTCTGAGGCTTAGCTTAGGCCCAGTTTGACAGCTAGACCCTGGGGGCCTTCCAGAGCCATCAGCTGTGAGGTGTTTGGGTTGTAATCCTGATGGAGAAGAGGGTTCTCATTCTCCCATCCTCTCATTCCTGTGTACTCCTACTGCCCTGGACACCGTCTGGAGCTGGCCCCTCCTGATTTGGATGTGTCCTGGCAGAGCGGGAGATGAGGTCAAGTCTCTTTCCTCTCCTAGCAGTGGCCCTTGGTTAGATTCAACACAGCCAGGGTGATCCAACACCACAGGACACAATGCTAAGTCCTCTGCTTAGCTCAGCACATAAAGCTTTTTCCTTTTCCTGCAGATATAGCCAAGATCTGTCAGAGCAACCTGCGGAAAAATTTCATGTATGGGGGCCGTCGACACCTTCCTTTCCCTGTGGAGTTAGAGGCATTGCTGGTATTGAGGGGCAGAGGAGTTGGGGATGTTGGGAAGGGGAGGGCAGAGGCTTGCCGGGAGGTGCCATGTGCAGTGTTAGAGGGCTGGTCAGTGTTCCAAGACAGGAAATGAGGCATGTGTCTGTAAGGGGACTGGGACGTGCAATGCCGTGGAGTGGGCAGGGAAGAGACAGGTACTATGGACAAGTAGTGGGAGGGGGAAATGAGCAGGAAAGAAGAGGGAGGAAGAATTATGGGGCTGATGGGATCCTGCACATCTTGCTGCCTAAAGACTGTCCTTTGCAGAAGGGGCATGGTGCCCGCCGGCTAGTGGTACTGATGCCTGGAGGCATGGAATACCTCAGCAGAATTAAGACATTCACTGTAAGTTTTCTGCTTTTAATTTCTTCATTTATCTGGAGTCTGAGTCACACCAGGGAACTCCCTTATCTGTCAAAACCTTGGGCTTGGCCAATGCTTCACAGAGTGCTTTGACAGTTTCCCACTCACTTCCTTGGAATCCCTGTAGCAGAGTATCTCTGCAGGTCCCGCACAACGCGGAGATGCCTCACCCAGCTTGCTTCTTGGTGCAATGGGCAAAGCCATACTGCTGCCCTCTAACAAGCCCAGTATGTCTAACTGCTCTGGGGCTGCTTTGGGCTTGCCAAGCCACGGTACTTACTTGCTTCTTTCCTTGCTTTAGGTGGCCAAGGAGCTCTTGCAGGAGATCTGTGAGCAGATGGGGGCAAGTGAACCAGAAGAGATACAGGAATTTGTTCTTTTTGCCACCAGGAGTGGCAGTGATAATCTTGGCAAGTAAAGACTAGTATCTAGATTCTTTCTTAAAGCAGTTTCTCCAACAGGGAGTACCATGGCTACTGTTTTGAATAGTTCCCCTGCCCTTGTCAGGCTCTGGGGTGGTTCCTCTTCAGCAGTTTCCCTCTGTTACTAAGGTTAAGGATTGTGCCTTCTCAGAGGCTGTGTTGCTTGTTCCTGAATGAGGTGTGTGTCTGCGTAGGTCTGTGTCCCTTTGGAATGGCTGATGCTGGGAGTTGTAAGGGCAGGGTGGAATAGAGGTGTGAAGGAAGGCTCCTGTCCCATGCCATGGAGCTCAGCCCACTGTCTCAGCCCCAAAAGTAATGACTCTCTCTCTGCATAAACACGTAGATAAAACGGTGAGGCTGATAAGACCGGAGGAGTATCTTCATGATTACCTGCTGGAGGACAAGTTGGTCACTGTGACTTTACGCAGGCTCACCTGGACAACACCTCTGCACTTTGAGAACAAAACTTATACTGATGTTCATTATGGACAAGTAAGTAACAAGGGCAGTACCCATCCGGGACCACCCTAGCAGGGGCGGATTAGTGTACAGGTCAATGGGAATATCCCAAGGGGACTGAAGAAGTGGGAGGGCTTTGGCTAATTGGCTTTGTATGTTTTTTCTGGGAATGACTAATAACTGAAGCTATGGGTGTGAGGAAGGCAGTGTGCCCGTAGCCCTGGCCTATGAGCTGTACCGGTCTGCATGAACTTTACTTTTGCTTTTGTGTTACCAGCCTGAGCTGGGTGTGGTATCAGCAAGGCAAGATGTGGCGCTCTGCAGGCTAGTGCTGCCCACGCTGGCCCATACCTTCTGGAGAGTTTAACAAAGGTCTCTTTGCTGTGCTGTCTCTCAGGTGCTGTGGGATTACCTGAATGGGAGGATACTGTTGGGCCACAGTGAAGAAATGGAGATGCAGGTGGGCATTTTGGCAATGCTCCAGCACTGCGCCAAAACAGAGCAGCAGAACTCTGCTCCCTCTGGGTATGTTTGTCTCAGGGTGGGTCTCTATCTCTAATGGCTGTTTGCACCACAGGGATTGGTGCCTGAAAGTTCTCTCTGGATAACTGAGGAATGGACAGTTCTGGAGAACATAAAGTACTAATTAGTGTCACTGCTCAGTAACTGACTCCTGCCTTTAATCAAGAAAGTTTACCTCCTGTTAGTACTCTTAATGCTAACTGTCTCTGATCCACATTTCTTTTTGTGACTTCTCTTGAGCTGAGAGTCATGAGGGTGCCATGGACAGTTCTTTTGATTGCTGTATGTTTATAATACCGAAAAGGAAGTGCATGAGCCTATAGTTGGGATGAATGGTCTTTTTTTCTTTCTCACAAGTGCTGGAGTTTTCAACCCTGGGCACTTGTAGTGAGTTGCCTAATGGGAATGAAAATGTCTCTGGGTACTGGAAAGCTTCTGTTCTGCAGCCCTGAGCTGTATTTTTACACTCCTTCCTTCCTGTATCGTTATGCACTGTGGGAGTGGGAGGTGGTGTCTCCATCAGAACCCCTCACACCACCAGCAGCAGGGGGGAATGGCATAACCCTGCTGGGCATAGGGAACTCTGCTCTGTGCAGTGCTTTGGAGGCACAGGAGCAAGGCAGATTTAGTAAGGGGTTTTTCAGCTGAGACTGCCTGTGAAAGAAATGTCCTGTGCCTCTATGTCCATGCCATAGTCCTTGATTGAAGAGCTTGTGTTGTCTCCAGAAAGGAGGGATTTCTCTCAGGGCACTAGTCAGTGGTGCACAGTCACCTGTGTGGAAAACAGTGGTCTCGCTGTCTCTGATATTTCCCTCCGCATTATCCAATTCAGATACAACCTGTTGTCTCTTCCCCTCTCCCTCCACCCTTGCTCCCAGCCATGCAATTTGAAAATTGTTGGCACATCTTAATTCTCCTGGTTGATCTTTTGATTTTAGCTGAGCAGGGATTTTAGTATCTGCTTGTTGGTACAGGGAAGACCTGAAGGAGTACACGCCAAAGACCCTGCAGTCCTCCATCAATCCCCAGGCTCTGCAGAACCACGTTGGCATGCTGCTGAGAACCAGGCAGGCCCTGCAGCCACTGGATGCAAAAATCCAGTTCATAGGTGAGGAGACATCCAGATCTGCTTGAGTCGTCTATCATGAGCATGATGGAAGCTGCTCTGAATGTGCTTTTGGGACAGTTCATGAGGTTGGCGAGGATCCTTGGAGCCTGGAATGAGCCATGACATATGACTCCCTGACAGCCTCCACCTGCAGACTGAGACTTGTTCCTAAGCATGATGATCATGGTAGAAGTTCCACCTCTTTCATAGAAGCCTGCAGTATATTTTCAGAGCTCTCTACAAGTTGTGTTTTAATTGATATTCTGGCTGCATGTCTATCTTCTGGTTGGAAAAAAACGGGACATCCATTCAGCCGGCTGAGAATTCAGTATCAGCAGCCTGGGGGGAAAGGAGAAGTTGTCAACCTTACTTTTTAATGTGGAAAAGCTTGGGAAGACTCGTAGCTTTTGACTACCTTAGGTTGGTGCAGTAGATTGCTGGCTGGAAGCTGCTGCCTGAAAGCTACCCTTTGCTTTCTTACAGAGCACGTGATGAAATTGCCATTCTTTGGCTATAACACCTACTTTGTAGAGAGAGTCAGCGATGAGACAATTCCTGTGCCCTGTTTCTTTGGCGTGAATAAGGAGGAGATCATTGTGGTGGATGGCACTACCCAGGTATGCCAGACAATTCCTCCCTCGAGTCCAGAGCCCTTATGTCTGTCAGATGTTAACTTTGACTCTTAGAAGAACTTGTGCAGGAAGAGACTGTATTTACCTGCATCACAGCCACTGTAACAACAGCCCTAGCCCAAAGCAGGTGACAGGAATGGTAGAACAGTTAGTACTGCCATGTGCTCTTTTGTAAGTCCAGCGATCATGCTAACAAGCATGGTCCACAGTAAAACTAAGTGTAGGTCACGTTCCTCTTTGTCCCGATCTTGTAAGAGTTCTGGGGACAGGCTGTTAGCAGGAGCCTGCCCTGCATTCTGTACACACTGCCCTGTGCCCCGGTCCTCGTCTCAGCTTCCAATAGGCTCTTGAAGTGAATCCTCCTGGGTGAGAACCACATGGTTTTATTTGTAAGGACTGCACCAAAGAGTGTTTTCTGTCTTTTTTCCTTATGCAGGCAGTCTTGTGTGTAATTCCATTGAAAGAGCTACAGAGCATGCGAACCCTGCGGCCTCTCTCTGATGGTGGGCTTCCTGGCATAGAACTGAACTATGGCTCGGCTGCCAGCCCCAACACTATGTGGCTTGAACTGTCACAGGTGAGATGAGCCTGGACCTACAGCTTGCTCCTGGCAACCTGGCAATTCAGAAATGGCCCTGCACTGCTCAGCTTAGCCTCTGCTGAGAGATGGTACTACTGTTCTCTTCCGTCTCAGAGGTGGATGGGGGCACTGCATTACCCAGGCCCCAAAGTGCAGCTTTGTCCCAGCTGATATTTTATTATGGAAAGTGATTTATGGGAATATTTAATTAGGAGAAGCAGCCATTTCTGGAACAGAGGATGATTGATACCGATTTGTCTTTTGACAGGCTAAAGAAATGTATCACACGATTGTTGTCATCCTCGAAAAAACAGAGCGGCACCACTAGAGCCTAAGAGGAGGAGAACGCCCAAGCAGAACAGCACCATTTTCCATTTCTTGAGCTTTTTCAGTGCTCTCTGCCTTGTCTTCTGGAGAGGACTCGTCCGAAAGACATCAGTGACCTCAGACTGCTTTCTAAGACTGCCACCACAGTGTTTGTTGACAGACTGGACCACAATCTTACCCCTCCTGACCTGCCCTTCAGTCCCCCAGTACTCTTCCTTGAAGCGATGTGTGCAGTGGCTAAACAAACCACAAGACACCCTTTCCACACCATTGCTTTTTCATAGCCTGTTCCAACACAGAGCAGCTGAACAGACACAGGCAATAGCCTTCAAGCTATGCGGTGTGGGACCATTCTTTTCTTTTTGAATTAATTAACGTGAGCAAAGGCTGATGCTTGCGAGAGATCTGTGTATCACAAGGCACAGCTGGGGCTATAAAATGACTGCACTGCCTGCTGGGGTTTTCCATAGGCCAGCTTTTCCTCTGTATTGATACGCAAGAGGCCCTATAGCAGGATTTGTGAAGCAGGAGCTTGTAGAAAGCATCTTAATTGCAAAGCAGATCAGTGTTAAGATACAATTAACACACATGCTGGGGAACAGATTGAGATGCAACAGTAAGAAAGTTTGTTGTTAATTAATTTCTTACTGACATAATTATATACATATGTTACCCTCTACTATAGTCAGTCATGTCCACGCAGCTGTAATACTTAAATGATGGCTCCATGCCCATGGAGAAAGCGTATTCAAATGGCATTTGTATTACATTAGAGGAGAGTGGCTTGGGTTGCACAAAAATGCTTAATTTATTTTTATTGCTACAGCTATCCTACTGAACTGAAAAGTATCTGCACTTCAGGAGATTCCAATAAAATAATCCAAAATAAGATATTTTGAAGCTATGATGTGACAGATACTGGTTTGCATCTAACATGGGAAGACTGGCCTGCAGGTAACTGGCAGAGCTTGAGGAAAAGGTTGCAACTGTTGGCTGGGAATGGGATAGATCTGAGGGTGCTCAATCCAAGCCCTGATGCACAGCTACTTTCTTGCTGGTGAGGTGATGCCAGCAGTAACTACAGCATCTTCCCTGTCAGGAACATCCCTTGAAGATCTGCTCACTGGGGCTGGTGAGGTCTTAGCTGAAGCATGTTCCACCCTCCCCCTTCAGCAGTGCTACTGCATGGCTATTAAAGCACCACAGCAACATGAAAGAAAGGAATAGAGAAGACAGATAGCTGAAGATTAACTTATCCTTATTCCCCTTCTGTTTCTTTCCTGCCTTACATAGAAGCACAACTCATCTAGTTAGAAGTGCCCCACATTGTGATAAAGCAGTTTGTCACACAACCCCATGCCTTGACTAGCCCTTTCTGGAGCCCCCTGATTCACAAGATAAACAAAATGTTTCTGAGAAGTTCGCCCAGGCAGCAGCTGAACTTTGTAAGCACTGAACGCTGAAGAGATAGTCACCCCACTTAAGTGGCTGACGAAACAGGATTTTTTAATAGGAAGGTAAAATAGAAGCCAGCAGGCAACAGCTGAAAAATACTTCTATTGTGTAAAAGGCTTCCCATAAAGCCCTTTGTCCTCCAGTGAGGAGAGCAAGCTGAAGATGAAAGTGACTTTTGTGTTAAACATTTCCAGGTTCTCCTTCTGGTTCCAGCTGGAGAAGTCCTGCAGCTCTAAGGGGGTGGAGGTGTGTCTGCTGGCACCTGCTTCCCCTCCATCCCATCCCAGGCTTGCATTTAGTAGCTGTCTGTTCAGATAAGAAATGAGTTTTCATGTCTGTGTTCACACTGATGGAGCCTTAATGTATCTTAGAGCAGGTTAAGTGGTAAGAGCGAGCTTTCAGCAAGAGTCCACAGCAGCTATAACATTGTTTTATTGTCAATTCTGCACATACCCTTCAGTACATTTAAATAAAATACATCTGTTGAGTACAGTGCTCCAAAAGCCTGTTTGATGGCCTCGCGGGCTGCGGATTCCTCTAGCAGCACTAGTGCCTGAGGCCACCTGCTCTATAGGCATGGAACAAAGGCAGAACCCAACAAAAACTCAGCAGAAAGGACTTGTGCCAGGGAATCAGGTTATTTCACGCCCACTGATACCCTAATGTTCAGGTCCTATATAAATACAGCAGCAGAGGCACCACAGTGTCAATTGAGGGCCACGGCAGTACCTTAACCCGTTGCAACAGCAGCATTACCCTCTGTATTGCAGGCTATGGGCGAGGCACAGGGAGCAAATATGGCTTTAGGGGTTACAAGCAAATGCTGGAAAAGTGTTGGCAACCTTGATGCCACTATTGGAGAGGTTAATACTGAAAAAACATCACCGCTTAAGTTAAAGGGCGGGCAGAACTAGACAAAGTTAAAAAAGAGTTAAGATTAAAAGAAAAAGAATTGAAGTTTCTCCACCTTCAGAAAGTAGACATTGCCTGCATGGGAAAAACAAAACACTCTTCTCCTGCCCTTCAAGGAAAAACATTCCATCCAGGAACTCAGCCATTAAGTTCAGCATTGGCAGCCCTGAGCAAAGCGTGTGAACTTGTAGCATAAGGCTTCTATCGGTAACACTGAAATAGGAACTAAGAGATGGGGTGGGGAGGAGGAACGAAGGGAGAAGCCATCTAGGAAGCAAGATGCCATCCCAAAGCAGAACCCCAGCTGGAAAGTCTGAGCCCTTCCCAGACTGCTGCAGGGAGCAGAGGTTGGAGACACTGCAGAACAGCTGAGGCGGCAGCCCCCAGCTTACAGAGCCACTGCAGACTCCACACCTCTTGGCAAGAGGTACCAGAGGGCTTCAGCGGCCTGATTATTGGAGAAACTCTCCAGAAGTTCACAGAAACAGGTTCGTGTCTGTCACTAAGGACAGAAGTGAGCAAAAACACAGTGCGAAAGGATTAATCTCACTTCTGCGGTTTCATGAAACCCTCCGTGGCTGAGTTCTTCAAGATCCCCTGGTCCCACAGCTGGAGGAAGGAAGACAGCCAACATGATGCAAGGATCAGCTCTCTGAGCTCTGCAGCTCCTGCCAGTCTGTCTCGCTCTCACACCTGACTCTTGTTTGGAAAAACTCCTTGATGAGTCTCTGTGCTTCCTCCTTCA
The DNA here is from genome assembly GCA_013400135.1 of Rhinoptilus africanus. Taxonomy (NCBI): domain Eukaryota; kingdom Metazoa; phylum Chordata; class Aves; order Charadriiformes; family Glareolidae; genus Rhinoptilus; species Rhinoptilus africanus. The sequence goes on from VXBO01010057.1 coordinate 309,837, forward strand.
CTGCAAGAGAGGAAGCACCACCTTTGAGATGATACTTAAGACATCTGCCCCCTCTAAAGACCATTTAGCATCAAAAGAATCCAAGATTCTTGGTGCTCTCTTCAGCTGCCAACTCACCAGTCTTTCGGGCAGGGGTCTGCTCTTCAGCCAGTAAGTGAGACAGGTGCCGAGCAAAGCCTTTAAACAGATCCTGCAGAACAGGGGAAGATAAAGAGCAGAAAGCAGACATCGGTTACCTCACCAGGCTGTTCCCATGTTTTTCTTGCCCTCAGCGCAGGCTGGCTCTAGCACAAACCACTCACAGATTTAGATTACAGGAGTGTTGCAAACCTGCAAATACCCTGCAGTGCTGCAGAAGCACACGCACAACGTGCTGCCTTGCAGCGTCAAGTAAACTACACCGTTACTGAACCTCATCTGTTGCCACTCCACAGGTGGGAGTTCTTAAAAACGTGCTGGAGTTTAGTGTGAAAACATGAACAATCACAAACAAGCGTGGAACCAAGACAACACCACTCTAAATCACAAACCCTTTCTGGGGAGAGGTGAGTTCCTGCACCTGGTCACTAAAACAGCACATACCAAGATGTGACTTGGAAACGAAATGTGGGATCCAGATCGTCTTCCCCTTCTGAGAGCCCCAGATCACTAGATGCAGTGATCCTTCCTCCCTAGATACAGGCTCCTTCTGTTAGAGAGTCTTGAGCTGTGCCCTACCTTGGAAGCAAATTTGCCACCCTTGTAGAACGGGGTCAAATATTTGACAACGATGTCTGCTGTTTCTTTGAGGGATATGCCTTTGGTCACTGGCTGTACAGCCTTGCTGGTTGCTTCTTTATCACACCGTGATAAGTTTGGATCAAAAGTCACCTTCTTCTTTGTTGGACAAACACTTTTGCTTTCTGGCTGGGACAGAATAGAAGATTTTGCCACTGTCCGTAGCCGCTTTGTTGCGGGACTTTCCATATCCTGGAGATGGGACAGAAGAAAAATCAAAACCACCGACTCCTGTGACAGCTTTACACTTCAAAACAGCCACTACCTTCAGAGAATGTGAATCTTTGCAGCATCCTGCAGGCTCTCCCTGGAGCGAATACCATGCAGGAGTCTACGTAACCCATTTTGCTGTGCAGACGTAATACGCTGTTTCCCACAAAAAGGGACTTTGAGAAAAACCCTTTAAGACTACCACATTTAGAATTACTTGATGCTCTTATTAGAGCAGCTAATTGCTAGACCCTGTCCTACACAGGAAAAACTGACAGGAAAAGATTTCTCAGGATGTTTGCTGAGAAGACACCCCTTAGGAAGAATTCACCACTTCAGGAGCGTCACACTCCAGCTCAATTTGAAAGAGCAAGGAGACAACTGCACTGTTCAGTAGAAGGAGTTACCAGGCAGTCTCAGATGACAAATGCAGAACCAGCGACTGAATGGCAAGGAAGGCTGGTTCACTTCTGCGTGGTCCTGTGTGTCATTGGCCTGTGGTTGTTCCCTTGACTTGAGAAAGCAGCTTGCTAATTATAGTTAGTTACAGATCTAGATGGGGTGGGGAGACTCATTCCAGGCAAGTCATCAGCAAAGGGTATAGTCACGTGTGCTGCAGAGAAGAGGAAACAAAGCAGAGTGGAGGGGAAGCTCTCCACGGCCCTCTGAGTCGCTGGCACTGGCCCAGAGGGCAGCAGCGGGACACCAGGAATCCAACGCAACTATGGTTCTCCTCTCTGCTGCGATTGCAGCTGGGCCCTCCCCAGATGGACAGCACTAACAGGTGAAGTTCAGAGCAGGAGCATCATTCCCAGAGAGAAACCTGGCACACCATGAGCACAAGAAATAGAGGAAATTAGCATCCATTAAAGTCTTACCTCATCTGATCCTGGTCGCTTCCCAGAGTCACCTTCCCCAACAACAGTTAGCTCAGTTTCTGTGACGTTTTCAGCAACACTAAGGGGAAAAGCGGAGAGAAGGCCAATTTTAATCATTCCACAGTGAAGATATTACTACACACACTGTCAGTGCCTACAAGACTCTCCATGGTAAAGCAAGGGTCTTTCTCACCAGCCTGAGAAATCTAATACAGATTCCCAGTTTCCAGGACAAGGGAACTGGTGGGGCTCTGCAGCTCATTAACAGGGCAACAGAGGGAGCAGAGAGGCAGTGCTTTTACCTGGATTTTACATCAATTTCTTCCTGAAGGAGTTCAGATATAGCATCCTGCTGAGCCTTAAAATCCTCCTCTCTCTCAGTCAGTGTTAATTCTGTGTCTCCCAGCTCTTCATTCTCTGCCTGGGACCGTCCAGTCACATCTTCTCCAGAGACATCTTTGTTTTCCTGAGATACTGGTTTCTCTTGACACATGATTTGAGAAGAAACCTGAGGTAGTGTATTTGCAGAACAGCCACCTTCCTTTGCTGAGCTGCAGCTTTTGGCTTTAGACCCACCTTTGGAGAGGGAGAAGAATTTGGAAATATCCTGTGATTCTTTTTTAGCTGCTTCTGCGAGCATTTGCTGCTTCTTGCTAGGTTTGGACTTCTTAGTAGGGCTATCCCAAAGGGCAGCTTTTGTGTCTGGACTGGGTTGCTGTCCTTTCTTTTCAGGAAGGAGTACTTCTACCCCAGAATTCTCACACACTGCTTTGGCTGCTCTTTTTTTTCCCTGGAAAACAGGGTTTCTAGTGTCCAATTCCAGACTGCAGTTGCCGTTGTCTTGCTCGTTTGAACAATCTACTTCTTTTTTGACAGGCTTTGCATCGCTCTTCTCCTCAGTCTTCAGCAGTTCTGAAGCTGTCTGGAACAAGCTGGATTTCTTTGGAAACCCTGCTCCCACACGCTTGGGTTTGAACTAGAGTGAAAGGAAGAAGAAGAAATTTTGGATGCAAGAGCCCCTGAAAGGAGCTAAGTTTCTGTATACAATGCACCAGTGTGTATAGCCACAAGCTGGGGAGAGCTCTAAAACTGACTCCTCATCATAACCATCAACTGAGACATCGAGGAAATGGATTAGGTAAAGTCACAGGCCCGCAGTAAGGAAACAGACAGCATCCTTGGTCAGAGCAAGATGAGAAAAACTTATTTGATATGTGGCCTGCACATAGATTATATTCGCTAATAGGAACCAGCACGACTAGTTGATCTCACTCCAAAACCAAAGGACAGACAGGGAAAGCAATTCCTATAGAAATACACAGCTATGGCCACACAAAGGACCTAAAGTAAAATTATAAATAAGCAGACAGAAAAAGCACTCCATTCCCTCCTTGTCTGTCCCATCTGTACTCACTCACCGAGTACACCTGGGATGCAGGGAGGAAGTCCTCTTCTGCTGGAGACTTTGATTTTGTTTCTAAGCTGCTGTTGCCACCAGTTTCAGACCCAAAGACTGAGAAGAGCTCTCCTTGTTTTGAGGCTTTGTTGATTTCCGCTACCTGAAAAGAGAACAGAAATGTTTTCTAATGGCCAGAAATCTTTATGCATTCCTGCCTCTAGTACACACTAGAAGCCATAGCGGCAAAACATGTGTCTCCTCTGGATAGACCCGTATCTCAAGAACAGAAACACCTTCCAAGAGATTTATTGCAACCAGCTAACCTAAACCAAGGCTTCTCTATTGTCAGCGACAGTCTGAGGAACTCCCCATTCCCTTTATTGCTAGACCTGGAGGATATTTGGATAAGCTTGCACTGGTATGTAGGTTTCCAAAGCCTGTAAAGGCAACAAAGATGTGAAACGAACGTGACTGTGGGCCCTGCTGGAAATGAAACCAAGAAGATCTGGAGGACATCCAAGGCAAAGCAGAGCTTCTCCTTCATCTTTCCCACACAAACTCTACCCTATTTCCCCTCGAGCTGAGGCCACAGCACATTCAAGGGAACAACAGCAGATGTATGGCCCTACCTTCTTTAGCACAGTTGCCTTGTATGAGTTAGCCATTTTACTAGTTCGGAAAGCTTCATACTCCAGCTCCACAGCACAGGCATGAGGGTCTGACCTGTAACACAGGCTGGGGTGATTTCTGGCAAGACACACTTCTATATCTGCAAAGGGAACACTAATGCTAAGGCATCTCCCAGAACATACAAAATTCACTCCCTCTGGTGCAAGAATAAGCGATAACTTCCCATTAAGTCCTAAAGGATGAAGCGGTAATTTGCTGGAGAACGGAAAGGGTGGTGGAAACAGTCATAAATCCAAACCCTCTTGTCCCCTTGCTCAGTTTAAGAAGTACACTATCCCCATCTTGTGGGACAGAGAATAATTGCGACTCCTGGGATCAAGCTGATTTAGCAGAATCGGAAACAGGAACCCTCGTACCTGATCCTGAACGTTGCTACAAGAAGGATGCTGTTAAGTGAAACTACATCCTTGGACCAAGGCATTCCCTGAGAGTAGCGATGCTGCTCAGGGAAGAGTGGGCCCTGTGTTAAGGGGCTCAATGTGCTACTCCTTTCTCTCCTCTCATACCCTTTTCCTCCTGCTGCTGGAACCTCTTGATTGGTGCTCAAAGCTTCTTCCAGCATCTTCAAGCAGTGTTCCCGTCCCTAGGAAACATGGGATACTCAGACATGGTCTACAGAGGTCATACTGCCCCTCAGGCTTCCATCCCTGAAGGAGTAAGAACAGGGCAGGCAGAATCTTTGTTGTTCTTTGCAAGTCAACAAGGCGAAATGCTAACTAGCCTTTCTTACCTTCACTGTGAGCTTTGAGATTCTCCTGCTGAAGGCATCCTTCAAGGGGCAGTCTGCACCTACCACAAAAGAGACATTTGGAAAAGGCATCATAACAGGGCTGGGGCCGATGGAGAACATCTCAAGTGGCACTGGGAGGGTGCCAGTCCAGCACGGCTTGGCGTGCTCCTCCCTGCATAGTCACCCCATGGAGCACACGGTCACCCTTTTTACCTGGAAAAGCTACAAACTCCAAAAGAATAGGCAGAAGCCAAAGTGAGATTTTTCCCTCTGTCTGAGAACATTAACTGTGCTCGTTAATGAGTATCAGCTCTCCAAAACCTCCCCATCTCAGGAAACCCTTTTCAAGGAATCCTGGCTCTTAAGAAATGCAACCCTTTTCTGCTCCCCCCAATACCAACCAAAATTAAAGAGTCTGAACAGAGTAACAGGAAGCACCAGGTATTCTTTTACAATAGCACAAGAACCGTGTTGCTAGACAGGATGCCCAGTAGCACAGTTACAAACAGTGACGTTTTTCAGCAGTTGCCTTATAGACCAGTTGAATAATGCTGCATAACCACTGCAGAAACAGCCTGCGTAGTCAGGTTAGACAGAATTTTCCTTTTCTCTTGCTTATTTGGAAAAGTTGTTCAGAAAGATGCATTCCATATCTTCACCTCAACCATAGCTAAACTCCAATCCATCTCCTCCAGCCAAGCTTTCACAGCCAAAAGCCTAACCTCTCTGTGCCTAGGGATTGATACCTCCAGTGTTGATGCTATATAAATTACACGCAGCTGCAAATACAAGATTTCCTTCCCCCAAAGAAATCCCACTATAAATCAAAGAAGATATTTACTTGGAGGAACAAAATCTTCCTTTTCTGGTTCTTTGCCCTGAAAGAAAACAAAGATAAGTCAAACATTTCCATTCCTGCAACACACATGCAGGTCTAGAAGCACAAAAGACACATTTTATACCCCTGCTCCAGGGAAAACTAATGCTGAAGTTACAAAGGTACTGAAAAAGGACCAAAATGGGGGAAAGGAGACAAAGAATGAGAATCAAAGCCAAAAGTTCACCTTTGCTATAGGAATATGCAAGAGAAGCTGAATGAGAAAATCTGGTTTTACTAGTAACAGATGTACTAAAGACAACAGGATCCTCTCCATTTGCACTGCAGAGAAACTAGTACGTGAATAAGCTCCGTTCCTTTATATTATGAGACTGATACAGAATACGGAGAGCACAGCAAAAGCAGGGATACAAAAAGTAAAAAACAGATAAAGCAACAACAAGATGCAATAATTTACTTTCGTTAGTGCCAGGAAACCTTTATGTCTGTGAGACAAGCTCACAGCAAACGTCTCTTAGAACAGCATACCAACTCACTTTGCGCAGACTCATCTGCTTTTTGTAGAAGTTGTTCCACTCCCGTTTCCGACTCTCTTCACTGGCTTCATCCCCATTCCCGCTGCTTTCTTCATCATAGCTGGATAAGGCAGGAAAACAACAAGAACAAACATTTCTGTAGCTGCAGCATTAACTGGGGGACAGGCTTTGGAGAGCCTAGGTCACCCCAGTATTTACAGAAGATGATGTATTTCACATCCTTCCTGAACAAGTCTTAGCTTTTAGTTTCATTGCCATCGCTCAATTTGGACAGTAGTGAGTGTCCTCCAAAAAATAATCATGGGATTAACAAATGCCATGAACTAGTAAGCACCAGCATGAACTAGCAGCACATGACTAGTGCTCTGAGAATGGAGGGGTCTATTGCAGCAGCTCTGCCAGCTTCTCCCGCAGAGCGGAGGAGTCACTGCCTTGTGCCGTACCCCGTCTGTCAGTCGTTACTGCCCTCGGAGCAGAGATGGCAGAAAGGGCGAAGCAGCCATTCCTCAGCCTCAGTTGTTCACAGACTGTTTATTAAATGCAATCCCTATCATTAATACACTGACACGCAGGAGCTGGTTCTCGCCAGATGTAGCCTGAGAGTTTACTGCCTTCCACAGCTGTCCCAGCCTAAACTTGCAGGTATCGCAAATCAGCGCTTTAAGGCTGTTGACTATTACAACTTCCAAGGCAAAGCTACAACCAAGCCATGGAGAGGTTCAATACATCAAATGGCGAACACTGTGCTGTACAACAGCACTGGCCGTGTATTCGCAGGTCCTGAGATCAAACACAGGCTCTGGTTCCCTCCGACCCAGCCGGACTTGACTGAAGAACAAAGCTACCAGTCTGAAGCTGTTAAAGCTGAAGCAGAGGCCTAGGCCAGCCGACAGCGCTGCACATCCTGGCAGAGCTGCAAGGGCAGTGCAGGCAGCGAAACTCGCAGCCTGGCAGCGCTGCACAATCGCTGCAACTCAGACAGAGAGAAAGGAGTAAGAGAAGTTGTCATCTCCCCACTGCCAAGCCTTTTACACATCTTCATTTTGCTGTCAGCCTGATACGGAAACACTAAAATTTAGCAATCTGCAGAAGAAGCTGACACTGGCACTCCATTACATCCTCTGTGATGACTAAGTCCTGTCAGTGGCCCCCCCAGCCTGCTGGCCCACAGACAACCATACTAAGTCAGGAATGAACTCTGGATTGTGTCATACTTTGCTGTCAGGTTGGTCTCAATTTAAACATTTTTGATTCTTGTGACTGTGAACGGGCTGAGCCCACTTATAGCTTTCAAAAAATTTCAGTCTGGTTTCTTGAACCAATTACATTCTGCAGGGCAATTCTTAGGTCAGTCAAAACAGCTTTTGGCTCTCTGGGACACAAATGTGATCAAGGCTGCCAAAGTGTGTGGAAAATGAAATTCCAGCTCCTGCTGCCAGGAAGTTACAGGAAAATACCACCACGCAGAAACACACGCTGAAAATAGGAGTGGCTGGGCCTGCAGCTGGGAGATGCTCTCTTCTCTCGGAGAGCTTCTATGAGCTGAGTTAGAGCTACCAAGTACAGACCTGCTAAAACCTCTGCAGCCTCTCCTCCCGCCTTCGTACAGCTCTGGATCATAGCTGTCCCAGGAGGAACCTGTGGGCCCAATGCAGGTTTTGCTCCAGCTGTTGCTGCAACGCTCCAGTGACTCCAGTTGTCTCTTCACCGCCCCTGGGTTCTTGCAGTAATCACAGCACTTGTTACAAGGTGGGGTGACGTCGCCGAAGTACTTTGCTATGGCAGCATGGCGACATCTAGGAATCAAAAGGGAAAATGATCCGGTAATTATTTTTATTGACGAGAACACCACCCTCCAAATACAAGGTGTCTTTTGATAAAGACTTGAGTCTTTATTTTTTTTTTTTTTGCAGACAATGCCTATTCCAGCAGGAACCGCAGGGATTAAGCCCTGGAGCAGAATTGGGGTTCTGTTTCTCGCATTCCGCTTAAGGTCTCCCTGCCTCCACTTCCCCACATGTAAAACAATCAGTGGTGTCAATCTCTTCTGCTACATGCTTTCAGATTTCCGGGATCTGCAAAAGGCACAGTGGATGAAAATATGCAGGTATTAATTCTGCATCGTTGGCCAAATATGTTGCATGTCCAATCAGAACGGCTCAAGGATAAATATGTAAAGAGGTCCTGTTGATCCCTACACCTCAGAGCTCAGAGTATGTGTGTGTATTTCACATCGGAGTGCTTCTAATTGTGGTTTGAAGGTGAAGAAATCTACATTTGAAGAAACAGGAATGGAAATTAAGTCACAGAAATAGAGTCCAGACTGAGGTCACAAGAGAGCACTATTCAGATAAATACAGCCTGGGTCTCGATCTGGTAACACATGCTTCAGATCAACAGCCAAGGTTTGCGTAGAGTCCTACATCCATGAAAACCAGTCCATTTGGTCATACAGTATTGCACAACCAGTTCTACCAGCCTTAGCAAACTAGCCATGTGAAGATGATTAGCTTCTTCCAGGAATCTTCAGAAGATTTCTGGCAGGCATCGGTGCTTTTGGGTATGTGAAAAGGAGTTTGGTGACAGAGCTCATAAGCAATACAGGCAGGAAGTAATGTCTCTTCTAGAGCACTTCCTAACTTAAAACAGTGAAGACACTGATTTCTCTAGATAAAGAATCATCAGGGGGTTACTTTTTTTTTTTTTAATTTTTCTAAGAAAGCAGGCAGAATTTAGAGGAGCTTTTTAAAACCTGGGTTTCACAGCAGAGGTGGCTGGTTGTCTCTTAATCAAAATGCTGATACTAGATACACAGAAACAGTTCATAGGGTACTTAGAGATCAAATTCTGCAGCCAAGCAGCAACAAGAATTATTTTAGAAGAGCATTATTTTACTGCAAGAAAGAGCAAAAGTAGAGATTTTTCTTCTCTACCAAGCAGTGCCCTAGTTGGCTTACCAACTTCACCTGCAATAAGTGAGTCGCGAAGGGGAAAAGTAAGAGAGTGAGCACTTCATTTATTCTTATTATAAACCCTTTAAGGTGCATCTGAACTTACCAGAGATCTAACAAATGCAGTTTGCTTCTTAACTTGTGTGTGTGTGTCTGGGGGAACAGAACTCACGAACAAACCCTGCAAGGGTCTGCAGCGGCAGCCGCCTCGCTCACTCCCACAGCCTGGAGGTTAATTTCCCAAGCAGGAGAGCGAGCGGAGCAGCAGGTTACAGACTACTGTCGCCAGAGCAATGAAATGTGGGTGCTGAAGCGTGAAGGACCTGGCGCTGCGCAGGTAAGGAGGGCTGCAACAGGGTGGGTGACGTGGCACAGTCTAGGGCACTGAAAGCCTAGAGAGGGCTACTACAAAGCTGGCTTTATATCCCCCTGCAGAGCCGCATTGACTCACGCTCATCTTGCACTCAAAGAGCTCCTTTCACATGGTGGGGAAGGGTGGGGGGACCGGGATAGGGAAAACACATTCGATCCCCTTGTCCTGCCTTTCCAAAAGAACTACTGGTGCTGCCTGTCCTGCCAGTGCAACGTGACTATAGAAATGTCAGCGAGCTGCAAGTCAGCTTTTTGTTTCCCCAAAAGAAAACAGGCAGGCACTCTCATTAGTCCACGTCTCTTTCTCTCACACGCACTGATCTGTATTAGAGTTAACCGAGGCATACAGGAATGGTCAAGCCCTCTCCTCACTTCTACAGCCTGCTCACCAGGCTTATGCTGGGGGGGGGGACGACATCCACACTCACCTCTGTCCCATAACGGAAATGAGAGAGCTGCCCCAAGGTGGGGCTTTGCTGGAAGCAGAGATCGGCTCTGAAGTCACTGGAATTTAGAGAGGTTCTAGTTTCTAACCCATCAGGCTTGTAAGGCCCAGCCCTCTCCGTCCAGCCTCCTCTAACTGCCTGGATCTTCCTACAGAGTTACCCAAATTGGGGCCACAGCCCCACTTTAGCCAGGGGTGCTCATGAGTTGGGTCAGAACAGAAATCCAGTTGCAGTCCTATAATTAGAGTCAAAAAGGCCAAAACCGGAGTTACCCATAGGGATGCTGGGGGGAACCACTGGGTTAATGCTTCACTGAACACAGGAGGTCCTGAACCGTAGTTGGTTATGCATTAACATGCAGTGGGAAAACTTCCCGAGCCACATGAGCACCTGACTAATGCCCATGAGATGGAGAGCTGATTTACATAAGCTAATGGTAGTTTGTATTATTATACATGCACTAAAATTATTTCATCTTTTAAATATGCAACTGTATTATTTTCCTCCCCCACCCTTCAACAGGAGTACATACAAGCTGACCACTGGTCTTTAAAATGTCTAAACAAAATCCTTATTTAATTTGAGACATCCCACTCTAGTTTTACATCATGGGACAGGATGAAGACCAAATAACAATCAGGATGTTTTTATCTGTGGCAATAAATTTCAGGAAAGCGCTAAACTGACCACACCATGCCTCCTTTGCTACTCCTTCCTTTTGTACACCAGGTAAACCAGGAGCCCTATCCCTGAAATTAATAGAAAATATGAACTGTCAAAGGAGGAAAGTCACATATCCTAAAAGAAGCTCTGCCTCTCCCAAAACATACCAGAAAAAAGCATTCCGTCATATGAGCCAAACGAGGGAAACCCAGCCACCTCAGGAGAGCTCACCAAAAAGACCCCAGCAAGTCTGGGAATAAAGGCAAGAAATGAAAGCGTTAAACAGACAAAAATCATGAGGACAAATTATCTATGTAGAAGCCAGTTGCTGAACAAAAGCCATTTAATGAGCTTTATCGAAGAGAAGAGCAAATTGGGAGGTTGATCAGGAATGATAATTTTGCACCTGTCTGAAGGACTGTATCCTTTGTAATATCTTCAGCCCTCAGACAAGAGCACTGGTATACAAGAAGCAAAACCCACAGCATCAAGAGAACAAATTACTTGGCCAAGGGCATGGAACAAATTCACCACCCCAGCACCAGCCCTGCTCCCCCGTCAGAGGCAGACCGTGCCACACTGTCCTTGCCATTGCTTGCTGCGCCCCTTCAAAGAGCACAAGAGAAATCTCCTTCCCCCAGGGAGTCGGAAGGAAACTGGGCAGCAGAAAGAAAAGTTAATCGCTTTAACACACACCCGAACTATCGCAAGGAGAGAATCAATTCAAGTCCCGCTCCAGAAAAAGCTGTAATTAAAAGGAAAAAAAGAAAAGACCTTGCTAGGAGGAGATGCACAGAGGAAGCAAGCAACAAGTGCTGGCACTTGGGCGCTTCGGGGAGTTTACACCAGCGGCTGGCTCAGCTTGCGGTGGCTCCTCGCCGCCCGCCCTCCCTCTCTGGCACACATGTAACACGAAACTTCATATCTCCAGGACAACCAATAACAAAAAAAAAAGGCAGAGACAACAGCTGGCTGTCAGCAGCGGAGCAGAGAGGAGCCGAGCGAGGAGCGAGACACAATCCAGGATGAGGGGAGAGATGACATGAAAGTTTAAGAAGACAGAAAGAAAAACAAGAGGAGAAGAGGTCGCAGCGCGGCTGGGGTAAGGCTGAGCTATTGCTGGTGTTCGGTCAACCATAGCACCTTAACATTCAGCTAGTTAGCAAGTAGCTGGAGCTTTTGTACCTCTCTGTACTGTGAACTGCAGAATCAGCCATTGAGCAGAGCTTGCTACCCTGAATTTGGTTGCAAGGGACACTCAGGAGCAAAGGTGGCGAGAGAAAAGCTTTTACTAGGATTGCAGAGAGCTGCGCTGCAGCCGTACCGCTAACAAAAGGAGCCAGCCTGCAGTCTTGCATTGCTTCGGCAGTCAGAGCAGGAGTAAGTAACTTCTTTGCTGATTAGAAAGGCTGTCTGCTCATTTCTCTGTTGCTGTTACGGAATGTGACCTTAGCTGATAAGCAGGTCTAGCACAAAGCATTCTCCACAGTGACGGCTTGATATATTAATACTTCGTGTGGAGAAGAGCTGGTCTGCGCCTCTGTACGAGTAGCGTATGTGCCATTAGCGAGAGCTGCCAGCACAGGCAAGCGCGTGTGAAACCAAGTGGGTACCAGCCACAGCATTTCTCCAGAGCTCCTCCCAGCTGGAGCTAAGTTTTATCCCCCAAATCCCGAAGCAAACAGAGAGCTTGAAAACAAACCCTGGTTGGGGAACTAGCATACAGTGCAAGTTAAGCATCTGTGACCAATAGAAATAAATGGAAAGATTTTACACAGCTTCTACTGAGAGCATTTCTAAAAATCAGCTAGTGTATGAGGCACAGATGCTGGTTTCAAAACAGCATGAGAAACCACTGCTGTGAGAGAGCACATGCATACACATACATGGTCTATGGTTTACTGTAACGAGACCGTCAGGTCTGAATGCAGTAAGAAGGGAAGGAAGAAAAAAAAGAATCCCCCAAATACATGAAATGACTCACTGTAAGCCCTGGGTTTACACTGGGAGATGTCCCACAACCTGTGCTCCCATCTCCGTTTGCTGCTGGGTGTGGGAAGGGGGCTGGCAAGGAGACTGACCATATAAGCCCCGGTTCTCTGCCATCGGAAGCTGATGACTGTTCGGAAGCTCTTGCACTGAGCTGGGACCCCCTGCCTCTTCCAGGAGGCGCAGGGGCAGTCAGCTGTTTACAAACAGGTCCGGAGTGAGGCAGAAAGTCAGTTCTCACTGAAAGATGTCTTCCCCATCCTACACATGCCTGTAGGGAGGAATGTTAAGGATCAGGTATTTCCACTTCTCTCCATTCCCAGTAACGTGGAAGGGAGGGCAAGGTCTTTCTAACCTACTGTTGTACAAACACCGAATTGGAACTGCCTGTGCGAGAATATCTAGTAGTTAAGAGGCACACGCCTCCAGTCTAACCCTAGGTTCAAAGGGGACGGGGGGAAGTTTCCACCCTGCTAATGAAGGGTCTTCTGTAGGTTGTTTGTTGCTGTTAAGATGGTTTCTCAAGTAAAGGAGGGGAAAAACAAAGTTTAGGACAAAAAAAAAAGCGGGGGGGAGGAGCAAGGGCAGAAGGGCAGGGGAGGCAAGGAAGGAGAGAAACACGCCAAGTTTTCCTTGCCAAAAGAAAATTTTAATGGGTTTGGCTGGGGGCTTGTCCAGCCGCAGCCGTGTTGTACATATGCGGGGGGCGGGGAATGAGCAATATGAAACACATGTCTGGATAAAAGAAGCAGGACATGGCTTGTGTTACAGCTGTCATAATGCACAGCCCCTCAGCCGACTGCAGTGCAAAAGTGGTTATGGGAGTGGAAGTACAACAGAAACCAAGTCTGATACAGCAGATCCTTTCTGTAACATGACCCCTTGAGCCACCCAGCCTGCCCTGGGCCAGTGAGCAGATGGCAGGGACTGTAAGAGCCCGCAAGAGAGCTGAGCGAGGAGAGCAGCACGCACCCCTCGCCTCCACGCAGGCTCTCGCCACGACAGCAGCCACAGCTGATACGGTTCAAAGCGGCTTCTCCTGAGGAAGCAGCTGTGGTAGCCTTCAATTTTCAGTTCCTACAGGCAAGTGGCATCTTTTCTAGGAATAGACCATCGTATTTCAAAAAGCTCAAAAACGTGTGCCATTTCTAAGATCCGTAGGTCTAAGACCAGGCAAGGACAGGACACAAAGGTGGCTGAAAGAAGATGGAGAAGGCGTTTCCAGCACTCTCAGGGGGCTCCAGCTGCCGTACCTCAAACACCAAACTTCTGACAGGTCCCATTATGTACAGGCCTTTCACAGACACACACCTACCCCTCTGTCAGCTTCCTGGGAAATGGTTATTTTGCTAATATTAGAATAGACTTTCAGGCTAGATTCAAGCATCAGCAACCCTAAAAAAAGTTCTCTTGTAGAGAGCTACAGGTTTATTTTTAAAATTGACCTTTTCCTTTCACTGGATGTCTCTGTGCATTGGTTTCCCCACTTCTTAAAACCGGGACTAGTAGGGAGGAATTATCTCAGGGGGTTTTGTGGACTAGTTTGTGGGATGGACTGGAGAAAACCAGCGTGTTCTGTAGAGGTGTAGAGACTCGGCTCAGTGCCCCAGTGGGTACCTCAGCTTCTCAAGCTGCTATTGCAGGGAATTCAGTGCCTTTTTATATTAATCTAATATTAGGTTGTAGCAGAGTGAAGGAATATTTATGGTGCTGCCTCAAAACCAATCTCCAAATAGTGGGTGGTGGAGATGACAGGGTACTCCAGCCAAATGGCTACCCAGGCAGGGCAGCTTTATGATATGAAAGAATGTGTGGCCGCCTTTTCCAGACCAGCTGACAAAGTCAAAGCTTTTCTCCCATGACACTGAGCTGCAATTTACCAGTTTGGGTGTGTGCTGTTAAAAAGCTGAATTCTCTTGATACTGGAAACTATTTTCATCTGCTTGGGAATGAATTATAGGTCTGTCTGGCTCTGTTCACTCCTGTTTTAGAAAAAAAAGGGCTTGTTTGTTGAACTATAGTTATCATTCACATGGCTGGTTAACTACAGTCATGGCAGCAAGCACTGCATTAACAATGATGAGGGAAAACCGTGCACTGATAATACATCTACATTTCTATAGCCCTTTTCATCTCAAAAGTACATTACAAACTTAGAACAATAAACAATCGTACAAGAATTATTACATGTTCTGCCAAAATGCTTCTAAATGGTCACAACACCTAGCAGCCCAGCACTGCTTTAGGACAGGAAACGTTGCAGACCTTATCCATACCAAATCAGAAGCACGTTTCAGGAACCAAGAACAAAGCTGGTAGGCTGAGAAACTGCCCAAGCCTTCAAGTTCTTAAGAAAGTAGCCAAACACAGTCAGAGTTTATTTTAAAGTTTTAGACCAGAATAATAAAGCACCCCTTCCTCTTCATCTGCTCAGCACTCTCCATCCGTGAGGCTGGGATGACCTTCTAAGCTTTCCCACAAAATAAACGACCTCAATCCATACAGGCTTCCCATCCCTGAATTGGTCCACCTTCAACCAACTTTCTTGGCTTGTCTGCGTAAGAACGACACAAAGTATTTGCTTCTCCACAGCCCCAGTCTTGAGAAAAAGACAAGGTTGCAATGGGACCATTGCCCTGGCATTCCGCTTGCTGGGGCACATCAGGGAGGTCCTGCTTTGTAAGGTCTGTGGAGCACTGCAGATAAGAGCGATGGGCACAGCAGAGGATCTCAAGCTCACCTTCACTGGACTCACTGCATTGGGACTAGAGGCATTGGCAGCTTCAGGGCACCACCAACAGATTCCCCCCTCCAAAGCTTTGTCTCCATTTTTAGATTACTACAGCAACAAACCCACGCAAGCAAAGATTCTCCGAGGGAGCACAGTAAAACCAATGCCAAGAGACATAAACCCTGTAGTAAGGAGCACCCAAGAGCAGAAGCCATGCTTTCATCTACTTTCATTCTAAACCTTCCAGTGCCTGAACTGTAACAAGCAGTTAGCAAACAAAGGCCGTTTCATTTTGTAACTGCAACAAAACCAGGGAGTCGCTGTCCGTCTATGTAAAGACTTCAGAGCATTTTAGAGAGTTGGATACACAACAATTAGCAAACAAACCTCTGGTGGTGATTACACGTTCTGCCACTTAGCAGAGATGAAGTCACCCAACAGAGGGATGGGATGACTTATCCGAAGTCACACAAGCAGGAAGCATCACTGACAGGCCAAGAAGACTGCCTGCATTTACTAACTTCCAGTCCTGGGGCTAAACCACAAACTCAAATCCACATTCTTTGCACTGAAATAAGCTGCTCAAATGCCAGCAGGGTTGTGACTAAACAAGTGGCTTGTTCCTCAGTAGTAAAGTTTTCACCAACTCCCTACACTTCAACGTTTGATGCACCTGCACAGACACAGAGATAGGACACAGCTTTCTAAAGCAAAGATGGACCCAAAAAATATGCTCAATTTACATAAATTCCAAAATAAAGCAACTTGACTAGCTTAAGGCAGACAGAGGGATCCGGGACCCCACCTTACGTAGTCATCCCAAAGCTCGTTTTCTTGCTTGAAGACTAGAAGCTACCACCCACACACTGCCAGTTCACAATACAGAGAAACCCTGACCAAGGCTTTTCTCTTCAGTGTCTAGATTGAGGCCTTTTAATGGCTTTATTCTCAAAAGGGCTGAGCAGCCAACTTCTTTGAGTGCTTCAGTATGGCAGAAGTCCATTAAAACAGTTCAGAAAGATAATCTCAGTGCTATTATGGCAATTTTCACAGCTTTATTCAGTGGGCACAGCAAGATGAATCTGCATTAAAAACAAGTATTAGCACTTTCTGGGAATCTATCTCTACAGAAGCCCTAAATGTAGGACGTGCTTCTGTGGGTTTAAAGGACCATCCAATCTTTGCAGCTGAGCAGTACACCTGCCGACATCTGGCATCCCCCTGCATTATTGCTCTGCACTCTCTTTTCAACAAGGCTAACAACTCATGGCACGTGGCAGATTTGGCCTTTTTTTCTCAAAACCAAATAAACCCAAATTAAAAGATTTGTTTTATTCCCTCCCCTGCCAGGCCTTGTAACACAGAGAAGGGCAGAAAGATTTGACGATCTAGTCCCACTGGCAACACTGGGTAGATTAGTTATCTTCTAAAGAACAGCTAGAAGAGGAAACAGCTGAAATCACGAATTTCAGGCTGCCAGCCCAGCAGGAACTTCCAAACCACCTGTCACAAGATACCAGCATTGTGTTCGCTTTCCTTTCTATGCGAGTTTCTCATCTTGCCTCTCTTCACTTCATATGATCTCTAGCTATAGAGCAGAAGTTCATGACAGTAGTCTGACAACATGCTATGAAGACTGCATTGCTCTGCAGTCATTCATCATTTTTTTCTGTAACGGGTTCCACCAGCTTTGCTGCCCTAACAGCCATGCCGCCTCTGCTCTGGAGGGTTCCTATCCTCAGTATATGTGGTTTTTAGGAAGGACAACAACCAAGGAAGAATTCCCAATTGAGAAAAACACAAGCAGAGGATTACATTTGCTCCAAACTGCACAGAATCTGTGGGTACAAACGTGGGTGCCTGTTCTGGGCTCTGGAACAACACTCCAGGCTTAGAAAGTAAACTGTCAGGTAAGACCTGCAACCGTAAGTTTCCAATCTCTCAAGACTTGCCCATTTGAATAATAATCATTACAGCTACTGCTTCAACCAAAAATCCTGCACCACCTGTCCTTTAGTACTGGTGGGGACTGGAAGCTTACTTGAACACAGTATGATTAAAAAAAGAAAAAAAAATCATATAGCTCCACTTCAAAATTTGTAAGTAATGTCATGACTGTTGTGTTGTACATGAGGAAGACAAGGCAGATGCATAAGACAACTTGTTTAAGTCACACAGCACGAGCCTTACCCTTATGATAAACTCTAGGGTAAGATCTTGCTTCTGTTGAAATAAATTTAAAAAAGATCACCATCAAAACTAATCCTGACCAAAGACTTTATATCACAAGCAGAATGGAAGATACAAAAAGTCCATGAATATAACTAGCTTTCTTGGGGGAGTTTTACATTTTTTCTTTCTTTCTTTTTTTTTTTTTTAAAGAAGTGATTTATTCTTCACCTTTTTGCTGCGCTCCACAAGCAGAAATCCCAAAACAGCGAGGGCCCTTGGAACCAGTGCGCAGTCAGCAGTGCAGTTAAGCAGAAAAACATTTGCTTCCTCACGAGTAGGTTGGAGACTGCACCACCGACATCAGACTTTGCCCCTGAAGAAGTTCAAACCAAGGTAAACAAGCAACATTCCTTGCAAGTTTTAGAATAAAAACTCCTTCAGTTTGCTCCACCGTAGGACAGAGGAATGTCCATTACTGAGACGACAAGCTCTTATCATTTTAGGCTAGGCACTTTGCTACTTCTACAGTCCTAATCACTAATTTTACACTGTATACCCAAACTCAGAAGCCTGGCTCTTGTACTTGCTGCTTCTGGTGCAGCCCAAAGCACAGCATGAAAGGTTACAGCAGATTCCTTACTAGGAGAGGTTCTGGGCAGGCAGAAACACCTCCAAAGGGAACAAACATTTTCAGAATGTTAGAGCCAGAAATACTGTTGGGTTGTTTTTTTTTTAAAAAAAGTTTTTCTTCTAGAGCCAAGAGCAGAAAACACAAGTCACTTCACCTCCACCTGCACTGCCATCTCTTGGAATGGAAACAAAACTGGAAACCTGCTGACAGAATCCCGCAGCACCGTGCAAAGGACAAAGGAGGCATTTCTGGAGCAGCTCACTTGGGGTATGGCAATCATCTGGAAAGAACTATTTAACCCTAGTCTCAAAAGTGACCTTTTCAGGTCAGAAGGCTACAGCTACGCCTCCCTGCTAAGTTGCACAGAGATTTTTCTGTAGATGTAGACTTTCCATCCACCCCCACCCCTAGGAAACCAGCTGGTTCCGATTTTTATTCCTTAACTTGGATTTAAAAGAACAAAGAAAACCCTTTTTGAATTGCATAAACATACAAAATGTAATTTAACTTGGCAGCGTAGTATTTAAGCCCAGCATGCAAAGAAACATCCAAGGTCTCTCTGTCCTCAGTGTGTTTAGAAAAACTGAACTCCAAGCATCCATTTGTTTGAGTAACCAAACCAGATGTGCAGTAATGAACTAGCTGGCTTGTTTGGGAAGCCCTGTCTTGGTCATTTGGCTTTGTGTTATCACCAAGAGTAGGATATTAAATTGCAATGTTCAAGTCCCATAAAACAGCGTTGGCTATTAAAACACGCGCCAGCTAGTACCTTCTGATATAACAATGACATAAGAATTAGAATCCATCCAAGCCTTGACCTGTCCAAACACTTGTTTTAGGTGAAACTGTGGATATTTCTCAACAATATCCTTGTCTAGTTACTGACTGAAGTAAATTTGAACTTCCATAGCTCTCGTGCAAGTTTGTTTGTTGCAATACCTTCCAAAATTTTGCTCAGAGGGCAAAAGCACAGCAATTATTGGTGGCAAAACTGAGGCATCTAACTTTGACTAGACTAATATTTTTAGTAATAATAGTTCCTGGTGATCATTCTTTCTGAGAATAAAGAAGGTGTAAGATTACTGAGCAGGGCAGAAGGGATTAGCTCCACAAGGGAGGTGTCTCCCCGACAGGTCCAGGGGCTTCTGCTTTGCCCATCACCAGCAGTGATGGGCGGACATCCACCGTTCAATTCATATATTGCTCCATTAGAACAAACTGTGGCTTAAAAGGAAAAAAAAAGCTGCATTTACCTTACCATATAAAACTCGCAGTCATCTCTAAGAACTTGCAAAGCATCCAGCTGTCCCCGCTGAACACAGACTTTAGCTCTTAATATCACCATTCAGTAAAACTGGTTGATAAAACATTATCAATGGTATCGTAGTGAGGTGTTGAAGTAAGCTCCTCAGTTTCTGAAGGGGCTTTCTGTCGCCGACTAACCACCTAATCTTCAAGGGGGTCTACTTTGTGTTACTCAGTAAAAGACAACTGAAAACTACTGGAGTTCGATGAATTCGAGTTAGAATTGCATTTCTCTCAGGAAGGACAAGTTAGCGCAACTGGAAAAAAAAATTTACTTTCATTGGGTGAAAGCCAAAGGCAGGCACTGTCCAGTTCTAACTCTATGCCTGCTGAAGTAAGTGTCCTTTTAGAAGAAACACCGTTTTGCCTTTGCTCAACAGTGCAGCTGTCGAAAGCACCCTCAAAGCAGATTTTGAAATTAAAAGAGTGCCAAAACACGTAGACAATTAATAGTCCTCCACCTTAGCTACTGGGAACAAGGACTGAGACCAGATAAACTTGTTTTCCTTGTGATCACCAGCTCTATAAGAAGGCTGGCAGCTTCCTAGCATTAGTCAGTGAAAAGGTTTATTCTCTGTTTGGTTCTTCTACAGCATAAAGCCTGGAGAGGTTGAGCCAGAATGTCTTCTGAAGGCTTTCTGAAGGAAATGCAAACCATTGGTGAGAAGTTTCTCCTTAAGCTCCAGAAGCTGCCCAAGGCTGACCCAGTGGAGATTGTGTCCTTCTGTGTGGTTCTTCTGTTTATCGGTGAGTTTACTGGTAGAGGCAAAGGGGTGTCAGAACGTCTCTTCTCTTCTACAAGGGCAGCTTGCTCCACAGTCTTTGTTGGTGGGTTGATGGTGTTGGCAGCTGTTTTCCAGGCTGTGCTCTAAGGCCCAGTTTAATTTATAGGTAATTTTTTAATGCACAATGTGTATCTCTACATGCAGACCACGATGGGCAACAACATAGCTTTCCCCAAAGCTCTCATATTTAAGCATTAGCTTAAACAGCAGTATAGTAACCAACCCAGAGCGGCTGCAATGTTTTGATGCATAGATTTGTTTATGACAAATGGTATTAGGGCATCTCATTGCCACAGAAGACACTTAAAAGTCTGAGTGTCCTCTGCTTAGTTCAGTGGAAGCCAGTATGCTTCAGATGAGCCTATTTATTCTCCTCTGGTAATGGCAAGATCCCTCCTGCTGCTCTGTGTGGGGATGGCATGGAAGGAAGAACAAAGAGCTGCTTGATCAAGGGGATGAAGTTTGTTTAGACAATGGGAAAACAAGCAGGAAGGAAAGTAGGCCCTCCCCCTCAAAGCCATACAATTTGCTCCTGGCCAAAAGGAAGGGTGTGTATCCAGCCTGGACACTCCTCCCTGGGCTGGAATTCAGAGAGACACACCTGCTGCTTTATTTTTTTCATACCTACAGCTGGTTCCCCACAGGTCTGGTAACTTCGCTGCTCAGCTCCAGACTTTTAAGGAACACATGCACACGCACGTGCACGTTCACGCACTCTTACGTGTTCTGCAGGATAAAACATGTCATCCTTTTCTGTTCCAGATAAAATAACATATATCTCTCCCAACACCAACCATTATGCATAGTGTAGAATAACAGTGCGTTAGCCCACTGCTTTCTGAAACAAAACCCAACGTTTGAAATATCTATGTTTTCAAGCTAAATACAGAAGAAAGAGTAAAGCCAACCCAGTCACAGCTCTACTTAGTTACTGAATGTCACCTCCAAAACAACAACCCGTTAGGCAGGTAAAGATATACCCCCACAGGGTTGGGTACGTACCTCTTAACATCATGAAATATCTGGTAATGATTGTCCAGATTACATAGATAACTAATACAAGGGAGCAGGAATTTAGGAGGAGGGAGGTGGGGATATAGGGGAAAAAGAACAGAATATTGTCAAGAAACCAGGCTTTGTTCATTCTGCTGCTCACCAAACAAGTTGGAGGAGACATAGGGTAACTCTGCAGTGATTGCATCTACGTCATGAAGCAATATCCTGTGCTTCTCTTTCCAGCTACTGTTCTGCTGCTCATGATCATTGCCTGCAGTTGCTGCTGCTATAGCTGCTGTAGCTGCGATGGACGTCCTGACAACAGACGTAGGAAGATCCAAGTCCGCCCAGCTGCCCATTCATGAGGTGCAACAAGAGGTGACACAACCTACTGTAAAGGAGGTGCATGGACATCATGATTCAGTCCTATGGGAATGACTTTCTACACTAGCTCACTGAAAATGGCAATAACAATATTAATTAATATGACTCAGAGGACCAGAAATCACAGCATGGAATTCCTTCTTTCTGTGACAGCCACTGGTGGGCTCCGTGGTGTAACCAGAAAGGTAACGCTACTTTACCATCACTGCCTCCCTCTTCTAGGGTGGGGCGGGGGGACATGGACATCTGCTGCTGAGGAAAGGGACATGCTTTCCCAGTGACAGCCCTGCAGCTGTGCCAGCCAAGGATTCCCTTTGTGAGCATGGAGGCACAGACCAGAGCAGAGAACACGTACACAGCCACATGCTAGGCAGCGCCTCCTCTCTTCCCAAGTGGCTAATCCAGAAGGATGGTGCTGGGCGCTAGCAAAACCCACTGACATCACTGGGAGGTCCACGTGCCCAGTACATCTTGGATTAAGCCCAAACATGCTCTCTCAAAAGCGACTACAACAAAGACGTTTAGCTGAGATGTCTACTGAAAACAACAAATTCTGGACCTTCTGATCCGGACATGCCAGCTGAGGCTCTGAGGACAGCTGGTAACAAATGTTCCCTGCTTTATTTCATCAGTGTTACAGTGATGTGAAATTGCCAAAGAGAAAAATCAGACCACGTGCAATACCCTTTGTAAACAGAAAGATGAAGGCAACAGGGAAAAACTCACCAATGCTACGGCTGAATTTGGTCATTCTGCTGCTAAAGATGCGCCCTCCCCACTCCCCGTGTGGTTCTGCTCTTCTCCCTATTGCAGGTGAATGGTACTTACAGAGCCCGGGAGTCACAGGAGGTAAACAAATCCCTATCCTTACTTGAGGGAGCTGTGGGCCTGACTCCCTGCGCTGTGTGCAGTTTGTTTTAGTGGACATTAATGTTATGCCTGAGGTATGTTTATTAGCATACACAAAGGCATTTCAGAGGAGTGACATAGAGTATGGTAACTATCACTTCAGGGTATACAAGCAGCAGCTGACAGTGGGCATTGTGACAAAGCAGAGCCAAGAACGGGCTGTATGGCTGAAGTTAACAAGTGCAAATAAATCCCTTTTCCATGCTGCAGCCACTGTGTATGTTTGGTTTTCACTTTGGTGAACTTCAGAAAGGGATTTATGTAAGTACAAGGCTATGGCAGAGGCCACGACTTTCATAACTGAGACAGCCAAACAAAAGACATCATACTGCACCTAACTCCATAACCCACAGGTCCTTCAGCCCCAAATGTCAAACTAACCACCTTTATGGGAAGGTATAAAAAGTTACATGCATACAGATAAGTCATCCTCTACCCCTGCATTCCAACTGCTAAGTGTAGAGGAGTCAAAGGGATTACACATGCATATACCAGAGCCAACATCTAGCTAGAGAGAAGAGAATCAAGTTTATAACCTTGGGCTTTTCAATATTCTTCACACTTTAGAAGCAAAAAATTGAAAACCTTGTAAAGAAACCTCTTTTCTTTGATGCCCGCACCCAAATCAGTAAAAAGCACATTACATCAGTAGCTTCTCATGTATTTAATACACTTTAATTTTTGCAAAGAAACGAAATTTAGATATTTTGCATTTTTGTACTGCTGCATATTGGAATATATCTGCACCCATAGAGAATATATAACACAGAGAACAGTCTAAAATTTAAGAAAAAAAAAATCCTCAAACTATCAATGTTACTTTTAAATTAATAAAAAGAAAAACTTTCCAGCAGAAAAGTAAGATGTTCCTTAGAAAGTAAATATTCGAGCTCTGACTTGACAACTGCCAACAGCAGACTGCACTGGTATGAGCTACTGCATGCGCAGTTACGCTAACAAAGCACTGGCCTTTATTATGCTGTCCCAAAGCTTTCACTCCCAACCAACATGTTAGGGTAGGATAAGCTCAAGCGTGGCACCAGTTTGCTCTAATCAACATTCAGAGATGCATCACACTGACCTCTGTCAGATATGCCTTTGCTCATTTCCCTTACAAACAGGTGGCAATCAAAGCAACATAGGAAGTCTCCCAACCTCTCTTGCAGGAGACAGACCCAACAGACGTTTCTGTATCTAAGTCACAAGACCCGTGAAAAGAACAGAGCTTACTTTCTTCCCTAGCTTGTGCCAGACAGTGCCAGCTACGGGAATTAACAGAATCCCATTGAGAAATGTTTCAGCAGCATGGAACCAGTCTGTGCTAACAGCCAGGAGGAAGCTCAGCAGGCTGGAAACATACCAAGGGCTGACAGGTCCCTGTCACTAGGAGCCAGCTGCCAGGCCTTATCTCAACAGGAAAAGCTACAAATACATGTTTCCCAGTGGTGTTACAAGTTAAACCACTGACAGATACCAGACAGGGGGACAAGAGAAATGGCTCCTGTCTTATCTCTGCCACTCTAAGTTCCTGAATTAGAAACAGAGAATAAACACAGAACTGTTAAAAAAAAAAAAAAAAGAAAAGGAGGGAAAATTAAGCAAATCTCTAAAGAATTCAGGTGGCTTTCTGGAGCAGAGGAGCAGCCACCAAGTGGAGGAGGGGTCTCTGGACCAAATTTTACATACTTGCGTGGATCTCACAGGCCTAATAGTCAGCTTTGTGCCATTGTACTCAGCCGGATTATTTCTATACTTGGTATTTAGATACGCCAATTGCTTGTCTGGGCTGAGTGGTGTCTGTCACCTTCTTACATGCAACAGATCGGGCTGGCCGGAAAGATGCCCAGCAAATCCCTAGCTTACTGCAGCTCTTCACTTTCTGTTGACTAGAAACATGCCAGTTTTTGTGTCCCTGCGCGCCACCCACACAAGCTTTTGTGGTTTTGGCTTCAGTCTTACCCATATAAAGGGACTTGGCATGCCCCGAGCACTAATGGAGATGGATCCTCTCAGTTTCAAAAAGCAGAGAGAGATTCAGAAGAGCACAGACTAAGGCAAGATTGCTTCAAACACAGCAACTTCTGTACACATTGTGGAAACCTGATTGAGCCTAGAAGGAGCAGCAAGGGAATACAGTTACTCCAGTCCTGATGATACAAGTGTTGAAACAGTTTTTTTTCCCTGAGGAACCTAAAAGAGACAGTGAGGCCAACCTCTCCAGCAGAAGTGGCTGAACTGACAAGTTAATGGAATAGCTTCTATTCTGTAACATCATCCCTCTGGTTTCCAAGTGATTTGCTTGGCTTGTGAAAAACAACTTTCCTTTTACGCACAGAGTCTCACACACCAGTCTCCTCCTCCTCCCCTCCCATCTCGCTCCAGCACCATCCCTCTGGTCTTCTTCAGTTAGGAAAGCAACAGGGAGTCAGTTTTATTGCAGCTAATGGCAGTGCAAGGCTCTGTAATGAGTGTATCCACCTAAACCGTCACAATGAAGTTTGGACTGGAGGGCAGTCTTGTTCATAGTCTCATTTTAGGTATGGCAATCTCCTAATGGAGCTTAGAATACAGATCCAGTCAGGATCCAGGAAACAAAGCCTTCTTCTCTGCACCACAACCTGCAGCCTTCCCCCGTCAGGGGACACAGTGGGCATTTACAAACACTGGGAAGAGGTCCATGAGTGGCTAAAGCCATGGAGAGAAAGAAATGTCTGAGCAACAGCTGAACTGGGTCTTTTTGACTAGACTCAAAGCCTTTGATTAGATTAGCCACACCTTTGCAGGAAAATCAGCTGTTAATCATTTACTGCAGTACAAACAGGCAACTTCCATGCCAGCTCTACACCTCTCCAGGTACAGCCAGGGGGTCTCTCGTCACAGGCCAAGAT
The DNA here is from genome assembly GCA_013400135.1 of Rhinoptilus africanus. NCBI lineage: Eukaryota > Metazoa > Chordata > Aves > Charadriiformes > Glareolidae > Rhinoptilus > Rhinoptilus africanus. Next base: position 335,117 of record VXBO01010057.1, read on the forward strand.
CTCAGTGGGCACGGAGGAGGCACCAGAAGAAACACCTACTACAAACACAAGAGCTTCAGGTATTTATAAAATTGCATACAGCTCTCCTATTTCAGTAGATTAACTGTGGTTAGCAAGAGAGACAGGAACTTTCTAGGGTGTACAGTTACGCAAGGTTTCTGCCTTTGGTTCTACAGAGCTAATATCTAGGCTGCCTCCTTTTTAAAGGCAATGGAAGCTATCCAGAAGAGCTTTCATGTCCTGTATGCCTCCTGCGTAGAGACTGGGCATGGTGATCTCCTATAATTGCAGAAAACAAAGCATGAACCAAATGTATTTGGCTGCTGAGAAAGAAACAAAAACTTCATCAAACTCAAGTGTGAGTTTGTGCACCCATCAGTTGTGACTTGCTGGGGATGAAACACACTTTATATAAGTAATCCCATTCCTTACAATATTGAGGATACAGACATAAAGGGCAGCAAGTCAAACAAATTTTCAAAAATAACTAAGACAGCTTCCTGCATTACATCTGCACAGTCATATTTGAGAGAAAGCGTAAGAAATAATCCATCCTTTCCCTTGGGAGGCAAGGAAGCTTCAGTAAAGCCACAAGATGCTCGCAAGAAGGTACTGAATGTTCCTTAGAAAGCTGATAGCCAAGTCATTATGCAAAGTATCAGTAAAAGAGCAAGTGTGTAGAACCCACTGAGATGCCAGTTTAAATCATTGCTGGACCCAAGTACTTCATGGGAGGAAAACTCATGCTTCTATTGCAGAGTAACAGAAAGTGTTACTAAAGCAAACTCTGTTAACAGCAGACCTTTTTTACAGAACTAGACTATTCTAAGCCCTATGGGAGCAACAAGTTGTACATGGGGATCTTTGCTTACTGTTGGTGGGGTTTTTTGTTTGTTTGTTTTAAAGGAAGTGTTCATTTACCCTCCAGTGTGTGTCAGAATTTAAGCGCCCAGCTCCTTTCTGGGGATCCTTCCAATGGTATCAAGCAAGTTCTCTCACTGAATACTTGCCTTTCATGTATAGGCTGTACAGTTGCCAGAGATGAAGGGTTCATACTGAACATCCTGGGAGACACACTATATTATATTATTAAAGATATCGATAAACCATGATTAAAATAAATCTCAGCTGCCAAAATCTTGTAAAGCCAGAAGCTTTCCACTTTACATCTCTGTAGATTTGATCATGAAACTGGCCTCAGCTATCTTTCTTCTGGTTTATGCTCCCATTTTTGTGAAGGGTGACTCCCTTTTGGAAGAGGGATGCCTGCAGGCACAGACAGCATCCATGTCTATACTGGTTTTGGGACTGTGGCTTAGAGCATAGGGAGGATACACCAACATCTGATATTGTTCTTGTCTACCTCCAGCATTGTGGAAGCCAGCATGTCATCAGGGCAAGAAGCATCCTCAGCTCTGGAAGACCTAAAGGGACTGATTACAACAAGTGACTGGGCTCTCGGAGGGCTAGTGGTGATTGGCATCTTCTGTCTTGTTTTTGTTGCTCTCCTTTTATTTGCCGCCATCTTTGGGTGCTGCTCGTCTCCAAGACACAGATAGAGTGGTGCATAAACAGCGAAGCTGAGACGCGGTACCTGGAGCCCTACAGCAAGAATCAGCCCAGCCACAGCCTGATTGTGTTGCTCGTAGGAAGTTTTCTCATCTTCTCTCCCTGTGTGGTTACTTCTCCCCATGCAACTTTCCTGCATCGAGAGCAATGCACCAATTGCACTGTAATGCAATGCAGCAACTTTGCTCTGCAAGTCCACAGCACACTCAATGCACAAGGCTATCTGTGTTCAGAACTGCATCGCTAGCCAAATACCAAAGTCAACTCATCTCTGCCTGGCTTTAGTCTTTCGAGCAAAACCACTGGTTGGAGGAGGCAAATGGTCAACCACCACCTAAAACTGATCAAGATGTCTTCTGCTGCTGCAGTTACATGGGTGGGGTTTTTTTTCTCCATCTCACAAATGGGCAACAGGAAACTCTGGATCAGCAAAAATCTTTGTCTAAACCCACTCTCTAAAAGCAGCTTATACCATTGTTCTCCTGTCATACTCAGACAATAGCCTAAATATACTATGCAAAAAATTGCTTGCCAAGTCTGTCTTTATTAAGAATCTTGTTCTTTATTTGTTCTTATTTAGAACCTTGCAAGGTCAGATTTTCACGTTTGTTTTCACTGTTGGGATAGTGAACAGAACTGCTTTAATTTAAAATGTAAAAAAGAAATGCAATGTGGCATTCCTTTAAAGAGCATCTTAGTCTTCTGTACAGTTATAAGCAGGAAAGACAGTCAGTGGCGCTGCAATATGCGACTCTGGGATGCATGTGAGATGTTATACAGTAGGAAGAACATACCAAGCTGGAGGAGGGAAGAAAAACTATGGGAGATGTGACTTCTAATTAGGTCAGTGATATTCCCATACAGAAATCTCTTTTATGTACCCAGTGAAATCATCTGAGCAAAGGAGAATGTTTTCCCTCTGTCCTCGCTCAGTTATCAGTGCAACTCTAGAGAAGGCCCTCACTTCAGGTAGCAGTCAGGCTCTTTACAGCACGCATGAAGCGGGAGATGCTGCAAGAGGGTTACATAGAGGTTAACTCATGCCCTCAGTGGGACACTGCCTGTGGCTGCTTCTGGCTTGTGCAAGCTTAGTTCGGTGATCCCAGTCCAGTTCTCATGGCTAGTTCCAAGAGATGACTGTCATGACTAACTATACTGATAGCCAGCTTAGGAATCAAGGAGAAATAGATAGCAAGACAAGGTTTCCTGAGGTTAGCATCTAACCAGGTAGATGCAGCTGCCTCTTACTGTACAAAACCCAGACACAAACAGCCATCTGGCCACTCTTGCTGTGAGCTGGTAACACACACCAGAAGGAGCAGAGCTGCTTAGCCAAGTGGATCAAAGTCCTCTAGCAAGAAGCCTCCTAGTAGCAGCTTCCCAGAATCACCTTGACTTTGCCCCAGGACTCAGTGCTGTGCCATACTTCAGTACAAGCAAGACTTTCCCAGAGCAACCCCATAAAAACAGGGTTTGGTTACCAAATGTGATCACAAGGAGAGAACGTGCTCACCAAGGCATCAGAAAAGAAGAGCGTGTTACATTCACACTGAAAAAGTCGCCTTAGATGCAGGTGTGAAGAATGAAACATAATGCAGGCTTAAAAGCGACACACATGTTGACCATTTCCAGTTAGTGAACACATACTGCTCTCTTACCGGCAAAATTACAGCTTTGATGTCTTATCCAGCATAGAATAGCAATTAGTACAATTACATCTTGCAAGTCATGAACCTGAACAATGCGTGTTGCGGTTGCTAGTCTGCATTTAGACTGGGCACGTCCATAATTTGAGCCTGTTTCAGAAACATTCTAAGCACCAGCAGCTCCTTCTAAGGTCAGTGAGAATCATGGATACCTAGTACTTTGCAAAGTAGAGCCCCTGAGATTTAGAGAAACGTTAAATCTAAATGCCTCCATCCCATGCTGAATAGGCTGTCTGTTTGTCTCCTTAGAAGAGAGATGATGTAGTGACGGTGGAAAGAATCATAAATAAGCAAATGCTACTAAGTCAACCCATCATCAAAAGATAAAACACACTAAAATTCATAGCCAGAGGAGTTACGCTGTAGCATCACGTGTCACCTGGCAGGCTCCAAGACCAACAAACATCTCAGTTAACTCAGAAGTGGGAGTGAGTGAGAGATGCCTCAGGGACACCTTCCTCAGTCCAGACAACAAAATATCAGGCAATTCATTCAGTATTTTCTTTTTCCTGGACATGCAAGAACTCAGCCGTAACAGTGCCTCAGAAGGGATAGTGTATGCTTTCCCCAACATCAAAGTGTTTGAAAGAAGCGCACTCACCCCAGCTCTTCGCAGAAGTTCACAATGGCATCAAAAGCTGTCATCACAGCTTTGTCAGATTCTTTTAAGGTGCCTTTTTTTTCCTGAAAGTAGATGGAGACAATAACTACAGTTTTCAATTTAAATATAAACAGATAAAGTAACTCTAGCAATGACCAAATCCAACCCTCCTGATGGATATGGCAAACAGCTGCACGCACCCCCGTCTCTGCTCCACACTTCTGCCCACCCACGCCTCTCTATTACAGCTGGAGCTGGGTCTGGCGGCCCTTTCCCTTCCTGCTTCACTCCCTTCTGCTGTCCCTTGAAACAGAGCTCTAGACCCAAAAAACCTCATTTCATCTTTGCATATTCAGAGGTCACTGCAGGCAAGAGGCAAACCAGATCAGAGCAAAGGCAGCGTATCGAGGCAGGTGGGTACTATTCTGCAGATCTTACTTGGATGTTAGAGAGCTCCTTCTTAATCAGGAAGCTGACTTGATCCCGGTCATTCCTCGAGTAATAGAGGCGGCAGCAGGATGGCTTTCCATCTCTCCCAGCTCTGCCAGATTCTTGGTAATATCCAGCCATTGACTTCGCAATATTCCAATGGGCAACGAATCTGCACGTGATAAGACAACAGGAGACATAAGGCTGCAGGTTTCTCAGATCACTGCATAGATGATTGTGTCATTTGTGGATATTAACAATAAAAAATAGGGCAGAAAAAGCATAAAAGACAAAGGATTTAGAAGAGCAAGGGATTTTTCACACAGAAATTTAAGTCCTCTTAACACAGGAAAACAGCAGAGCTATAAGAAAACAAATGCACCTGGACAACATGTGACCAGGATGTCGTTCCAGACAGATGGAAATGAAGGGGCACATGAATATCCCAAACGTGCATACAACTACACAGCTATGAAGACTGAGAATAAGGACATTGATTTAAGAAGTTTGGGAGATTTTACCCTAAAATACAGCCTTAATAAAAAAAGTCCTATTTATTTTGTGGAACACAATTTGAACATTACGGAACAGAATTTGAAATATTCAATTTTAAAAAGACACTTTTTTTACCAACAAAGCCTGCATCGGAAATTCTGTGTCACCAACCTCAGTTGTAGATGAGGGCACCCTTCCTAGCCATGTGACCATGAATCATTACTAAATTATACGTAATCTCTGAAGGAAGGTTTTCAACACACCACTGCAAGACTGCTTTAAGCCTGCTTGTACCTGAATATTCAGCAATTCAGCTTATCCCTGTCTTGGGAGGATTTTACAGTACAGTAACGCTGGCAATGTTTTAAATACCAGTGTGCCTCAAAACCAGCATGTCCCAGAGGCAGGTATGATGCATATGGGTGTGGCAAAAGATTAAATGACAAAAGCAAGCAAACACAAACACTACAGGAACAGGCCGGGCAGGAAACATCAGAGCCCTATGCATTTATTCCCCATCAGGAAACTTACTGAAGAAATTGATAAATAATCTCAAGCAAAGCTGAACTGTCAGGAAAGAGAGGAGCAGATTCCATTAGAAAAAGAGACATCATCTCTGTTTTCCCTTTTGTCCAGAAGAGCCACCTCTAGAAGCTGTTAGACCTGATCTTACTTGATAACATAAGCATGAGTCCTCAGAAGTCTGCCAGCACAGAGCCAAGGTTAAGCAGCAGTGCCTTGTTACCTGAGCTTCGATACAATGTCCTTTAAACTACTAAAAATATCCTGTAAAGAGTCATTTTAACTCCGTTCCTTGGAAACTAACCAAAATTCAAGCATGTTTCCACTACATTTTGGTGTCAATCAGACCTATGCATTTCGGTTACTCTGCCTTTTTTTAGTGACCGCTGTCCTGAGTAGGGCAGCGTGGTTTCAACGAGTCATTAATTCATCCTGCCACCCTGGGAGACTTCTCATTTCTCTGTTGGGTAATGTGCGTCAAGCAGTGAAATAGTCTGTCATTGCTATGGGATACAGATATCTGTCAGCACAGTGACGCAGACAGAAGGAGGGCACAGTTGTGAACTGATGTGATCACCTCAATGATGTGCCGCCGCTCTCCCACGGTGTTCAGAGCAATTGCTTTCTGTGGATTTTAGAGTAAAGATCAGGCCTCTGTGGGGTGTTGTGTGAGCTGCACCCGAGTTATCCTTCTACTGAGTGATCACAGCTCACAACACTAACTCAGCACAGCTACAGAGAGCAATTACGGCAACAGTTAAAAGTCCCAGAGGAACAGCAATTGAAAACATGTGCAAAGTTTCTGTCCTTGGACTAGGACTGTATTTTTTATATGGCTATTGCCATTTGTGAACTGCTGTTTTTTTCCCCCATTGCACTGCAAAAGGAAACCTCTAAAAAAAGCTGGCTCTGGCTATTTTAGTAGAGGGTGTATGAATTATTTTAGGTGCAGATTTTCTTCCCACTGCTTTTTTAACAGCAACTATTGGACTGAGAGAAATGAAAGGGACAGCTGCGATTGCATCAAGATGGCTCATTTTGAAATCCCGGAGGGTGTGGCAAAAACCAAGCATTCCTCCAATTTTCTTGGTTTTGAAGATCAATAGTAAAGAGGAGCTCTAGTGCCTTGTTTTTAATTTCTTTACAAAACCCTTCCAGGTTTGTTTTTGCTCCTTCTAAGATAAAGAACCTCCAGCTCTGTTTCTGTGGGTTTTAGCAAGTATTCATCAGGCATTTGCGTCAGATGTATCAGGTAACAGAAAGATGGAGGCTTTCCCTTCCCACTGCTCAGGTTTCAGTCTCTGGTGGTGCACAACACCCAGCCTCACACACCTGACATTTGCCTTGTCTACTCCCATTCCAAAACTGATGGTTGCAACAATAACAGGGATCTTCTCTTCCATCCATTCATTCTGGACTGAAGTCCTGTCAGCTGCCTTGAGTCCTGGGAAGGGAAAAAGAGGGAAGGAAACAACAACAAAAAAAGAAAAAAAACAAGTGGATTTTCTTCCTCCTCCACTCCCCCACAGTGAGCCAGCCCTTGGCATAAAACTGACTGATGTACACACTCCTCTCTGCCCGTGTTTGAACTGGCCTGCGATCAAGCTGAAGTCAGCAGCAGCTGTTTCTATTCCAAAGAGAAAAATTCAGATCCCTCCAGGGATAAAAGGAGTTGTTATATTTAGGCCATGCAAGATCCAACAAAACCAACAGTTCTGGAGTGAAGGTTCTGCCATCCTGTGGGAGGCCCTGCACTTACCTGACAGACCTGACATGTGAGCACCAGACACATTGCAGACCATGCTTAGAAACCTATTATCTAGGTAGCCCCAACCTAGGCCTTAAAGGTGGTACGGCTCAGTTCTGACAGCTACTGAGAGATGCAGAGGCAACTTCCAATACCTGCGTGATACGCCTTGGCTTTCACTCCTCGGTAGCTCAGTTCAATAGCCAGCTGGTCACACACATCCCTCATCCTGCAGTACACAATGCCACAACCGGAGTACACCTGGGAAGACAGGAGAGAATGTCCATGACACTCTCTGAAGCCAATCAACAAAGCTGCAGACATTAGTATGGCGGAGACAGGAAGGATGCCTAAAACTCATCTCTTCTACAACTGAAAGATACTGTTGCAGCACAACATTAAAACAGACATAAAGAAAATTTCCTTATGAGGCCTAACGTTGACCAAATATGGTCCCCCAAACCTCTCCCAGTGGGCACAAGGCGAGAAGCAGTCTCCCTCCACCTTACACATAAACTCAGGTGCAGAGGTTACAACTGAATTGATGAGAGTTATTTTGGGAATCAGTGCTAAAGCAGGAAATTCAATGCAGCACTTCAAATTCTTCTGTTCACCCTCGCCGCACTAGAAGAACCATCAAACATACAATGATCACCTGGGACATGACAAACCAAGACAGAAATGCTAGTTGCATATTCCAAATCTGTTTTGTTTTAGACCAATCTCTTTCTGAGGAACCTCTGGAAGGAACACAGCCTTCACATTCATAGAATCATAGGGTTGGCAGGGACCTCTGGAGATCACCCAGTCCAGCCCCCGGCCAGAGCAGGGTCACCCAGAGCAGGGGGCACAGGAACGCCTCTAGGCGGGTTTGGGATGTCTCCAGAGATGGAGACTCCACCACCTCCCTGGGCAGCCTGGGCCAGGGCTCTGCCACCCTTAAGGGAAAGAAGTTCCTCCTCATGTTGAGGTGGAACTTCCCATGGTCAAGTTTGTGCCCGTTCCCTCTTGTCCTGTCCCTGGGCACCACTGAAAAGAGCCTGGCCCCATCCTCCTGACACCCACACTTTAAGGATTTGTAAGAGTTGATAAAGTCCCCCCTCAGCCGTCTTTTTTCAAGACTAAAGACCAAATCCCTCAGCCTTTCTTCATCAGAGAGGTGTTCCAGTCCCCTCATCATCTTGGTAGCCCTTTGCTGTCCCCTCTCCAGCAGTTCCCTGTCCTTCCTGACCCGGGGAGCCCAGAACTGGACCCAGCACTCCAGGTGGGGCCTCACCAGGGCAGAGCAGAGTGGGAGGATGACCTCCCTCCACCTGCTGGCCACACTCTGCTTGATGCATCCTGGATGCACCCCCATTCTATCTGTTTTAGAGGAACTAAAAAATATTTGTGAGCACTTTCCTTCCAGGGACCTTCCCTGCCACAGGCCTGTCGGGGCCATACCTGCCACCGGAAGGTCAGTAGCCATTCAGGTAGATTTAGTTCAGTTTAGCCTTCTTCCACAAATGTAAAACCTACCCCAGTGGTGTTCTTCACTTCAAGCGCCTTCAGACAGAAATCCTTCAAGTTGGCATATGGATCAGTCAAGAGCTCTTTGAACTGCACATCATAGAACAAGTTAGATCTGAAGCAAGGAGTCTTAAATGTGGAAAGTGGCTGCTTTAGCTTAAGCGCTGCCACAATGTCCTCCTGGACTTGCTTGGTGGCAGTGGCAGTCAAAGCAACACAGGGTGTATTGGGTATGCGAGTGCGCAAGGCACCCAGCCGCAGGTAATCAGGTCGGAAATCATGTCCCCACTGGGAGACGCAGTGTGCTTCATCGATTATCAGGTAGGACAAGAGGTTTCGGGACACCAGGGAGTTCAGCGTAGGTTGGAAGGAAGAGGCGGCTGCCATCTCTGGGGTGATGTACAGGAGCTTTACTTGGGGCTTCTCACTTGCTAAGTCAGCCAGGATGGTCTTCTTTTCCTGGGCAGAAAGCTTGGAGTTCAGAGAGCAGGCTTTGATCTTCAGAGCCAGCAAGTGATCCACTTGGTCCTACAGCAAATATAAAATTAAAATTAAATGAAAAGCAAATGGATATAAAGATTCACCATCACCAAGAAAGACTACTAGGGAGATACAGGTGAGGCCCCAGCTTCCACCTCCAGGATCGAGTCTCAGGACAACATACACCTACAGTCTGGGTATTTATAACTTCAACTCTGGTACCTTTATCTTCAGCTGTGAGCACATCTGTCCAACTCTAACATCCAACTGCATTTTTTTGCATCCGTTCACTTTAAGACAGTCTTTTTGCTGCTAGGGAACACCAGCAGGGATCCATGCAAAATAACTCCTCATAGCCACAGTGAGCTGAAACAAGCCACCAACGCGCCTCAGGATTTACAATATCGAGTTGTCGCAGATGGAAAATGAATACCACCACCCTCCAATAACAGAAGACTTTCATTCCAAAACAGCTGAATGGTGTTATAAACACAGCTGAGATAGGATGAAATAAAAGAATCATGCAAATCACCACTGCAACAGAACAAAGTCTGGATGAGAATCATGCCACAACAACTGAGATAAAAAACATGGCATCACATCCAGATACTTCCAGATGAACCCTGGGCAAACAAATTCACCTCCCTATCGTTACACTGAGCTGCTCACTTGCACTTGACTAGCACGTAACATTTCAGAAGATATGAATAGTCCTGAAAAATTGATCTCATTATTTCACTCAATAACTGTTTTCAGTGATTGATTTAATATCTGCTGTTTTCCATTCATAAAGTCAACTCTCAGCCTTTCCTATAATAAACCACTCAGACTAAGCTCTTGAGGTTTGGCTACACTGAAGTACATCGTGATCATTTCAGGCAACAGCCACCCCATCTCAGGGCTTGATGAGAACACCTTGGAAGGTTCACTCCAGCTCTCTTCCCTAAGACTCATTGAGCCCATCTCAACCTATTTGTCACTGACACATCTGTCACCTGCAAATCTTACCAATGGTAATTTTTTTTAACCTTCATTTCACTGATAAAATATTGCCTGTGCTGGAGCTTAATCAGATATTCTCGCATGTGAAACCAATTCGCTATTTATAGCACCTTTTTGAGATGTATCACCAAGCCTGCTCTTAATTCTAAATGCGTATTACATTGAGACTGTAAAGGAGTTTAAAAAAAAATCCACAAAAACCAAACCTCAAAACAGCTGCCTACAACACCAGACATTGTGCAATGCTATTCAGATACTTCACAGAAGTCTAAGCAGTGCTACAGCTGCTCTTACAGGGAAGTGTTTCTCCCAACAGGTGACGAAAGAGTAGAAAAGGCAAAAAATAGAACAAAAAGGTGACACGGATGAAAGTGCTCAAGGAGCAGTTCTGCTAAACCAGCTTCTTCCTGTGAAAGACTAACTGCAACAAAAAGACATTTTGATGCAGAACAAATAAAGCCTTCAAAGGCAACTTCATCATCCCTGGACTTACTACTCTATAGGTAAAATGGCAGTTTTCTTCGGGGCAAAGACACAGTTAGGTCCATTTGAGGTACTCTACTCTGCTGCTTCTGTTTAGGTCACTTGAGGTAAAAGACATCTGGAGAAAACGGAGAAAGGCTCAGTTACAAAAACCACCAGGTTATTATTAAAGAAAAACCTCCTTTCAGAAAACTGCGTAGTATTATACAGAGTTACTGTGCTCTGCAGCTAAATTGCAGTCTCTCCACCTATCACCAGGCTACGAAACCTACACCAAGATACCAAAATGAGAACAACAGAGATCTGTGGACAGAAAGACAAGAAGCAGTTCTTGTCTTTCCAGCATCTCCCGACTCCCTTCACTGACTGCTTTTCCACAGCTAACAGGAGACAGTTACCTGAATCAGCGCAATGAGAGGTGAAATGACGATGGTGATGCCCACTGCCAGAACTGCAGGAAGCTGGTAGCACAAGGATTTCCCTGCCCCTGTGGGCATGCATACAAAGACATCCTTCTCGCCTGCAAAGATAACAGAAGAAAGCTCAAGGCTACCGAGCGACAGCGAGTTCTCAGGGCTCTGTCTGGAGGAGTGGGCACAATGGCTTGTAATCTGTGACAAACAGCATATGTGTGCACGTAGTGTGTGGCATACCAACAAAAGACACTTCATTTTAGGTTCTAAAAGCGCAGCAATACTTTGCATGCCTGCAATAGTTTCCTCTAAAGAATATCTGATTGCTTTGTAAACATTTAGAAACAGCCTTACAAAAGTACCAGAAGATACGCAGAAACCAAGATAAAGAGATGTTAAACAAGTTATTCATGCTAATTCTCTTGCAGACAAGCTGCTTGCTTTCATCTTACAAACCTCCGGTAACCAAATTACCAGCCCCACGAGAGATCTTTACCACATCCTCTTAAAGCTTATCCCAGAAAGGTACCACATAAGAAATAAGGGTTGGAAATCTCAACCACATAGATAGTATCATGCAGTTTAGTAACTTTACTGTGCTAAGCAGTGTCCACTCCAAGTCGGGGAGATGCGTGCAATGTTAATAGGCAGAGTCACTCTGCTGACAGAACACCGCTTTTGGTCGGACTGTTGTCAATAGCACATCTGCACAGCTGCTGGTGACAGCTAAAAATGGTAACTCTATCTTGAGTGCTGAGTTTGACGCTGTTCTGCTTTGCATTGTGAGATCTGCCAGGGAAGCTGTCCGACCAACAGCGGTGCGATGGTGGGTACGTTAGCCCCAGCAAACCCATGTTTCTGATAGTGGCCACATGATTCAGAGAACAGATACAAACTATGCCAGGAAATCAAGCCTTCTACTGGTATCATCTCTAACATGGTCTACAACAAGGACAGGCTTACTCTGAAAATATATAAATGTCAACAGTTTTGATCTCCTCTGACCATAAACTTGCTGGCAGATGCCTCCAGTGGAGGTACCAGCAAGACTGTACTTTGTTTCGTATTTTCTGGTTGATGCAATAGTAGGGTTACAAAACAAATGCAAAGGAGAAGAGGCAGGGCAAAGCCGTGCTCAGAGAGCTTGTGTGCAGCACTTGCTCACGCTCCTGTGCCACTGGAATGACCTCAGAGCAGAGGAGACCTAGGAAGGCTTGGAGGGACAGGTGGTCCTGCCCAGTCCAGTTGACGGATCTCCTCAAAACAGGCGCGATACCAACTCCTGCAGCACCACCTCACGGGAAGACGGAAAACCAGATGTGTTTCACATCTTTCTGA
>VXBO01010057.1:351571-377034 GCA_013400135.1 Rhinoptilus africanus
GTCAGTCTGTTCTTGCTTTTGATTTTCTTCTGTTGCTAGCTGGAGAAGGTGTGAGTAACAGCATTCAGTGTCTGCCCCTGGTATCTGGTGTAGTGAAGCTTCTTTACTGCTTTACTGATTCTTCTCTTTATATCCAAAACTTCTAGACCCTCTTTCAATGAGAACTCTTTAGTTTAAAGAAAGTAGTAGGTGTGATCCAGATGGTTCTCAGGATCAGCTGTGTTTAGTTAGCATCGACAAATAGGCATGTAAATAGAGTAGCCTTTTTTGCATACACAACTTCCAGTGCAGGTTGTGGCTGTCCATCACCTGGGAGGAACAAGTTGCTGTTCAGATAATGGCAATTGATCAAGTCACTCTGGTGCCAATCAGTAGATCTTGAGGGTACTGTCCAGTGTGTGCAGGTTGCATGGGGTGCCTTCTCTCCAGTCTTGTTGGGAGAGCAATGTTTGGCTTTTTCACATTAAGTATTCTTTGGCCAGAATTTAGAGCTTCCTTGATATTACTTTTCTAGTAGCTTATATTAGTTATGAGCTGTTTTTAGAAAGCAGTGTGAGTTGGACTCAGGTTGTCCTGGGTTTTTATCTAAACAATGCTGTGCTTATATTATCCACCTTAACAGGAACTGAAAAGCCTTTGTTTTTAGCAAAGGCAGTTCTCAGTAATTCTTTGTTTTCTGATGTTGTTTCAGTGATGTCCTCTGCTAGGTTAAGAGGTTTTGGGAGCTGTTTCAGTTACCTGTCTATAACATGAATGATTCAACCCATTGTTGCTTTGTTGAAAATGACTTTTTATCTTTACAGTATAGGTGGGATTGTGAGGGGAGAGGAATCTCATTTGTGATAAACACCAAGTTACTTGGTACTATGGTTCTTTTCTAGTTATGAATTTACTGTTATTAAAATTTGTCAGTTAAGACAATCTTTCAGAAAAGTAAGCTGGAGAGTAGCTGAAGTGAAGGAGTTTCTCGCTTCTGTGGGATAGGCATGTTAATTCAGGCAATTAAAACTTACTGACATTATTATGTGGTCAATCTCTCGGCTGCCTTGCCAGAACTTGCTTGTGTGCTAACACTCTGAGATGGGCATTTCACTGTAAACTCTTCCTTTCGGTTGCACGTAATCATCTCTACTTTTTTTTGTTCTTCTTTTTGAAGCTGAAACACCAAGTTCTTGTTTTGGGGCCAAAGTTGAAATTTGTGGCAAAGTTTAGAGGAAAACCCGTTCTGCTGAGTTGTGTGAGCATGAAAAGCTTTTTCTGCTCCTCAAACTTGTTTTGAACCCAGAGTATGTATTCATGTCTAGAAACATGGATAACCCTAGGATCCCAGTGGAGTAGCCCATAGGGCAGTGGAACAGTACGCTTGCCTATCAGTTGGGACCAAAGCTTCTCGCACGGTGTAGGATTTTACAGGAGGCTGAGTTCAGTATTTTAAGCTCTCACAGGGCAGAAGTTTGCCTATTTCTCTGATTTATTTCTGGGTAGAAATAAGAACTGAATGGGGTCTGTTACCTAAGACAGGGAAATGCATCAGTCGTTCCCTTCTGTGCAAGTTTGCATCATCTGCAAAGGAGGCTATGAGAACACAACACAAAGAAGAAAGATGCGGTGTCTGCTGGCATCACCGGATCCTTGGAACTTGGTGCTATGCCAGGCCCTCACCAAGCCTGCATGTTTGGATGGCAGGCCACCTGTGTGTCCTCTGTGTGCTGCTGATGTTTGCTTGAGAGTATAACAGGTCTTGCAAATGCTGCTTTTTCTGTGAGTACTGCTAAATGGGGGCAAATGCAAAAAGTCCACCCGCAACCTGGAAGAGACAGAATTATCAAATGACAAATGCTTTTTTTCCCCAGTTCTGTTGCTTCTTACTGTCTAGTTCTGAGCACTCGGGAGCCGCATGAGTTTTGCGGGGGACGTCTGCTACTGAGTGATGCTTTTGCCTAAAAATAAACAAACTCAAAGCCAAACAGCCACCTCTTTCCATGACTATAGGGCTTGTTTTGTGCTCATGAGTGGGTGGGGCAAAAGTACCTTCTCTGGAAAGGGTCTTGGACTACTGCTGGGCTGCTGAATGCGAGCCCTTTGCTGTAAGTGCAGTTACTTGCCAAGCCTGCTCTTTAAGCTTAATCCTGTAAATTCTTGTCTTGTAGGAAGATGACGAATCAGAGACTGAAAAACCTGAGGCTGGTGACCTAAAGGTATTTGAAAGTGTGGTATGATGGTGGTGGGGCGGGAAGTTCAGTACAAGAGGAATAAGTCGTAACAGCATGGCTTGGTGTTTGTTTGTGACCTTCCGTAGCTAGTTTCATGCTTTCCTTTTTGTAGCTGTAGCGTGTTTTTTGTTGTTTTTTTACTTTAGTTCTGGCTTCTGCCAAAGGTAGTTAACCAGTTAGGCTAAGGGCTGAGTAACAATCATGATCTGTGTTCGTGAATTCATCTACCTTATGCATTAGATTTGAGGTAGGTTTTCTGACAGCATCTCACCTATTTTGCAGTGATCTGGGAGTGTAGTATTCAGTATGAATTCTCTTATGGCCAGCGTCAGTTGGAATATTTTCTTTGTTTAGAACAACTTAACGAATAAATGATGTTATGCTCATAGATGTCCTGAAATGTGTCAAAATTGATTCAGTTGTCTCCAGCTCTTTCTATCCTTCTGAATGAAGCAGTTTTGTCAAAGTTGCACTGAAAAGTAAAAAAGTGAAATAAGATCCCCAGATGATAGCTATCATAAATAGCTGAAGTCCTTTTTATCTTGGGATTACGTCTTGTTTCTGATGAACAGCAGGTGTTTAACAGCACACAGGAACGTACATCAGGCTAGAATCTGGAAGGCAGATAAAAGACCAAATCCATTTGAAACTTTATAGAAAACTGCTCAAATTTTTATGCAATTCAATCTCCCATGCAATATAAGTAGTCTTGTGGGATACAAGTGTATGACAGTTGCAGGGGCCTTTATTTTATCTAGTAGCTTCCTCAAGGATGTAGACAGTCTCTAAGATCTGTTAAAGAAACCACAGGATTGTGCTACAAACTGAAATTCTGTAGAGCATCTGAATTAGCATAGGGTGTCCATAGGACAATATGGAGGCAAATGAATGTGTTTACCAATTCTGCTTAAATTAGTTTTATAGCAGCACCTTCTTCCAGTTTCCACAATATTTTTATGGATTTATAGTGATACACAGTTGGAAATCTTGGCAGCTGTACTGCAGCTGGTAAAGTCTCTTGCATCAGTGTGTGAAATATCATTAATGCCTTTGGCATACAGGTAGGAGGCACCTGGGAGTGGAATATGTTGTCTCCTTTCTTTGTTACAATAAAAATAAATTGCACTTTTTTTTGGAAGAGAGGAAAAGGTAATCTCTCACTCTTATTCTTTTTCTACTTCTAGATTTTTGCCATTGTGGCTGGTAAGCAGGCTAGCAAGATACTGTAAAAACTGCTGGATTCAAACGTGTACTGTGAAAGAGAAATAAATGGGGTTTACGTAAAAGAGAAACGTGGTGTACATCACTGCAGCCTCTGTTGTAGGGCCCTGTTGCAATTTTATGCATTTCTGTTTCCACTAAAAGGGCTCTAGGACGTCAGGGCAACAGAGGAAAGATCTGTCAAAGAGAGAAAGAACAAAATCTGATAATGGTAGCACTTGTCTGAAAAAATATGCATTTATCTTACTACTGAGTTGTGTGGCTACTGCTTTAATACGTTGTTGATGTTTCACGTTGGCTTGTTTAAAAAGCCTCATCATTTCAGGGAGTTCTCTGTGCTGCTGTGTAGGTGCATTTTGCCCCTCTGAAGGAGAGCTACATGTGGCCATGGAGCAGTGTTTCAGCTTCAGCGCGGAAGCAAAGAAACAGTGAATGTATTAGAAGCATTTGGTACCCAAGAGGGTACACTTTACAGTAGGAACCCTGCAAGAACTGAAAATGCAAATTAAAGTTAAACCTTACATTTTGTTGTTATTTTTTTTAAATTGCTGCCATCCTAACATGGCATGTAAGTGAAAAAAGGAGTTGCCTTCTCTGACCTTTTGGGTTTTTAAAATTCTAGCTGAATAGCCAGCTGGCACCTGGGGGAGAGGTAGAAGCACACCTTTGCCACGCAGCATACTGCGAGGCAGCCCAGTGCTGTGTTGGTAATAGGGCAGGCGTGTTGCTGTACAGCGTTCTGTGGAGCACTGATGGGGTTGCGCTAGCCATGCTGTTAAGAAGTTCACTCGGGATGGGGGGAGATGGAGCATCATTGTAACAGTAGTTTCACTTGGAGCAGTTGCAAATCTTTCCTATCTCCCTTTTCCACCAAGTGGCAGTGTTCTCCTCATTCCCCCTCATGGCTTTGAGCCTGCAATATCTATGACAAACAACTAGTAAGAGTTGTAGTTACTGTAGATCTCAAGTGCGGCAAAAAGTGAGGCACTTGATTATAACTTGCTAACACTTTTCGATAACTTTACTTTGGTTCGTCCCAGCTGAGTGCTGTAGTTGTTCTTGCTCTATCAATTTTATTGTGAGACATCACAGACCTGGAAATGTTCAGAAAGATATCACGGGCTCTTTATATATGGTTAGGGCTATTCCAGGGTCTGAATCTGACTGTATACAGAAGGTAAATCCTTTAAAATGCATGAATGAGGTAAAACCATTGCAATCCATCAATTATTCAGGGCTTGAAAAGACTATGATTGTACATTCAGCATTCTTTTAGTGTTTGCCTCTTTGGACATACAGTGGATGAACTACTTTGAGATTATGCCTTGAAGAGTTGACAGGACACTTGAGCCAGTTTGTGTGGAGAAGGAGTTTCCTTGTTGCTGCTGCATCCTGTGATTTGGCTTCATTCTGCCCCAGCCCAGACACAAAACCTCCGGAAGGTTCAGTTGGTGTCAGTTGTCGATATAGACTGAGGAGACTGAAAGTGGGGAATGATGAGAAAACTGTCTGGTAAAGTGATGGTGGGGAGAGTGGAATTTGGAGCCTGCCTCAAACAGCCCCAACAGGGAGATATTTTCTTACCTCACTCTATGGTGTTTATATTTATCTCAGTTTTTTGTCTTGATTCCAGGTAATACATACCTTTGTTGATCTTGTTCAGTCATCTGAAAGCGTTCTTCTAGAGCAGACTTCTGGCCCATAGGATCTCTGTTACTGAGCGCCTGTGAACCAGTCTAAAACATCGTGCTTGCAGCAGAAAGCAGAATCCTTCTCTTTAAGTAGCAGAGTCAGATACCTTGCATCCTGTAACTGCGTTTTGCAGTGTTTCAGGGACTTATGGAAAATGGGAGATTCAAATCTACGTAAAAATAATTGTTCTTCCAGATTTTGCTCTGGGAGGATGTGCTCAGGCTCTGGAGCAGGACATATTTTTGTTAGTGACCAAAATCATTTCAGGGGTCTCTGGTTTTAAGTGAGTAGTCACCAATTGTAAACAAGCAACTGTCTTAAAAGCACTTCTTAAGCAAAGCCTTCTGCTTAGAAGGGAAAAGAAGTGGTCAACAGAAGCTGTTTGCAGAGGTGTGGTGTTAAAGATAGAATGCCACAGCCTGGACAGGTTCTTTATGTCTTTTCCTCAGATAATGGAGTTGTGGGTACAAAACGTAGGACTTTGTGGGAATGGGTGTGAAATTTGGTGTTCTGCTGGTATTGGTTTGGAGTGACGAGGGTTAACGAGCTGTGCAGTGAGTGCAAGTCACTTGTGCTCTTGCCAGCAGCTGGCTATGGTTACAGCCTTGGTGCAGTTACAAGATACAAGCCTTGAGAGCTCACTAAATGGACCAGCCCTGCTGGAAGAAGGAAAATGAACCTTAAATGAAGTATTGACCTTGTGCTCCAGGTCTCACCTGAGGGGTTCTGTACTTCAGATTGTAGGGCTGGATGAATAACAGGTTGCAAGCGCTGATCAAGGACAGAGCCCAGCCCTGCAGCTTGGCTTGCTGGAGTTTTCACAGGGGGAAATCATTAACTCTTGAGCCTTGATTGTGGTGTCAGGACTAGCCGGTGTAGGAAGGCTGATAAATATTGCCACTCCCTTGGCAAGTGAATGCCTGACGCATGGTAACAGTTTTCTCAAAGCAGGTGGCTACTTTCATGTGTTCCTTTTCTGGTTTTGTTTTAAGTGTCCCCTCTGCATCCATGTGGTGTTGTATGGAGAGGCAGGCAAACTGGGATCTAGCAGAAGGGTGTCAAATTTTCAGAGGAGTACTATGTTTCTGAGCATGTCCAAGTACCACCTCGTCATAATCATCAGTTCTTCATTATGTTTAGCTTTTATTGATCCAGCATACCTGTAAAGTAATGTTACTGTATTATGATGTGTAGGTGTGTGCTAATACTTTGAGGCTTTTGATTGCAGTGTTGTTTTTTATCTTGCCTGCCCATTAACCTGTTTATTTAAATGACAAAATTATCTTGATTTAAAGTAAGCAAGCGGTAAGTACTAAGAACCAGTAAATGTGTGTGTGCAGTAATCCCTGTAATTAATTCTTATTTTGATAAGGCGTTTTAATTTTTCTGAATTCGAGATACATTCATTAAGCCAGATTCTCAAAAGGTGCCTGAACCTGCTCAGTAACTTTCACCTCAAGTATAACTGTTTTGCTCTGAAGAAGGAGAAAAAGCGTGTTTGGGAAAAGTTGTATCATTAAAGCACTGCTGTTCAGTTTAGGTGTTCCACAGCAAGCTGTATAAAAGGAGCTGGCATTAGTCAGCTTTAGAAAAGAATTTGAACCTTTTACTTCGGCAGTGGCAAATTATGAAGGTTGTTTAGGAAATAACCAGCCCTTGATGCTTTCAGTTGTTGAAAGGTAGTTTTAAACTTCTACTTAGAATATGTTAAAGGCCATATGACTGAAGACCATGTGTTAAAACTGCTGTTTCACCCCAAACCAGTGCACTCTGTGATGGCAGAAGTAGCTGTGTATTAGTCTTCTTGCGGTGGCTGGATCTGGTAGGGTATAACTGCTTTGTAAGTGTTGTAGAAAGGCACTTCCAATGTCTCATAAGAAACAAACAAAAAAAAAGGTGGGTTTTTTTTCCTGCTCTCTCTCCCTGGCTTTTTGATGCTATCTGGGTTAGTATTGGCTTCTGATGGGTAGAACTGGCAAAAGAGCAGGTGTATTTTTAAAATGACCTTGTGTTATGCATGGCTGTACTGCGTATGTTTTTGTGAACACTTTAAAAGCATGAACTGTGCAGTTTCCAGGGCTAGGGTTAAGGTTAGGTCTCCAGTGGTTTGTTTCCCACTCATTCCTTTGCCTGTGAGCCCAGCCTGAAGGTGCCAGTGATAAGCACTGCAGTCTCGGATTCATCTTTTTCTGTGTTCTAGCTTCCTTTAAATAGAATGGTGTAAAATGCTGTTTGCGCTTCTAACTCTATGTATTTTGTCCTCGTTTTAGGTTTGGCAGGCTGTTTTCCAGCGCTCTGTCAAGGAAGCTGAGAATTTGGCAGTTTAGCAGTCAGCATTCCATAAGCCTTTAGGGGGAGCAGAGTTAACTCGGCTTCTAATGCTGTCCTCTGCGCTATTACAGTGAGTGCTCAGACGTGAAAACAGCTAATACCTGGTTCCTGTTTTTTACCTAGGTGGTTGACCTTAGTTATTGCTGGAGAATATCAGTGGCGGTTAAACAGTTTTGCATGCAGGAAGCAAAATAGCATTCAGCATCTGTGATTATTTTGCCCCTTGCCCCACGTACTTCTGCATCTCCAGCTCTGTCTGCCCCAGAGGGAGACGGATCACAGCAGCGTTGGGCTCCCAAGCTGGTTTACCTACTTGAGAGCTGCTGGCTGCACTCCAGCTTTTGAGCTGTTTGGAAGATGAGACACGTCCATGGACATGCTTGTTCCTTCCTCCCCGCCAGGCATACATGCTGCGGCAGACTCTTCGCTCCCTGCAGTACTAAATACCACAGATTACTGACACAGGTGTGGCTCGCCTTTCTCCAAAGGAAGAGACAGCCTTTTTCTGTTTGTCTTTAAACTTGAAGAAAAGTCCTTTCTGGAGCTGCTTCCCCTTGCATATTTCACCTGATAAAGGTCTAAGTTCTTCAAGTCCAGTTCTGTTGTTGCAATTATTTCTGTCTGCTGTACTGAAATAGGCTGTTCTGAATTTGCATGTTGGTGCTTGTCAGGGAGAGTCTGAGCAGCCAGCACAGATGGAGGATTGCCTCAAATACCAACAAATACCTGAAAATAGCTTCTTCCAGCTTCCCCCTTCTGAGTACAGAAGGACCAAAATCTGCAAAATCTCCGTGGGATCCATTCATGGAGGAGCACTTATCCCAGTGAGGATACGTGCTTTTACACCCTGCCTCTACTCCAAACCACAAAGAATTTTTAGTACTATGTACTGGGGAAGAAATCTTGAGCAACAAGTTAAGTTTGTCAGTTCTCCTGAACGTTTCCTTTGCTGCTCTGAGGCTTTAAATTTCTCACAGCCCAGTTTCACCTCCTACTTGATCCTGCACTGCAACAATCTGTAAAAAAAATCATCAGAGTAGCTTGACACCTCAAACCCCGTCACATGTTGCTGATATTTCACCGGTGAATTCCTGTTTCACTGTGGGAAGCAAAAGTGGCTTGAAAGTGGAATTTATGGGCTCTGCAGAGCAAGGCGCATTGTCTGCAGACCACGGTGGCTTCAGGTGGAGACTGCTGGGAGGTGCGCTGCTGGCTGCACTCGAGGTGTGGAGGCTGTTAACTGCTGGTGTGCTCCCATGGGCCGTGCAATCTTCCCTGCAGGCTGTTTTGCACATTTACACCACTGCGCCCTGGTCGCTGTCTGCGTGGTGGAGAGGTTGTTACTTGTTCTTGTCAAGCGTGTGCAGGGGGTGATCTGCAAATGTTAAACTTGGAGGTCCCCTGGCAGCGCAGGTGGAGAAGGAGAGAGGAGGCAGCCAACAGAAGCAGGTAGCTTTGGGACAAGGGTGCCGCTGTCGTAAGGCAGATGTTATTAACTGTACCTCCACTTGGAAAGCGAGAGTTCTGGCACACAGTTCCTTGCCTGGAAACTACTTCTAGCAATAATCTTTGTCAAATATTGCGATAGCATATGTTGGGTGAACGGAATCAAGTTTCAAAGAAGCTATTTAAAGGCTTTTATGCTATGAATGCTTCCCTTCTAAAGCGTTTTCCCACTGAAATGTTTTGCCAGATCTTGGTTGGGGTTTTTCAGTGTTTTTTTTCAATTACATTGAAAATTAAGGTGGATTTTTAGACTTAATTTGGTTTAAAAAGTAGAAGGCAGTGTCAGCTACCCATGTTCTTTGCTTCATAAGATGCTTAAGGAATGTCTCGTGAGTTGACTCTTTCCTGACTTGTTCTTCCTTCCCTTTTTGTCTGTCACAGTAGTATCTCAAAATAGGTAGGTTTGTACAGACTGTACCTAAGTGTCACTGAAGGTTGGATGTATCCTTTTTTTCTGTAGATGGCTTATTTCTGAGGTGGTGTGCTTCTCCTAGTACCTAGATCGTGGTCCCTGCAGTTTTTTTTTTTCTTAGTTAAATTTCTCATCCTGTACTGGGCACTTTGCCTGGAGCTATGTATCAAGCTGGCAAACAGGATATGGCTGTAGGAAATGGGGTTGTTTCAAGCTTTCTCTTGGGATTCTTCTCTCTCACAACACAAGACAAAAGGGGGGGCGAAGGAGTAAAAGCGCTGTACTTCTGATCCCTTGCTTTCTCTTCCCTGGGCTCTTGACACGCACTCTGCTGCCCTCAGCCTGGGAGCACCCCACTGTCGGACAGATCTGGTGAGCAAGAAATGAAATAGTTCCTGTCATGCACTTTTCGTATTAAATGAGAAGTTTCTGGTGTTCTCTTCCAATGAGCACTTTTGACGGATCACTGACCGAGTTTGTAGAAAAGCAAGAATATAACTGCTAGTGTGTTCCTTTAAAAAAAGACAAGGAAAAGAGCAAAGAAACAAAAAAAGAAGGCAAGAAAAATAAGCCAAAATAAAAGAGCGCACATGATCCAGGGTTTGGCTCTCGCTGCCTGCCTATAAACATTTCACCCACTTGCTCTGTCAAAGCCATCTTCGCTATCAGCTTAGACACCTCTTCTAACAATTCATGCTGAGTTACGGAGTTTCTTCCCATCATACTCAGCCAAATGAGGCTGTTGATGTGTTGAGACTCCAGGAGACAGTCTGAATTGTAGAGGAGGAAAAAATGACAAAAACTTCTTGCTGGTGCTTGCTCTGATGAAAGGAATCCACGGTAACAACTATTACAGCAGCAGGTCCACTGGCTACTAGTGGAAGGACTGCACTGAAAAATTCTCTGCATTAATATCTTCAAATTAACCCACTAGTATGACAGCAGTGTGACTGGTCTATACCTTTGGTGGCTGTCAGTTTAAATTGGTGTTAAATTTCATTATGCGCAAACAATCAGGTGAAATAGTTGGGGGACAGAAGAAATTCTGCAATGCAAGAGCGTTCTCTGAAAAAAAAAGAGAAAATGTTGTTGGGGTGCTGGGGAGGCTTCATAGCTACTTTTTTTAATACTAACTGGAAATTAGTGGAAAAATGAAGGTGTAGGGCTAAGGTGGCTGTAAGTCTGGGAATGCAATTGAACGGTGGCAATTCTGGCATCAAGTTCTCCACTTCTTATAATTTGGATCATATTTAAAGCAGTTGGTTTGGGGGGGGGGGGTACCTTTTCTGCCTTCCTGTTCAACCATTTCTTGTAGTTGGAGTACACCTGCGCTAACATAGGCAACTGCTTCGATGAGGAATTGACGGTTGAATTTGTACCTTTTGGTGATAGTTAATTCCAACTGTTATGTTCGATGTGAGCTTTGCACTGGATTTATGGATCTTGTTTCAGGAAGGATTTAGCGAGCATTGTTGTAAGTCAGTCCATTCTTTCCATTAAATAAAGCTGTTCTGGGCAAGCCCTTCCAAACTTGAATTCATCAGTCTCAGATTCATATTGTTTTTGCTTCCTTCCTTTAATCTCTGTTCCACACTGTGAGGATTGTGTCTGGTTGTTTTTATTTTCCATGAAACTTGAGCAGAGACAATTTTTTATGTAACTGAATGGAAACACTCTACGACTGAAAAGATGGTCTGTATTTCACCTCAGCAAGGTGAAATCTTAAGCCAGAATGCAGTATTTTCCTTATGTGTGTACACACACCCCCCTCCCCCCTTCAGCTTGCTTTTCTTCTTTGATTGATTATGATACATGAAAAGTGAAGCATCAAACAGGGTTTATATCAGTCAGGTGGCGTTGTCTTGCCCAGGGCTTGAACAAAACATTTGTCTTGGGGAAGTAGAAAAATGGAAAACCTTTTCCTGAGTGCACACAGGAATAGTAATAGAAGGGTGAGCTGATGTGTAGAATTGCTCTTAGAAGCACAGAAATTGTGACTGATGTTAGTAGCCCAGTTAGATGTCAATATTTTTTTAATTTGTTTTTTTAACACTTTGTCTTTGCCCATAGCAGTTTGCATTCTTCAGAGGCTGCTCTTTAGTCTCCAGATCAGGGGAAGGGACTCTGCCTCCTGCTTGTCTTGTTGTCTTTCAGTCCTCTTCCAACTTGGCTCTGAACCACCACGGCATCCCTCGGCTCCTTTCAGTGGGTCTCTTGGAGCAAGGCCGTCTGGCTTTAGGCCACTGAACGGTTCTTCTTGTGAGACCTCAGCTGCAAAGTAGATAACAGCCAGATTACTACAGATTTCACCTTTCACCTTGCCCTGAATGGATTTAGGTAAATTTGCTACTTCAAAATTCAGTTATCTTCCAAATTTTCCATGGATGAAATGTGTTTGAATTCCTTTAGAAATCTCTTGTCTGTGTGTAAATACTTCTTCCATTTCACAATGAAAAGATAGCAAGCATGCAGTATTTATTGTACTCTGGTACTCAGTGAGTCTCTCTCTCATTCAACTTTATATTGAGGTTTTATATATTGAGGCTTTTTATATTAAGGCTCTGCGGAGACCTTATTGTGGCCTACCAATACCTTAAGGGGGCCAACAAGAAAGCTGGTGAGGGACTTTTTAGGATGTCGGGTAACGGTAGGACTAGGGGCAATGGATTAAAACTAGAGATGGGTTGGTTCGGAATGGACGTTGGGAAGAAGTTCTTCGCCATGAGGGTGGTGAGACACTGGAACAGGTTGCCCAGAGAGGGGGTGGAAGCCCCATCCCTGGAAGTTTTAAGGCCAGGTGGGATGGGGCTCTGAGCAACCAAATCTAGTGGGAAGTCTCCCTGCCCAGGGCAGGGGGTTGGAAGGAGATGATCTTTAAGGTCCTTTCCAACCCTGACAATTCTATGATTCCACATTGGATTAGATCTGCAGAAAATATGGTGGTTTCTTTTTTTTTTTCACATGCTCTCTTTTCTAATCAGTTCATTGTTCAATGCATTTCCCAGACTTAAATTAGCCTCAGGGAGCATAGAACAGGTTTTGTTGGACGATTACTCCACTGAAGGTTTTTAGACTGTCCTTAAGTTCTGGATTTTCAGTAGATATCAGAAGCTTGAACAAGACTTCCTAAAGCTTGTGTCTACCAAACTGCCTGTCTCTGGTCAAGTTGTTGGTACTTGCCTTGCCCTGGTGCTAGACAGTAAACTGAGCAAATGTCAACAAGCACCGTAGGAGGAGTTGGGTCATCCCTTTGTTTTCTGAAGGCATTTAAGAGGCTTGAAAGTAGTCCGACTTAATGAAAAGCTTTGTTGATGTCTTCAGCTTGTTAATGATGGAGCAGTGGGTGTAGGTAGGCAATAATTCATTGGTAAGCAAAATTCATATCCTCTGGGCAGTGAGGTGTGGCTATAATATGTTAGTGAACTTGTTTTCTTTTGCTTGGTGAAGCGCTGGGGTTTCTGATGCCTTGGCTATGGCCTGAGGATGTGGAGACGAGACTTGCTAGAGTGGCTGTGGGGGAACGGGTGTGGGCGACTGGGCCAGGTAAATACACAGCGGCAGCCTGGTAGCACTGGCTTTATTTAGCCTGCTACAAACAGGGCAGATTTGTGCTGTACCCCTGTGATGAAAGAATACAAATTAAAGCACAACCTTACTTCCGGTGAAAGTAAACTTACTAAGGATTCTGGAAATTCATAAAACATACTATTTAACACATCTGACACTTCAGAGATATTTGTGTAATGTAGGGTACATAATGGGTGAGGTTTTGGCAATCAAATTATCTCTCAGAGTATTAGTTCATGTTTCCTGAGAATTGTGTGTTTACGCTTGGTGCTGGCTCCAAACAGCTACAGGATACTTGAAAATGGCCTTCCAGAAACTTCAGAAATACAGCAAATACCCTTGCAACCCTGTGAACTGGCCAAATAAGAGGGCAGTCTTCTTGAGGGCATTTAGTACATGTCTAAAGCACCTGAATTTGACTGTGCCATTGGGTTGCTTAAGTGCCTGCTTGGCAATATCAGTCATTCAGGTTTATTTCCCCTTGCCTTTGTGTTCTTGGATGGTGAGAGGACAAGTGGGCAGAAGATGGGAGGGATAATGGAATAATAAATACAGTGCTGGGTAAGAGGAAGGATCAAGAGTCCACTTACAACAAAACTTTCAGAAGATAAGGGTGCAGGATGTAATTTGGCCAAGGTTGGAACAAAAGCAGTTCCCTCCTTTCACCTCAACCAACGTATTCATGTTGTCTCAAACCAAGGTGAGAAATACCTTTAATTACATATTTAGCAGGTTCTTCTCCCTGAAGGGAATAAAGCAGCCTTCTCACCCCATGTGTTTACTGCCTATTGAGGCATTGTATGCTGCCGGGACGTATGTCTCCCTTGTATCTGTAGCTCTATGAACTTCATCCCGCATGCAACGATTGCATGCTAATCTTAATTTGTCCTCACAACCTGTTAGTTACCACAGAATTGCCCTCACTTCTCTGGTGGGAAAGTGATGCTCGCCATCTCAATGCCGTGTCGATGTGGTAGGGGCTCACCATATTGACACTGTGGCTGCGTAGGTTTGTGGAGAACGCAGCCGGGATTCCCTGGATTCCTGTCCAGCACTCTTGCCAAAGAGAGCTCCTTCTCTTGGTGTAAGTTTTCTGCTTTGAAACGTCATGCTTCTGCTTTAATTTTTTTTTTTCCTGCTTGCGCTGTTCTTTCTGAAGACCCCGGGAGAAGAGGTGTTAATGCCCTACACCAACTGCGTTAGCTTAGAGGAGTTGGAGCTGTTACGCTACAGTCCATCTCACAAAGGGGCCTGGGGCCTCGCCAGCTGGCCAGTGAGAAGATGCATGTTCCTTCGTGTACTTTTTTTTTTCTAAAATAGCTTTAGCCTTGTATTTTTGTGATCCCAGTGTACTTATGGAGAAACAGTGCTTTTTGTTTTGCCATGAATGGCTATAAAAAGTGCCCTGTAGCAGTTAGTGCCACACAAAGAATTGGTTTTTCTTCTTCCAGAAGGCTTTGGCTTCTCTGGAAATTGGTGGGATTTCACAGTGGATTTGGCACAGCCTGTTCCCAGGTCTGGCTTGGTGACCTTGCTGCTTTCTCCTTACCTTCTGCATCTGTCACCTGATTGGAAACAGAGTAAAAGGAGGGTATTTTGAGAGTGGTAACTAAGCAGCAAGGAGGCAGCATTATGTCTGTGTCAGGTTGAATGAATAGCTTCAGTGTTTGGAGGCAGTGAGGAATTTTGGACGCACAGTCCAGTGAGTCACAAAAGGTCTTTGGGAGGGAGGCAGGGGGGAGAGGGCGATGTTGGGATACAGCTGATACTGTTTCAGAGACTTTGTGCTGAACTTGGTATCACTTCAGACTCTCCTGGCGTCTCTCAGAAGCACCAAAATATTTGAGCGTTGGTCTCAATATGGTGAAAGCATATTTAATTAAGAGTGTCTTATCCTATATAACACTTCTGCTCAGCAGACTCTGGTGCAAACATCTGCTGTGCTCCTGCAACTGAAGCAGCCTTAATTTATGTTAGTATAACTATGGAGGGCTTAGCTGTGCTGAGATGATCTCCCAACAGAGCATTGCAAGTGAGTGGAGGTTGCCCTTGAGTTTCTATAGAGCACACTGGCTATATCACTCCTGGAAAGTAGCAGCCCAGAGGGAACTGACAGTGGGGAGCGTTCTTCCAAAATGGGATCTGTGTCACCACCAAGCTCTCTGGCATTTTGGTTCCTAGAGGATTTATCAGCCAAAGCCCTGAGCGGCGCGATGGCAGAAGTGAACTCTGGCACCACGCACAACCGGCAAACCTCGTCAGCCCAGGACCCTGCAGAGCCCTGCGTGGCTGTGGAGGTGCCAATCGGATGCTGCTGTGAAGTGTCTGTGCTCTGCCGCTGGCTCTGGGGGCATTTCGGCTGTTTGTGTTACTCTGGTGAATGCTGACCCTGCTTAGATGACTGCAAGTTGCACAGGCCTGTGGTAGGCATTCCCAGGGCTGAAGTAGCTTTCCGTGGGCTGGATCCAGCTTGTATTTAGCTAGCTAGGCTGTAAAACATTGACTCCTGACTGGTGCCAAGGGCCAGTCACCAAAAATGAAGAATCTATGGTTTGATCTGTTTTGAGGAAAGGCTTCAAGTACAGCAGTTTTCATGGAATTCAAAAGGAGCTGAGTGTCCAGGACTCATTGAAACAAAACCTTAATTATTTCATTAAATTTAGACTTTAGCTATGAAAGGAAGCAGAGCATCCTGTTAGGCTTTGACTTTCCATGGTACAGATATTGCCTTATTATCGAATAACTTGCATTTCATTCTTAATTTTCATTCTTTTGTCTCGTAAATAACGTGTAAATTTCTAAACAAATGGACAGCGTAGCTTTTTACGTTGGAAGCATACCTTGACTAAAATCTGTTTCTTCTCCTTTGCTCCCAGGAATTCTCAGAACTGGAGAAAAGAGATCCTCAGGAGCTAGTTGGTAAGTTTGCTCGGAAGTGTTTATTCACATGTGTTTTTCAAATTACACCTTCTAGGCTCCCCCTTTATAAAAAGCATTTTCACTCTGTCCTGACAATGCTGCATTTGGAATCGTTGCCTACAATGTTTTCTCGCAGTGGAATATTTTCAGTGAAGTTTTCTTTTGGAAGAAAGGTACTATGCCTAAAAATATGAAAATGTTTTCACATATTACGTGTCGAAGACATATGTAAAGGGCAGCGTTGGTCATTTTCTAGATGAGCTTAAAAACAATAAAGCAGTAGCTTTGTCCAGACTCCTCTGTGGGAGCCAGTATGACCAGGAATGATGACAGATGCTTTGTTCTGTGGCTTCAAAAGCTTACCTAAAATATCCCTACTTAAATAGATCTACATAGCAATTTATAGCTGCTGTGTTGACATAGTGTGCCGAATGTTTTCTGATGGTTACTGAAATTTTTTATTTTTGTGACATGTCACTTATTCATTCCACTTGGAAAAAAAAAGCAGCTTGGAAAGTCCAGGGTCATCAGCTTGAAATAGTATCCTCTGCTTGGTCTCTGTGGAGCTGTACAGAAAGTGTATTTTATGTTGAAGCTCTGACTATCTTGAATTAACCCTTTGTTCCTGAGGCTACTAATACAGTTGTGTGGTAGCATGTAGTAATATCATAAAAAAAATTAGAAGTTGCTTCATTATCTGTCAAGTCAGGTTGTCAAGGCTCAAGCATGAAATTTCAGCCCTAAAGTGTGATAACTGTAAAATGAGACAGTAAGTACTAGGATGCTAAGCTGTGACTCCTACAGCAGCCATCACTCAGAAGTTTTGGACTTAAGTCCTTCCGTTGGCCTGCCCAGTCGTTACATCAACCCAACTGTAATATTGAATTTCCAGCTATTAGGGGGTAAATCTGCTTTAACCAGTCTCATCACAGAATGCAACAGAGTTCTTCCACCAAACTACTGGTCTGCCTCAAAATGCACACTAGAAACATAGATGAGACAACAGCATTTAGGGTAAAAAGTAAAGAAGAATACCAGAAAGCTAACAGCCCTTCTACTCTCCACTTTACCTGTGGGTGAAGCTCTGCACTTGTAAAGCAATGTAGTGGGAAATCCTTTCTTAGTTGAGGTATAAGGCTCAGGTTACAGTTTTGTTAGACTCCTTTTTCCCCCAGTGACCGCTCCACCCACAAGAGATTGGCAGATTGAATCTCATTTGTTTCATGATAGCCCAGACTTGCATGCAGGCTTAAAAGCTGTACGGAGTGCACTACAGCGTCACCCACTCATGAGTGGACAGTGTTGGTGAGTCTGAGGCCTGGGTTAAGGTGTGCAATATATCTTTAATATCCTTTCCCAATAGTAGCACACTCAGAGCAATGTGTGAGCTATCTTTGAGCAGAACCAAATTATTAGAGGTCAGCCTACCTGCCATGCTGAATTCTGTAGGTCTTTTGCATTAGATCATGTCTTATCTTATCTAGTTGAAATGGAACCCTTGCAAGAGCCTTATTGTTGGTGTAACGTGAGAACCACTCCCTTCCTGTAAACTTGGGCTTTTAGAGTTAGGATTCTTGAATGGAAAAAGGTGCAGGATTTTCTGACACAAAGCAAGTAACTTCTCTGATCTTGAACATTCTCTGATCTTCTCTCAGCAGGTAAAGTTTTGTCTAATATCAGCATGTGGAAGTCAAAGTTGTCCTTAAGACAGTTATCCACAACTGCTTTTTCTGTTAAAAGCTTGTGAGCCTGCCCTTCTCAGAAGATAACCTTACATTGTTCAGCATCACCTTTGTTAAAGTCCATGGTTATGTAGTTGCTTAAGTACAGCATAAATGTAGGCTCCTGCCAAAAGTGATATTTCTGTTTTAACTCCCCTGGACGCGTGCTGAAGTTTGTGTGCCTTGAGCTGATCTGGGAGTTGGAGCCAGCTGAGATCCACCTTCACTGCTCTCTTTCTTTTTTCTTTTTTTTCTTCTCTTCTGCAAGGCTTCCAGCTGGATCCATTCCCTGATCCGCTCAGCGCATGCTAGGTGAGTGCTAGAGTTGACACAAACAGCAGGGATGAGCAGGAAAGGGCACGGTCCTGAAGTAGTGATCACGTAATCAAAGAATGGGAGGGGAAGTTTCCAGCAGTAACTGCCCTGTGGTTGAGAAGGAAGTATATGTGAAAGTTATTTCGATAGCTTTATGCATCAGTGTTGTCCTTTTCAGGTTTTTTGTACCACTCTGAAGAGTACACAGTGCTGGTGGACATTGCATTTGCTGTTCCTGCAGCCTTGCAAAATAATAGTTTTAGGATGCACTTTTTTGCCCTGAAGCTCTTTGCAGCATGGTTGTTTACCTTTTGCACTAAAAGAAATGTCCTCTCTAGCCCTTAGGATATCCGAGCACAAAGTCAGTGTTCATAAGAGCAGAAAATATGGCTGAGTTGCAGGTCTCTTTCTGCATTTCTCAGCCCACGGAGCAGAAAGGGAGCTAGTGTCCCTCCATGGATGGGTGACTCACTGGCATGTTGTTGCCTCCAGTTCTTCCCTCTGATTTGGCTGTTCTGGTGCCAGGAAATCGGAAACCCACACACCCTGGTTTATGCCAGGCAGACTTGATTAGAGTGCCAAAGAATGCAGGTTTAGAGACCAGGCACCACCGGTTTGCCTGTCTCCAGGGAAAAGTCGTGCCCCTCTGATCACACTTTCCAGGTTTTTGCTTGGTTTTTCTGCATAGTGTGACCTTTTTAGACAAACTGGCACCTGATACTGCCTGCAGTCCCTTGTGGCTGCTTAGGACTCAGCATACACGCGAGCCTTGAAAGGGGCAGGAGTTCTTAATCCTACCTGGGGAGCAGACATCAGGTGATCCAGTCTGTCCAGGTACAGCCAGCTCCCTGTGTTCTCTATTCTTTTGATTTTCTCTGCACAAGGAAAAAGTGCCTGCCCGTCTGTAGGAAACAAAGCTCCTGTGTGCTCCCTGTCTCCAGCAGAGCCTTTGGGCTGTGAGCAGTTGTTTTCTTCTGGAAGGAACCGAGTGTGCAGTTTGCTCTTATGGCACTTTCTCTCCTGCTACGCAGCACGTCTTTGTACTGTTGGATATACTCATCAAATAACCCATCTATCTGAAACTGTACCATTTCCACTTAATTATCTTCTTCACCAAGACCTGGCAACCGAATATCCTCCGTTGACTGCTGAGATGCTGAATCGCTGCTGGGTGTACTCTGATAGTTGGCTGTGCTTTTGCCTCCTATGCAGAGCCTGTGAGCTGCTGAACGTCTCTGTCTTGCCACAATGCATGGGCTGTCTGCACAGAAAGCTGCAAGCACCTATTGCTTGTGCTGATGAAATTTTTAATTTTTAGGTCAGCTTGTGGAAGGAGAATACACAGACTAAGCACCAGTGGCAGTGTCCTTCAGCAGCAGGATGCTTTGAGTTGTAGACCTGGCAGTGCCTTGGCTTCTACTTTATTGAACCCCCATCTGAGTCATGGGATCTGCTGTATGGCCATAGTTCTTTATCTGTACTGTGAATCGATTCAGGGAAGATAGTTACTTACTGTGAGCCAGAATCTGGGTGTGCCCTTAGTGATTAATCGTGCCAATAGTTAATTTCCTGAGGTCCCCACGTGGAGATCCTCTAGGCTGTCAGCCAGCAAATCACAAGCCGTATTAGGGACTGCAGCCAGTGTCACTACCTGTGACTCATGTAAAAGTCAAACTTTGATCTTGGCAGAAATAACAGGATGCACAAAGCAGTTGGATGTATCCTGTCAGGACACACCGTGTTGTTTGCTGTCCGTCTGCATTTACTGCTGTGTAGGCAGCAGAAGGCTGTGCTTGGGACTTTGAAAACATCTTTTCTACAGGAGCCTGTGGCCAGATGTGCAAATTCCAGGATTACCTTCAATGATAATCCCAGCTGCCCCTTTCTCTAGGGAAAGGCCTGGTGGAAAGAGGCTGTGGCGTCTCCCATTCTGCTGTTTGGGGAGGAAGTTTGGGGACTGCTCGAGGGCATGGATAATTTGTACTTCCTTACTGTAAAAATAAGCCCAAAGGGGTTAAACTCATCCTTTTCTTCATAATGATGTGGCATCTCTGTCTGTTTGTGATGAAATAACTGAGTAATGGTGAATATTTGTCTGTGCTCAGTTGGTGAGGTGGAACGGGGTGCACGTAGCCTTGCTGCTGACTCAGCTTTCAGCTGCGTAGAGCTATGGTGGGGTTGCGGTAGACAAAGATGTCTTGGTTCCAGTTCCTCGTAAGGCATTAAGAGATGCCTTCCCCCATCAGTATCATGTTGATAAATGATTGTTTTCACATGGCTCAAACAAAAGAGCAAATGAACACCAAAACCTGAAGAGTCAGGGATCAAAATATATTGTCTCTTTGCGAGCTCTCGTTCCTCTGCCAATGTTATTTTTGTTTCAGAGGAGCTTTGAATTGATTGCTGAACATACTCTTAAGATTTTGACCTCTTGCTAGACAGAGTTCTTGCCCGTAGCTCCTGAGTTTGTATGAGCCCACAATTCCCCTTCCCATAAACGTTTTGTTTCTCTGTGGCGGCTCTTGTCATCTGCAAAGATATGGAGCCTAAGGGTTGTCTAACTTGGAGCTAGGCTTGAAATTTTTTTTGGAGTTTTTTTAAATTTGGTTGGGTTTTTTAGGTCCTTTCTTTGCCTTATGAAGTCTGGACTTGGTGGCCTTTTTTTTTTCTTTTTTAAGGTTTCTGCTGATGCTGTGAATCTCTTAAGCCATTAATCAGCTTTCACCTTTCCCGGAAAGCCTGGTGTGCCCTTTATTATGAACACTTCTGTCTATTGCTGCTGTCTCTCTGCATTCCTGAAACATTAATTAAACTAGAGGCTTCCCCATCCCACCAGCAGCTGTAACCTATAACAAATGTCTGCCTTGTTGTCAGGGAGCTCCAGTTTGCCTGCCTTTCTCTAGGGGCTCTGGCAAGCTTTCCTTCTTCCACAGAGGCACCCTCTTAGTAAATGCCAAAGGACACTTTTTGTTCGTTACTCGCAACTGATGAAGAACTTAACCCCCAGCAACATCTTGATCAAATCGAACGAGTGGTGGCCTGCCAGCTTTTTGGCTCCAAAGGGTATTGTCCTTAGTGCTTTACGTTTTTACAAAAGAAGTGGAAACTGTAGTAGCACTGAACATGTGTAGCGTTGATTATCTGTAAGCTCAGCTATCTGACGCCCTGTGCTGGAAGGCAGGAGAGCATGCTGGGTTCAAACACCCGTGTCTGTCCTTTGGGCCCTTCTGGGCTGTCATCAAAGGAGCTGAACTTGAGTGTGCTGGAACTGCAGTTCCAGCTTTTACTGGCAGCTTGAGGAACCGTACATGTGAATGGCTTTTTTGATATGACATCTGTGCTACTGTCAGGTCTCTTATCCACTGCAGACTATGACTCTGGGATGTGTTACCTGTACAAATTATGGTTGAAAACAATCCCAGCTGCTTAAATGGGGCACAAATCTCTGCTCCAAGACTTGTCTAGAAAACTGCTCAAGTTTCCCATAATGGTGGTAAAGCAGCAAGCGATATGGGGAAACATGGCAGTTTCTTTTGCTGATAACTTGTTAAACTAATCTTTACAGGGCAATCAGGTACTCTAATAGTATGTCCCAACACAAACAGCTGTAGAAATCTGGCAGTCTGCAGTCCTGCAGAACGAGTTGTTCTTTCTAGCAATAGTCTAACTCTGTAAGCAAACATAAAAGTGCCTTTTAAGGAAACGTTAACTTAAGGATGAAATGTAATTTCTTGTGGTTAACTCCTTCAGTATTGCCAGAACTGATGCCCAGTTTGCTCTCTACAGCTTCTTTTTCAGAGAGAGTGCGGAACATGTCTCCAGATGAGATCAAAATCCCTCCTGAGCCTCCTGGCAGATGTTCTAACCACTTGCAGGTTGGTATAAGTCCACTTAATTTTTTTTGTTAAGAAGGCTTGCAATTCAGTAGGGAGGGGGAATATTTGAGAACTCGGCTCAGTGTTTTTGCACAAGTCAAAAATCCAGCATTGAAGCTGGGGTTTTACCATGCTGAGTTTATGAATGCTCTGTATTAATGCTTTAGACTTTACAGCAATTCTAGTTTAGGAATCTCAAAGTAGCTTAAAGTTGTTTTCCAGTCTCTGTGTGTCACTTATGCTTTAAAATGGCTCTTTATCCCACCAGTGACACAGAAGCAATGTTGACTGTGAAGGCTGCTATCCTCTTACCTCAGCAAATTCAGCTCTGTAGGAAAGAACAAATCATTGGGTTTTTTATATGGGCCCAAGAATCCTCTAACTGGAATAGTTGAGGCAGCATTGACTGGATTCCTCTTCCACCTACGTATCTCTAGATGATAAACATTTAGAGGGAAGGCTGGTAACTTAGAGGCAGCAAAAGAAAACAAATGCATGTTTTCTCTGGTGCACACCCAAATAATTGCAGTAATCAACTTTGCAGTAACCTCCTGCTCTGTTCTCATCTCCCGATGCAAATGTAAGAGCAGGGACTGCTGTTTCCTGTCACCCATTTGAGTTTTAACTGCAGTTATCTGCCCAGTAGAAATACAAGTAAAGAATCACTTCTGCAATGCTCAATAAGCTGTCATTGTGCAATGGGTGATTCAAAATGACTCACCATCCAGATAACGCTTTGTTCTTCTCCGCACCGTGTACCTGGGCACACCCGTTCCTCCTCCTGTGCTGCAGGAGTATTTTACTGTTCTGACATCAATGAATTAGAGTGCGTTAGATCTGAGGAATGCAGAGACCTTGAGACAGTAGACAGAATAAAGCAGACTTTTTCCCCTTTGACAACAGTTTACTATGTTAAATCAAAGGAGAACTTGTCCTCTGTTAGCAGGTCAAACCACATCTTAGAACACTTTGAGCGAGGAGATGGGATTGTTCTTTAGAGAGGCAAAATGTTCTAGGCTTTTCCTTGTTGATTTGCTCTTTCCTTTTGTCAGATTCTTCCTCTAATAAACTGTATCTTAAACTCTGCCGAAGGGTGTATTTCTTATTGTAAAGTTGACTAAGCAGTTCCCCATCTGTGGACTTTGTGAACTATAGTGGTACCTCCACAGGGAGGGGACACCTATTCAGTCATTTCTATTCCCCCAAATTCACCTTTTTTTAGTTGTTTCTTCAAACCTCACGATGTGTGCGCTGGATGTGAAGATTGTGTAATTTCTTCTTGCTAATTTTGTGAGGACCCAGTGAAAATTTATCTTAAAGCTTTTTTCCTGAAGTGGGTGAAATAGGAGTTTCATATCAGCTCCTAACAATCCTCTTTTATTCAGGCATCAGCAAACCCTTAGACAACAGTCAGTTCCTTATTTGAGTTGACTGTCCATACAGAGGGAGACATGAAGTGACTTATCCCAAAGCAACAAAGGAAGATTGACTCAGCTCTCCCATCCTGAAAGACTGAAGGCCTAGCCTCTGTTCTTATTTTGTATGCTTCCTCTGCCTGAGAGATTTGTGTCAAAAAGAAAAGATGAAGGAAATTACTGACAATATTCTCCTAGTGGTACCGCTTGAGTATATGTTCCATCTCAAAGTTTCTGCTTTTGCTATCTCTTCAGCATCACTAGAGTAAAAACACTTTTAAGGTTGTTCGCTACCTTGCTGAAGAAAGTAATGTTTATTTTTAAATCTTTCAGTGTTTTTGGACAGTAGACTGCTTGACATTTCCAACATAAGTCAGTTAAGTTGGCTTTTGCAGGGGCTTGGAGTGTCAGTAAGATACCCATAGATTTCTGTGCGGTGTAGTCCGGCAGCTGTTTTTCAGATGCACGCCCGAGTCTGATGGTGGGTGTGATGGTCGCTGTAAGCTGTGGGAGAACCTTTGTGGGTTCACCTGTCCCTCTTAGAGCTGGCTTCTACTTCTCTGCAGCCTGAGCTGTAAAGGGAAGCAACAGACTGGGAAGGAGTGTGCACTACTGCCTCAAATGCGATTCTTTAATCACTGAGGCCTTTAGAAAGCGCAAAGATAATTCCTTTTCCCATCCAGGCAGTTCTTGGAGATAATTTAAGTTTGTAAGTTCTGAAAGTTCAGACCTTAAAGGCAGGAGCATCTGTATTAATAAACCTGCCTGACATTAAGGAAGAGGTAGAATCTTTACTCCCTGCAAGGGGGGGGGGTCACTGGTTCAGTTGGCTTGTTTCCACATGTACACTCTTGATAGTCAGCTGATGTACTGGCTCACCCTGTAATCTTTCTCCCTTAGGATAAAATTCAAAAACTATATGAGAGGAAGATAAAAGAGGGCATGGATATGAACTACATCATTCAGAGGAAAAAGGAGTTCCGCAACCCCAGGTGAGCCACCATCTTTTCCTCTGTGACCAAAGCACCACAGAGCAAATTCCAAGAAACTTCCTCTTTATTGGAGTTGTAGTAGAAACAGGATCCTGAGCAAGAAGTACTGTTTGCAAGGGCATGTAGTGATGGGACAAGGGGCAATGGTTTAAACTAGAGCAGGATGGGTTCAGATTAGACATTAGGAAGAAGTTCTTTCCCCTGAGGGTGGTGAGACACTGGCCCAGGTTGCCCAGAGAGGGGCTGGAGGCCCCATCCCTGGAGACATCCAAGGCCAGGCTGGATGAGGCTCTGAGCAGCCTCATCGAGTTGAAGATGTCCCTGCTGACTGCAGGGAGGTTGGACTAGATGGCCTTTAGAGGTCCCTTCCAACCCAACACGCTCTATGATTCTACTGCTGCTTACAAAAATGAGAAAGACATAATTTGCTTGTAACTGAAACACTAAAACTCTTATCTCTGTTCTGTGAGGCAACAACTAGAGTTGGGGTGGCAATTAGATTTTAAAAGTACAGGCTTTGGATGAAGCATTTTAGAAGATGCGTCTGTTCTGGGAACTGGGAGATGAATTGAGGGGAAGTGGGAAATGTGGTTAATGGTGTGCCACATCCATGAGAGCAAGCGTAGCTTCCTAGGTTCTGATTTTACTCTTGCCGTGTGAAGAGGTGACAGCCTCTTTCTACTAACAAATCTGAAATGCGTCCGTTTACTTCTAGCTCACTGTCTCTGTTCTGGACTCTTGTCTTTCCTTTGCAGCATCTATGAAAAGCTGATCCAGTTTTGTTCGATTGATGAACTCGGTACAAATTATCCAAAGGTGAGGTGCAGTACTTCTGACTGGTAAGAGAGTGGGTAAAAAATAATATAGGGGTGTAAGCTTTCTTGAGGCTTTTCTTGAGCCTGCTTGTTTAGGGGTCCTTTAAGGGAACTTTAGTCTGATCCTGAGCATTGAAGTGAATGTTTTTATGTGGTACTGAGCATCAGTGCCTCCAACTTTGCTGTAATGATTCTGAACAAAACCTGCTGAGGTGTGTAGGTATACATGAAACTCCGTGGGGGGGCTAGAAGCTGAGCAGCAGAAAAATGCATGTCTTATCCCAGCATCCTTCTGGTTTCAAAGCTGTTTCTTCATTCACAACAGAACATTGTTCTATAAAAGAAGGTCTGATGTGATCTTTGCGCCACTGGGATACAAGAAGTAGTCAGTAATGAATTTCATCAGTGAATGGAAATACATAAAACTGTTCTGAACTGGATTTTGTGTATATGTGTGTGTATATGTGGC
>VXBO01010057.1:377088-387620 GCA_013400135.1 Rhinoptilus africanus
TTTTTTTTCCTTTAGGACATGTTTGATCCCCATGGCTGGTCAGAGGATTCATATTACGAGGCACTAGGTAATTCCAGGAAGTCTTCTTTTGTCCTAACTTAGCTCTTTGTGTTTTGTAGTTAATTAACTGCACTAGAGTCTTCCCTTCTTTTATAAATGAGAAGTCATCACATGCTGCTCTTTAACTACTTCATTCTGGTTGGATGTGCCTGAATGTTATTGATGCTTCATCAGGCTGGAAAGCCTTTTCATGAAAATTGGTTCTCAGTGTTTTCATCTCTTAAATCATTAATTTAGTGAAGTAATGCTTTGATTAAAAAGCAGTAGTTAGTTTCATGGCAGTTTAGTTTTCTATAAGCAATTTGAAGTTTTTGATTGTTTGTGATGGGAAGAGTGTGAGTGAGAGAGCACTATGGATTTTTCCTGTTCCTACTGCTTGTAACTTCTGATCTTTCTCAGCTAAAGCCCAGAAGATTGAAATGGACAAATTGGAGAAGGCCAAGAAGGAACGCACAAAGGTAGCTATTCAAAACCAAAAGCGACGGAGATGCAGGGGTTTTGTTTGTTTCCCAGCTGGATTTTATTTTGTTCCTTTGTTCTTATGAACTGTGCTTTTTGCTAATACTGTTTGGTTTGCCCTTGTTCTGTCCTCTCTTCTTCCATCTTTTTCCAAGCTGCACAGATCAAGTTGTTTGTCCTTCCTTATGGGTCCCTTTCCCTAGGTTGTTTATTCCACTGGATTTCCTTTTGTTTTGTCAGTATTTTAAAACCAGAGCTCTTAAAACGGTATTCAGTAAGCCAGATACAGGCAAGATGATGCATAAAGAACAGCTTTTTTTCTTAGTCTACACCACTTTGCCCGGTGGCATAGCCTAGTTATATCTCAATTTCCTCACCGTGTCTTGATGTGAGACAATATCTGCTTTCTTGTCTCTAATTTCCAGAAACGTTGGGCCTATTTTAACTTTAACTGGGCTTGTCACAAAATACACATTCTTATGTACCCCCCAAAAATAACACAGACAGGCTCTGGAAGATTTTATTCTTGTCCTTTAGTGGTGTTGCCTTTAAGAGAGTGGCTGGCATGAGAGAACTGTCTAATGTTAGAGATTGCCATCTAACCTTGCAGAAGGCTCCTTCCACATTCAGTACGTGGAGGTGGGTTTTTTTTTTACAAGTACATGCTGTGTCTTGCTACTTGACTTTGGTTTTTGCACAGTAACCCAGGTATCTGATTACGTCCTTGCCCATATCTGCAGTTTTGAAAATACGAGACTGCATGCTGTTGTAGCTCTTGTTGCTAGGTTTCCTGCTATGATGCAGTCGCAGTAAATTGTGCAGGTAGGGACTTGTCTTGCATGTTTCTTAAAGGAAAAAAGAACGGGAACTTTTTCTAACTGTAAAAATGCATTCTTTAATGATCAGGATCTATCCTTTCTGAGCTATATCAGATTCCTGTGCTTATGCCAGTTAACAAACACATTTTATTGTATCTGGCTTATGAGCTGGGTTGCAGGAATCCTTAGTGATTTCAATATGCTTTGGCCTGAGGTCTACATCTTTCTTCCTGTGACAGCTCGGAGGCCAGTGCTTTACATGACATTAAAGCTGCTTTTAAAAACATAGAGAAGTGACAAGGGTTAAAAAAACCCAATGTATATTAACATTTCATGTTTATCTTCTCCCCTTTCTTCTGTGTGTGTCTCCCTTCCCAGATTGAATTTGTGACTGGCACTAAAAAGGGTACAACAACAAGTGCCGCTTCTACAACAACCACAACAGCCAGTACCACTGTGGGAGGTAAAAAACAGTTGAGACTCTGCCTATTAAACTGTAGTGATGCTGGGATTAGTGCTTCCTGGAAATCCTAAAGGCTCCCTGTTGACTCTGTATATAATGTGTATACAGTGTTCCTTCCAGGAGTTCACACACGAGGTTTTCTCTAGTCCCTATATCCCATGGCTGCCCTGCAATGAAAGCTTGGGAGACAGATTGGATAGTGAAGAGGTTTATTAGCGGGTGAAGAAACCTCCTGATGTTTATGGTTGTAGAGTGTTCTTGGGGCTGATGCATCCCAAGAGATTCGGAAAGACTGAAAATCGCTCTCCTGCCTGCAGCCTGCCTTTTAAACTGGGAGGGAGGGAGAAGAAACACTGGAGGCTGCCGAGTATGTCCTGTGCCTGTTACCTGAGTGACTGAGATGCGTGTGCTCTGTTAAAATTAAATGTGCTTTGAGGCAGGGAGTGAACCTGTCTCCCGTTTGGCTGGAGTTCAGGTGTAGAGTTTTCCTTTGACTCTCGAGATACATAGTTGTCTTTCCTCCTCAACATTGACTGCCAGCGTATGCTGAAATTGATGTGAGGGAAGGTTGTCTAGTTAAGCAGCCGTATGTTAAGTGTTGACAGGACAGGGTGTTACAAAGGGATTGGGGACCTTTAACATAAAGCTAATCCTCATTTGCTTTATCTAATCAAATTCACAGATGCCCAGAAGAGGAAGAGCAAGTGGGACTCAGCCATCCCTGTAACAACGATAGCTCAGCCCACCATCCTCACCACTACTGCCACGCTGCCAGGTGTTGTCACAGTGACAACCAGTGCAAGTGGATCCAAAACTACTGTCATATCAGCTGTTGGCACCATTGTGAAAAAGGCAAAGCAGTGACTGGTGTGCTGGGCCTGGATTTTTTGACTTAATTGTCATTGAAGCCATTGTTCTTGGAAGGGAGGGGTAGCTTTCGCCTTTGGTAAAAGATGGCAAGATTCTTTGAAACAGACCACAGTTCCCTTTTGAAAGAATGGGGGCAGGAGCAGGCACGCCAGCTGTGTGCCCATAGGAATGGACCTCTGCCGAAAATGCCTCTGTCTTTTCTTGCTGTGGGAGAACCAGCCTGTATGTGTTGTGCTGCAGGAAGATGGTATCTGGAGTCAGCTTGTAAAAGTTAGCTTATTAAATTACTGCGTTAGGGTTTTACCCTGTTTGCAAGTCTGGTTTAGGAGAAAAACAACAACAAAAAAAGGCAAATAGCGAAGGAATATCAGTATTACCCTTTTGTATTGCAGGTCACGCTCAGAGGCTGCTAGCAGCTTGTGGTGTGTACCTCCCGCACTTATGCTAACTTAGTTCCAAGGGAATTAAAGCAGAGACTGTTGGTCAGTGTCCGTCTTCAAATGTGTACCAGAGACTCGAAGCGATCTACATCTATGAATGTAGAACTCTGTTACAGTACTGACATCTGTACCTGCGTGCATATCTGTGTTGTAGACCTTGGTGACCACGTGTTAAGTAGCTGAACTCTTGAGGAAACTGTGCTGAAATAGTCTTGTTACCGTCTTGCAGGGATGGAGATTTCTATGCAGAACCCATAAGCTGTAGAAGTTTGATTTGTGAACTCATTTGCAGAGGCCTGTCCAGAAAACTCTTCCATTGCCATGGAATGAGACTGGAGAGCAGAGAAGCAGAGGAGAGTGTCTGATCTTAATTGTGGTATTATCCATCTTTGTTCTAGGTAGTGGTGTACTGTGAAATGCACACATGGCAGTTACTGCTTGCTCCACTGTTGTGAAAAAGTATTTTCAGTTGAAAATTTTATTGTATAAATCTTCTTACTTGTGTAGCAAAAAGTTATTATAAAAATGGAAAAGTCTTTAAAAAAAAGCCCTGGTGTCATTGATGTGTCTGCATTTCTTGTCTTGCCAAGGGAGAATCAGTAGCCATTTGTTGTGCTTTGGGTTACAAATACCTTTGGGTCAGTATGTAATAATTTCATGAGAGTAGGGGTGGCATGAAGGCTTTTTCAATTATGGATGGTTTTTTAAACCTCAGAGTCGGGGAGGGAGAGTGGGGAGGCATTAAACTGTTTTTGATTGGAAATACTTTTGTTGTAGAGGATGTTCTGAAATAGTTGGTAATTCAGCTGGTTTTAATGATTTTCCTTTTTATTTTTTTTTAAACCTATTTCTCCATCTTGAATGTCTTCAAAAATTACTGTCTAATCCCAGCACCTGGGTCTTTCCTAAAACCTTCATCTATAGAGGCCAGTCTCTTAAAAAGGAGCTCAACAGCAGTGAAGTGCTTTGTTCATTGTTTTGAGGCAGGTGGGATAACTAACTTGAATGGTTCTGCTTGTGTAGAGAAACAGCCGCTAACCTGGATTTTTTTCTTCTTCACAGTTGTCTCTTCAGATTATTAAAATGGTCTTTAATTCTGAGATAGTGATTTTTTAGATTCAGTAACTTTTCTGTTTCCCGCTGTTTTAAGTTAAATTTCTACCCAGAACCTGTGTTTTGGGTTGTTTGGTTTTTTTTTTTTATGCAGAAGCAGTGAAAGGAGCGAAGGTTGCTCTATCAACAAAAGTGTAAGTTTCTTACAATTCAGTGTTGCTTTTTCAAGGTTTTTCTATATACCTTATGTTGCTCCTGATCCAGGCTTTACATTTCTGGAGACCTAAGGAAGAAATAAGAGGTTGGCTCCCTGCTTTCAAATAATTTTCAAATGTGTTAAACACATCTTGGCAGTCATTTTAGCTTGTAAAAAAAAAAAAAAAATCTATGTATCCAGGAATGTTTATGGAGGAGAAACCAGGGGACTAATGAGACTGTATCACGGGAAACTGGGGAGATGGTGGGATTGCTCTTTTTTTAAAGCAGTGGAATATTGAAGGGCATGAAAACAGCAAGACGGAAACATCTCTCCTGTTGTATTTCTCTGCACTGGGCTGCTGACTTCATTCCTGCAAGCCTTGACTCCGTCCTCATCCTGAGGAAGATGGTAACAGCTCCCTTGGCTGAGGGGTGCCTTCTGCTTTGGGACTGTTGCGTACTCAGCAATGGGTGACACGTTTCACCTCAACTACTCAAGGTGTTTATTTCCTTGCCCTGAGGGTCAGAGTTCATAGAGTTCTCAGGGGTTTCTTTTAAAGGCCCAGGGATAGCCTTGCGGTGGGAAATACGAGCCATTAAGGTAGTTCTGCAGCTCCCTAAGGTCACTCTCCTGTCTAGAACATCTTCTACAATCCCAGCCTGTTTAAAACTTGTATGGTATAAATATCTCTTTTAAAGTTCTGCTGAACAACATGTGGATGAAGGTACAACAGTAAAACTGCAGCAAAGTGGGCACCAGCTGCTGCCATTTCTCTCGACTGTAGATGGATGACAAACTTTGGGCACCAGAAGGATCACCGCAATCGTCTGCCCCTGCAAACAGGGCTGGGAGGTGTGTCTGGGCTTCTGGCACAACATTCCTCTGATGAGTGTCCTTAACGTGTGTGCTGAAGCTGAGTGAGATTAAATACCTCACTGAGATGGGTGCCAGCGCACAGCAGCGCAGCCTCCTGCCAGGGGTACCAGCTGGTCTTGGGCTTCCCCTCGTCCTGTCCGAAACTGAAACTGGGGGGAAGCACAAAGTGGGAGAGTCTGATGAGACCACGTTAATTTAACCAGTCTCACCAGTTAACCCTGGATATTAATGTAACTTATAATGGCAAAGAGTTTGTGCCTTTTGTAAGAATTGACAGTTGTTTGCCTAATGTCTCGCAAGTCCTCATAACGTTGGATCAGCAGTGGTGGCCGTCTCCTGACAGACAAAAAAACCCCACCTGTGCAACGTGTGTCTTTTTCAAACTGATCTCGCCACCGTGATGAGAAACTCCTTCCTGGCTCTTGCTTCTCAGTTTCTCACTTTCTTTCGTCATTGGGGAAGACTACCTTCCCTGGAAGTGAAAAGCTGAATCTGACAGATAATGCAGTAAAAGTAATTCTTGATCCTAACCATGAACAACTGTCCTGGATGAATCCGCTTGATTACAAGGGAATATTACTTACACAGCTAGGGTAAGCCTGTCAGCACTTGTCTCCGTGTGCCCTACCACACCGGGGGAGAGGAGTAGCAAAGGAAAGTGTGTGTGTGAATATATTTTTTTAATTTTTTTTTTTTTGAAAGCTGCTACCAGATTGCAGCTGAACATGAACCAGAGGAATAGGTTTGGAAGAAGAGAAAAAGGACTTGATTAAAAGCAGTAAATAAAATAAGAAAGTGCCGGCTGCAGCTGTGAGGATGGAGCTGGGCTCCAGGCTGCTGCTTGGCACCTGACCCAGGGCAACTGCTGAAGTTCTTGGGGATGAATCATTTAACTCCGGGAGCCACTGAACGTATTGTTTAAATGCAAGTATCTTATTCATATCGCACATCCTGGCACCCCACCCCTTCCTCTTCCATGCGCCCTCTTCCTCCTTGTTCTGCGGTATCCATAGTCATTCCAAACCTCTGGATTTCTCTGCAGAATTAACGACCAGAGCCAAGAAACGCTGCTCGTTCGGCTCCTGCCGTGCTGTGCAGGCAGGGACCGACAATGCCCAGCAGCTCTGGAGCGACAGGAAAATGCTGCTCAGCCGGGCTTGGTGCTGCTGCATAGTGGGATAAGGAGAAAACTTCCTAAAACTGGCTCCACTGCTGCGTGCTGAGCAGGGGTGGCCTTGAGGCAACCGAGCAGCAGATCTCAAACCCCTGCAGTAACAGGCTTCTGCAAGAGCTGGGCTTTGCTCTGGCAGCGAAATCCTGAGCTCTCGTGACCAAGTGTTTGCTGTCCGCCGCGGAGAAAGCAACTTGAAATGTGCATGATTTGATTATTTTTTTATTATTACTTTTTTCTCTCTCCTTTCCGAAAAGCTGGAGTGGAGATGCCAACCATTGTATAACAACCTCACAGGCAGTACAATAGCTCACCACTCTTGTTTATCTTGTGTGT
This sequence comes from Rhinoptilus africanus, assembly GCA_013400135.1. Classification (NCBI taxonomy): domain Eukaryota; kingdom Metazoa; phylum Chordata; class Aves; order Charadriiformes; family Glareolidae; genus Rhinoptilus; species Rhinoptilus africanus. Next base: position 383,834 of record VXBO01010057.1, read on the forward strand.
TCTATCGGAAGTAATAGACGGATACACAGGTTGGAAACTCTGGTTCTAGGAAAAAACTTCTTTCCTACCTCCGAGGACCTGATCCCGCAGGCTGGTGGCTGCGCTTGGTGCGGTCAGTCAATGCACCAGGGAAAGCTGGAGGGGCTGCTGGCCTGCGAGAGGGAAAAGGATCCTTTCCTGGCCCATGCAACCATGGCCTGAAGCCCTCAAACAGGAGGTTTGACTAGTTTGCTTGTTAGAAATCTGTGCGGCTGTGATCGCTCCAGGGGCTGTGTGACCCGCTGTGTCTTAAATAGCCCCCCAAGAGCTGCAAGCTGTGTCCGAGCTGCGGTAACGCAAACTCCCAGCTTACGCGGCTGAAAGGCTCTGTGTGCTGCTGCGGTAGAGAGTGCTCAGGCTGCGTGTCTGACCCCTAAAAGCTGTAGATACTCATTCCTACCTCTCCTCCCAAGGGGACACTTAACTGTACCCAGGAGAGTAAAACCAGTCCCATTTTCATTGTTCCTTAGACTGAGGATTACAGAACGCTCCTTGAAAGCCACGAGGCTTCTCGCTGCTCCCCACCTTTGCGTGCACGGCTGTCTCCTAACTCCCGTAGGTTTGTCGGAGCTGAAACTCCACGTTCCAGTGTGTCTCTGGCGGGCCGGGCTGCTCGGAGGAGGGAGACGAGCTGCCGCAATGAAGTCATCCTTGGCAGCGCTGGCTCTGCTCTCGCCCTCCCTTCTGAAGTCTCTTCTCCCACCTCCATGCCCTGAGGTGTTGATTTTCTTTCGAGTTTGCTTGTTGTGATTTGGAGACCTGTCCCCCTTTGATGCCGCGGTGGGAAGGGATCTTGTGTGTTTGGGATTTGCTTTTATTTTGTGTCTGGCTGGGTGCTGCCTACCGAGAGAGCAGGTGGGGAGGGGCAGCGCTTGCCAACCCCACCTCAAACTGTAAAATGCGAGCACCTGAAGCTATGTTTTAGTTGGATTGCTGCTCTACTGCCTGTTTTATGAGAGTTATTTGCTGAGACTTTAAAAAAAAAAAAAAAAAAGAAAAAGTTTTCCCTGCCAAGGCTTTGGGCCATGCCAAGGCTTTGCTGCTGACAGGGGCGGCTCGAGCCGCGTGGAGGTGATGCTCCAGCCGGCGTCCGGCCAACTGACACCTGCCTGAGCTCCCGGCCAGCTCTCCGTCGTCGCAGGGGAGAAGCAGCGGTAGCTTTCTGTGAAGCCCCTCAAACACACGGTCTTTGCAGTGTGCCCAGAAAATTACCAAAGGGTATGGGCTGCTCCTTCCTCTTAAATGAGTCCTCTTAAACCCAGGATTCTCTTAAAATGGGTTCTCTTAAACCCAGGAAAGCCCAGAGTTGTGGCACAATCACAGGATTTCAGGGGCTGGGAGGGACCTTTGGAGATCATCTAGTCCAACCCGCTGCCAGAGCACAGTCACCGCCAGAGCGAGAGAGATGCTTTTCAGCAGGGCTCTCTTAAGACTGTTTAAGGTTAAATCAACTGCTGAAGTGCAAGACCCGCAAAGGGGCTGTGAGGTTCCACCAGAGCCTCCTCTTCCTTCTGGCGAGCGTTTACACCAGCGTATTCGTGCCTTGCTCTTACAGAGCAGTTTTCCACCTCCGAGCCACGCCGTGCGCTGCTGGTCCTCCAACTGTTTATATCCAACTTCCTTCCTTTTGTTCTAAGCGAGAACCGTGGACACCAATGACTTCCAATATTTAGTCTTTGTTTATTTGAAACTTGTCTTTGGCTGGGGCTGGGCTCCTGCTTTCGGTTGCCAATAAACAGCAAAGCACCAGGATTTCACAAGAAAAAGTTTTGCCATTTCACGTAGAAGGCGTCTGTCTGTCTGTCCTCGACCACGTTTGTACGATCCAGCACTAGGAAGAAAACAAGCCTGCCTTTTGGTGCAGCGATAGAAGGTGAAGTTGCTGGTGTTTTTAACCTCTCCCCTCTTTGTGGAGCCTCCTGGAGTGCCTGGAGACCCTGACAAAAGGTGACTGTCCACCTTCTCCCTGGGTTTGTGTTGGCTGCCTCCTCGGGAGGCTCTCGCCCACACCGTCGAATGTCTTGTCTGGGCCCAGCCAACACAAACTGGGAGGAAAGGTGGGCTATCTTTCTAAATCTTTCAAACAACATCAGTGTGGTTTCAGCCCTTTGGCAGCTGGATAAGATGCTCATGTAACCCTGGTAGGTCCTGTTTTCCTGGGTGGGTGTAAGCGTTGTCGTAGGCTGAAGTTTTATCCTCGATCCTTTACTAACTTTTCCCTCTTGTGTTGTTTCAGTGGCCCAGTGACCTCTCGCTGCCGGTCCAGCCCGGGGGCAAATGAGCATGAGGGACGTTCAGCAAAGAAAAGAGATTTTTTTTTTTTTAGGTACGTGTTTTTGACACGCAACATCCATTGCAAAACAGCGGACACGCACAGTCAGTGCTATCTTAGGGGAAAGGCTGAGGAAGAGAAAACGTGAGGATTTCATCCTGCACTTTTAATTACCTGGGTAATTATATCAAACATAATTTTGTGCAATGAATTATGTGCACATTAATGTACATTAATAGTGCATTATTAAGCATTCCTTAAATTTACACCAGATAGCAGGATATTGCTAATACAGGGTACAGCACAGCTATGGAGTCAAGTATTTATTTTTCTTTTAGCAGCGTGTGTTGTTACAGAATTCAAAAAGGGAATGAATGTGCTCCAGCAGCAGCATCTTGGCTGTAACCGCTCAGCAGAGACCTAGAAAAAGCCCCAGAGCTGTCTCTGGGCACGCTGCAGTGGCAGAACAGAAAGAAGAAAGGTTTTGTACAAGCTGGCGTGGCATTAAAAAAAGAAGAAAAGAATTAACCCTAAAACCACTTGTAATTACCAGTAATTGGCACTCGGGCTGGTAGTCTCAGCAGAGCGTGCAATAATTTAGTGTCAGCTATAAAAACAACTTGTTTTCACTCCTAGGGCAAAAGTTTTCAGGCCACATTGCCGCAGCCGAAAATCACTGGTTTATAAACGTGAGGTCCACCACGTGTGCGGCTGGGAGCTTTGGTGGAGCCATCTGCAGTGAAATCTGCTGAGCCTTCCTCTCCCCCGTCCCTGTTCTCTGCTTAAAACAGCTGATTTGTGTGGCAAAAGCCTGATCCAGCAGACAGAGGATGAGGAACTAAACCATGGCAAAAACTCAAACTCACCAGGTATTCTTCTTCTCTGGGGGAATAGCTTGGAGAAGTTGCCCGAAAGGCAGCTCATAAAACCCCAAATTTTTTTAAAGACAAGATGAAGTGAAAACTTGTTAAAATCTTATGCCTGTTTACTGAGAATTTATAATTCCTCTCTGTTCTGCTGCCTTAAATTTGGATGGTCAGCCCTGCACGTGTCTCCTTATCTGCAGCCCAGTTAGAAGCCTCTGGGAAAACTCATGCTCTGTTTGCTTGGAGCTGTTAGGGGCTGGGGGGACACTTTTAAAGGAAAGGTGCAAAACAGACACCTTGGTCTCTCCTGGCAGCACCCACGGCGAGTAACCTGGCTCCTCCTCGCAGCTGGAGCCGCTGATCCTGGCCCTTGCTCCTCCAGGCTGCTGGACGAAGGGGCGGGAGATGGTGTCAGGCGGCCCTGGGGCTGTCCGAGTCTCTGTAGGTGAGACCAGGGACACTCGACAGGAGGCAACATAAGCATCCTCCATCTCGTGTGGAGAGAGGAGCACATCCAGCAACCATGGACACCAAAGGCTGTGATGGAAGCTGGCTGCTTCCAAGCTTTTCTGGTTGGCTCCAGGGCTCCTGTTGGGCAATCATCTTTTTT
>VXBO01010057.1:390215-422840 GCA_013400135.1 Rhinoptilus africanus
GCCTTTGCTGGCCCGCAGGTGTCAGGGAATTTGCGAGCTGGTGGATCTGAAACAGGCGGGATATGGGGAAATACATGGGCTGCATGAAGGAGCTGACAGAGGGGAAAAAGGGGGACAAACAAAATCAAAGACCAGTATAATTTCGGTTTTAGGCAGTGCTTTGGTTTACGGGTCAAGCTTTTGGTAGTTTTCTGGAGGCCTGGCTGGCTGATTTCCAAGTTTTGGAGCACAGACCCCGGGATCTCTGCGCTGCCGCGTGTGCCGGGGAAGGAGTAGCCCGGGGAGGGAGGGAGGGAGTGTGACTTGTGGCCCTGATCCATGTGCCTGCAGCCCTGCCCTGGGTGCAGGACTGAGCCTGCCTGAGCCGCCGTGGCTGTCACGGTGCTGCTGCTGCGGGAGCAGGACCGGTGACCCTGCGGGAGGCACCCGTCTGCCTTTCTGCTTTGCCTCCATGGCTATCAGCTCTCCCTCGGGACCCCCAGCCCCGTGCTGGGGCTGATCGTGGTGACCAGCACAGCCTGCCCGTGTGGTCGTCCCTGGCACATACCGGCAAGCAGATGGTCCTCTAGATGCCTCGCATCTACCAGGATGTGTCCTGTTCCATCATGCATGGGTGTAGGATGCACCCCTCGGGGGTCTGCAGCCACAGGAGGGGCGATGCCCGCTGCAGAGGGAGGAACGGCTGTGCCAGGAGCTTGAGCATCTCCCTTTCCCACTCCTGTGACCCTCACCCTGCTGGGTGTCCCCTGCATGGCAGCTGGGACCAGGGTCCCACCATGGGCTTGTTGCTCGTCATTCCTTGTCTCCTGGATTCCTCTCCCTCACCCGCCCCAGGGTGATACCCAGCTTCAGCCTCGTCCTTCCCGGCTCAGAGCTGCTGGGGTTGGGTCGGGGCAGGGAGGGGACAAAGGGGACAGGGTGACAGAGCTCTGCTGCTCCAACTCTGTCCCCTGTGCCATTGCTCCAGCGGTTTCTTTGGAGCATCCCCTGTTTTGAGGGGATGAGCTACCCAACCCAGGCTTCTCCAAGCTCAGGAGGGTCCCGAGGTCTTTCTGAAGCAGGTTTGTTGGCTGTGCCGAGGTGCAGGCAAAGGCTGGGGGAGAGGGAGACCAGGAGGAAATGCCGGAGCGGTGGTTTGGGATGGGGTAGGATGTTTATCTGCAGCCAGAAGCTGCTCTGCTTCGTTCCTTGGGTTTGCTCAACTGAATGGCTGCTTTTCTTCTTCTTGTTGTTATCGTAATGAAAATCCAACAAAACCCCTGCAGCTTTTCTCAAGTGAAAGTGGTGTTTTCCCTTCCAGAGGACACTTTTGACATCAAGGGATGATCGCTCGCATATTTTTTGCACAAATATTACGGGCTGCATTCCTGTGGCCGGCAGCAGCAATGCTCTGGGCCACCAACGCCCTGCACGCTGGCAACTGCACAGCTAAATCCTTAGAGATCGGTGGCTTACAGGGCAACATGACATTAATATTGAGGTTTATGCCCTTTTATCTCAGCACTTGAAAAGGCATGGCAGCAGTTTATGCATCTAAGGCCCAGGGTGTGTTCATTCATCCATCTGTTCACTCTTTCTTGACTTGTGATTAAAGGAAGATGAATGAGGTCCATGCTCAGGGGCTATCGTGGAGGATGGGTGTGAGAGCTGAGCGATCCAGTCCTCCGTATTCAATCTTTTCCTAGTGGCCTTTGCCGTGATGGGAGATGAGATCTGCTGAGTGCTCAGGGGATTTTTTGGTTGTTTTTTTCCCTTGACGGGCTTGAAGGACTTCCCCACCCTTTCATCTCACCTCTAATTGGCATCTCCCTACATCTCTGTAGTGCTGGTGGCTGTGGTTGGCATGGCTCGCTGGGGCGGAGCAAGGCAAAAAGGGATTTTCCTGACTTCAAAACCCACCCGTCTCAGTGGCGAGGGACAGAGTGTTTGCCAGCGAGTGGCGTGAGGACTTTTGCTGAAGGAGATCACAGGCATGTCCAGGGACAAGGATAACTGCTGGCCTCAAACCAAAGCTGTGAAGAGCCTGAGCTGGGGACGGTGGGTGCTGCAGGGAGCTGTGCTCGGGGGCTGCAGGAGGAAAATACAGAGATTTCTTTGGTCAACTGGTACCTCTTACCTGTTAGAAAAACAACACATTGGTTACCAGGTCCTTATGAAGAGCAGAGCTTCCCTGGGTGTCCCCCGCAGAGATGCTGCCCCCAGGTTTCCATATTTCTCATGTTTCAGCTATGGAGGCTTAATTACTGTGTGACAAATCCCTCTGAGCCCAGCTGACAAGATAAATGAGATAGGAACATCTTATAACGTGTTACCTGTGTATCCAGCGACTGCCATGGAGAACAAAGTGTGCACACCAAGGGAGGCGTCCCCCGGCGTCAATGCTGTGTTGGTTGGAGCCCTGCGCTGTGATGGTTTCTGCGAGTGCTCAGCTTCGTGCGTTCAACGTGTTTCCATTGCTTCAGTGGCCGATGCAGGATACAGTGTGATCCAACGCTGTTTGTTGATACTAGAGCGGGTCTTCCCAGGGGTTTCCCTGGGCCCCAGGCCAGGTTGTTGTTAGCAAAGTCACCGAGTGACCAACTCTGTGCTGGATGTCCCCCTGGGAACTCAGACATCTTCACTGCACGTGACAAATATTCCCATTTTCCTTCCCTGCTTCAAGTGGTTTTCACATTCTCTTTATTTATTTTAGAGTCAGGACTTGGACAGCAAGAAGCTATAAGACAATTCATCTGCATCTTATATTTCCCACTTGCATCTTTCAGAAAGGAGATGCTGAGGTGCTTTAAAGGTGTCTGTACACCGTATTTTTTTGCCTCATCTGTCCCCACTTGCCCAGCTGGGGTGCTGGGGTCAGGGCCACCCTCCAGCACAGCAGCCGCAGAGCTCAAATTCCAGCTTTGTCTCTTGTGTTTACCATGCCCAAATGCTGACTTCTGGATGGCACTTAGAGTTTTCTGATGGCCAGCTAAGAAATCACGCGTGGGTGCCGGGACAATGGTTCACTCTGTTTATGATTTGGCCTCTGGGTCCGTGCGAGGGGTCCTGCTGTCCTGGACAGGACAGAGGGGAGCTGCTGGGCTCTCAAGACCATGGATTCATTCAACAGCTCTGAACCTGGCATTTCCCAAGGCCTCGCCCTCTATTTATTGTTGGTTCAACCATCCTGGAAACTCTTAGTGCGATAGGAAATAGCCGAAGGGAGGGGTCTGTTTTGGTTTTGGGGAGAGATGCAGACACTTGGTTTGTTTCCCTCCCCTCTTTTTCCCTTAACCTGACAGGAAAAGCAAGGTCTTGACCTAATCGGTGCTCACATGTGTGTACGGCACTGGGCTCTGGCTGCCTGCACCAACCCCGCTGCCCCAGCACCCTGACTCCGGGGGACATGGGTGCTGTGGTGTGGCAGCTGCCCTGCCCCGGCATTTGCTGGGGACTTTGAGCCTTTGGCACATGCCCGAGTAGTAGACGGGCTGCTCTTGGTTTTGCTTTAGTGCCCTGCTCTGCTGAGATCAAAGATTGCCTCCAGGCATCACTTCCTCCGGGCGGGCAGGGCTGTCCCACCCCGCTGGGGCTGGGTGGGCTCTGCTGGAGCTGCCCCCATCGTCTCCGGGACCGTTTCCATCTCTCGGCTCTCCACAAAGTAGCAATCCCTGTGTTTCAGGAGGAAGAGGATGGATGTGCTGGCACGGGCGTGTGCCGGGCTGCTCCTCCTGTCCCTGCTCTGTGCCACCGGCCTCTGCCAAAGGAGCAAAAGTGAGTGCAGCCGTGGCAGGTCTGTCTGCGGTCTCCCCTTGGTGCTGCCCCATGGGGACTCTGCGTACCCCTCCTGGGCTCCAGAAACACTGGTTCTCATGCGGATAAGATGTGTTGTGTGTCTTTCCTCCTGTTTTCTATCACCCTGGTATTTGGGACCCCTCTCTTGCTACCCCACTGCTGTTTTGTAGCCAGCTTCTACTAACCTCTAGCAAAACCTCCACCGACTCCCCCAGGAGTGGGATCAGCCTTTCTCATGCCCTCCCATGGCTCACTCGGTTTTCTCCATTGCTCATCCCCTGAACTTTCCTGGTAGATAACCGCTGCGTGCTGTCCCGGGCGAAGAGCTGCACCGAGTGCCTCCGAGTAGATAAGGACTGCTCCTTCTGCACCGATGAGGTGAGACCTGTCAGGGGAGCCTGGTGATCTGCTTCCCACCATGCTGATGGAGGGATCATAGGATGGTTTGGGTAGGAAGAGAGTGGATGTCATCCACTCCTACCCCCCTGCCCTGGGCAGGGACACCTCCCACCAGCCCAGGTTGCTCCAAGCCCCGTCCAACCTGGCCTTGAACCCCTCCAGGGATGGGGCAGCCACAGCTTCTCTGGGCAACCTGGGCCAGGGGCTCAACCCCCTCACAGCAAAGAATTTCTTCCTGTTATCTCATCTAAATCTACCCTCTTTCACCCCTGGTGAAAGCTGGGAGAGGGACCCAAGAGCAGCATCAACTTCTGGCTCCAGCTTCTGTCTGCAAAGAACTGGTCTTTGGGATGGGAAGCGCCGAATTGTGGGTTTCCTTTGGTGTGGACAAATGGGGACAAACGAAAGTCTGGGGCAAACTTACAGGAACACAGGGAGTTATCAGAAAATGCCAGTGTGCTAGATCTGAAACAGTGAGTGCAAAGGACGGAGGGAAAGTCTTATCCCAGACAACCCAGTAATTCACTGGTGGTTGTATTTCCCTGGTGCTGGGTGACATCGTCTCTCCTGTATGAGATTCATCCCCATCTCCCTGCCCAGCTCCTGGTCCCAAATGCTCACTAATGGTCTCAGCAGAGGACCCTGACAAGAGCGTTTCCCCCTTGCATGGAGGATTTGCTGCTTTCTGTGGTTGTAGTGATGTTCTCGCCCCTTTGGCAGAGCTTTGAAGAGCCTCGTTGCAACTTGCGGGAGAACTTGCTGCGGTCTGGCTGCAGGGAGACCAGCATCGTCTACACCAGGGGCAAGATGGAGACCCAGAAGGTGGGTGCTGGGGTGGCAGCCCTTGCTCGGCTTCTCCTGAGGGGTCCCACCATTCCCAGTCTCCTTCATGTTCTTCATCCTCCTCCGGAGTCTTTAGCAGGAAAAATACACAGTCCAGACCTCTGTTTATGTAGGGTCTACTCAAAAACAGTGCTCTGCCCTGACTAGCTGATGAACCTGTTGGCAACCAGCACTGATCGCTTAGGGCTGGGGTGGCTTTTCAGGCAAAACAGATGTAAGCAAAATGCCAAGGTCTGGAGGAGGTGCCCAGGTAGGCACCTGTGGACATGGGGGAGGCTGCCTCAGTTCCTGGCTGTGCATGAAGGAAGGGAGCGTGATCATTCCTGCCTTTACAGTTCCTATGTATCTCCCTGCTTCTTGCCTCCTCCTCACTCCATCTGGGCAGGAGATGGAGTCCATCCCTGTCATGTCACTCTTCCTTCACAGAATCTCGGTACCAACACATCCCTGCAGAGGACCCAAGTGTCCCCCCAGAGCGTGTTCATGCAGCTGCGAGCTGGGGAGGAGATGAGTTTCGACATGGATGTCTTCCAGCCCTCGGAGAGCCCTGTGGATCTCTACATCCTCATGGACTTCTCCTACTCTATGTCTGACGATCTGGACAACCTCAAAAGCATGGGCCAAAACCTAGGTGAGAGCAGAGCTGGGAGAAGAGGGGAGCCAGCTCCTGTGCTGTTGAGGGCAGGCAGCTCACTCCTGCCTACGGCTGTGAGTTCTCTGCCAGCACCAGAGAAAGGGATGCAACTGGCAAAGGGCTGAGAGGTGTCTGTTTTAATTAGGGTTTCTTATTATTGCTGCTTTGTGCAGCTTTGTGGGTGGATGTCTCTCCTGGCCCCGCAGGGATCATCTCCTCCTCCTCGTGCTCTCTCCTTTCAGCCCAGCGTGGGGGCTGGTGCCGGCAGAGTTGATCTGTGCAGTGGCTTTGGCATCTTGAACCTATAGGGGTGGTGTGTGTGCTATTGCAGAAGCTCCAGTCTTGGAAAGGGCTACCAGAAGTAGCAGAGGTTTCTACCCCAAAAGACAAGCTCCAAGCCTAAAGAGCTTAAAAGCTGACAGTTCAGGAATCTTATCTAAGACCTGATCAGCAGAGAAGATGACCAGGAAAGGACTTCTTTCTCTGGAGCAGCAACCTCACAGACATCTCTTTATTCACGTGTCTCCTCCTCCCTCCCTTCCTCTCCTCCCAGCGGGGTTCCTGCAAGACCTGACCTCAAATTACACCATCGGATTTGGCAAGTTTGTGGACAAAGTCTCATCCCCTCAGACAGACATGAGACCTGAGAAGTGAGTGAGGCCAGTGGGTCTGTGGGATGGGAGCAGGGGGGAGGGCAGGTGCCTTCTGTTTCTCTGTGGCTTTCCTGTTCTTCTCCATCCATGCTTCTGCCATGACAGAGCACGTCTTGTCTTCTCCTCCATCTCTGCCCTCATCCCTTCTACCTCTCAGTGCTGATAGCTTTGCCAACTCAACTTCATGTCTTCCCTTGAGGGACTCCCCAGATCCTGAACGCTCTTCCCACACTTCCTCTCCTTGCACCCAGGTGTCCCTGCACCCTGCTCCTGTCCTCCAGCAAAAACTGTGCTCTCCCCTTCTCTCCTAGGCTGCGTGAGCCCTGGAACAATGCCGACTCCCCCTTCTCCTTCAAGAACGTCATCCGCCTCACCAGCAACATCGACTACTTCAGCGAGGAGCTCAGGAAAGAGCGCATCTCCGGCAACCTGGATGCTCCCGAGGGCGGCTTTGATGCCATCCTACAGACAGCTGTTTGCGAGGTGATGGTGGTCAGGGCTGCAGGAGCCACGTGGCTCTGTTTTTAATGAGTGGATCTTCTTCATACTGGGTGATGAGCGAAGAGCAGCACGCTGGGCAGCTGACGAGAGAGCCAGGGAGCCCAGGTTATATGTTCAGCTAGAGTTAGTCCTTGCCCTCCCAGCCGCACGCTCCTGGTGCTGAGTTTTTTTGCATTCCCAATTTTTCCTAGGTCTTAGGCCACCTGTGTGTGTACCTCTGGTGTTTGACCCCCAGCACAGGAGCTGCCTGCTGGGCACGCTGCATGTGCTCTTTGCTCTGTTCCCCTTCGCGCCCGCGGTGGTGAAACTCCGCTCCCTGGAAAACAGCCTGCTTGGGCTTGGCCATTTGGCTGAGGGATGAGCACAGCTCCAAACATGTCCAGAAAAGCGTGGGCTTGCCCCCCGTGTATATATGTGTCTGGCACTGAGCTGCTGGGAGACATCCTATGCACTGGCATTGCGGATGGGGGAAGCAGAGACCTGCTGGCTCGGCTTCCCAGGCCCCTGTAACTGGCTGTGTGTGCTGCCAAGCGGAGGTGGTGTCTTGCCCCTTGGGTTTCCAGCTCCTGCCAGTGTTGGCCTGCCAACGGCTGCAAGTGCTGTGCAGTGGTTTGGCGGGCACAGAGATAAAGGTTCCTTCTCTCCCCTCCCTGGCTGCAGGATAAGATCGGCTGGAGGAAGGACAGCACTCACCTGCTCGTGTTCTCCACCGAATCCGCCTTTCATTATGAAGCTGATGGTACCAACGTCCTGGCAGGGATCCTGGCTCGAAATGATGAGCAGTGTCACCTAGACACCAAAGGCACCTACGTGTATGACACCAAGCAGGACTATCCCTCGGTGCCCACCCTGGTGCGCCTGTTGGGCCAACACAACATCATCCCCATCTTTGCTGTCACCAACCACTCCTACAGTTACTATGAGGTGAGGAAACCGTGGCGGTGGTGCCATTTGGGCTTGCCTTTTGTCCAGGACCGTTCCTCCTCTGCCTGCAGCTCGGCTGTGATGAGAAAGCGTTCTCCCACCTCTGGTCCCCAAGTGCTTAAACCAATGACCTGACACTTTGGAAGGGTGCTGCCATCTGTTGGGGGGCTGCTGTGGGTCATGGTGGGTCTCAGGGTGTATTACGGGGGTGTGGAGATCTGGCCTCCTAGAGGTCTCCCTGTGCTGATGTCTGTTCCTTATAAAGCAGTGGGGACACGGAGTCAGAAAGTAATTTAGGTTGGAAGGAACCTTTGGTCCAAGCCCTGCTCAAAGCAGAGCCCACTTCGGTGCTAGAGGAGGTTTCTCAAAGCCTTGGCTCAGGCGGTTCCTGTCTCTCTGCAGAAGCTGCACAAGTATTTCCCCATCTCTGAGATCGGGGTGCTCCAGGAGGACTCTTCCAACATCGTGGAGCTGCTCCGCACAGCCTTTGAGGTAACGGTGCTCTCTGGGGCTTCACTCTCGCTCCCGGGGAAGGCAGAGGGTGGGCACCTCCTGCCCAGGAGAGCCAGCAGGAGGCGGGATGCGGCCCCTCTGAGGAGGGCCAGGGGGTGGTCGCAGGTGTACTGATGAAAGATCAATATTGTGGTTATCTTCTACCACCCAGCGCATCCGCTCCAAGATGGACATCCGAGCTGATTTCGTCCCCAAAGCCATGAAGACAGAGTTCACCTCCTCGATGTATGAAAAGACAGAATCTGGCTCCTTCCACATCACCCGTGGGGAAGTGGTAAGTCCTTGAATGGCCCCAGAGGGAAGGCGTGTGTGAGGGGCTGAGCCCTCTGCTGCATCCCTCCTTCCTTCTTCTCCCAGCGTTGGTGTGGCTGAGCTGTGGTTGAGCAGAGCTGGCTCACCCTTGCGGCATGTCCCTTCCTTCCAGGGTAAGTTCAATGTGCGTGTGAAGGCACTTGAGTACGTCGGCGGGCAGCACGTCTGCAGCCTCCCTGAGAAAGACCGGCAGGGAGTTATCCACGTGAAACCCACGTCCCTGAGCGACAGCCTCAAAGTCACAGCCTCTGTCATCTGTGACGTGTGTCCTTGTGAAAAGGTACGTGGGGGTGTGCATTGCGGAGAGATGTTCTCCTTCTGGCCGTCCTGGGGTAGGAATGCCTTGGCCAACATGTGTGGGTCCCGCTCAACCCCTCACTGTTGCTCAGTGGAGGCTCAGCCTGGCCAAGGAGGTCTTCATCACTGCCTGTGCCGAGGTGGGCATGTTGTCCTATGGCAGAACTTGGTCTCGTGGGCAGAACTTTTCCCCTAAATCTGCCTTTCTGATTCCTGAAATGGTCCTGGGGGCAGCTGAGCCCATTCGGCAGCATCGCTTCTCTCTTCTCTTACAGCAAAAAGAAGTTAACTCGCCCAAGTGCAGCTTCCATGGGGACTTTGCCTGCGGACAGTGCATCTGCCACCCAGGCTGGTAAGGACTTTGTCCAGCTCCGTTCCCTTCCCGGGGCTCCTGCTGGGTCTGGGGACCCACAGTGATACACGCTCATGCTATGAGCATCCTGCCAGGACCCTGCTCTCCTGCGCTGTGCTCCCGCCTCTCTCAGCACCTTCTCCTCCCCACCAGGCGAGGGGACGTGTGCGACTGCTCCCCAGCATCGTCCCCCAACAACGAAGCCTGCATCCGCCCCGGGGACGTGGAGCCGTGCTCGGGCCGGGGGGAGTGCCTGTGTGGGAAGTGCCAGTGCTACTCCGAGGACCTGACGCAGCGCTTTGATGGGCCGTTCTGCCAGTATGACGTCCTGCAGTGCCCGCGTACCTCCGGCTTCCTCTGCAACGGTGAGAGCAGTCCCACCACCCCCAGCATCCCCCAGCTGTGGGATGCGCTGTGCCTTGCTCCATCCTGGTGGCACAGGCAGGGTGTCCCTGGGTTGGTGACATGGAGGGTTGAGTGAATGACGATGGGCTATGGGGACTCTGGGCTTCAAATGTGCATGGAAGATGCAGTGGAGTCTGTTTATAGCCCCTCTGCACCCCAAAGAAAGCAGGAGAGGCACAGACGGGGCCAGGGAGAAGTGCAGCACCGGTCCCTGGGTAATGTCTCCTCTTGCGCTGCAGATCGCGGCCGCTGCTCCAAGGGCGCATGCGTGTGCCAGAGCGGCTGGGAGGGTCCGGGCTGCGAATGTCCCACGAGCAATGACACCTGCATCGACAGCCGAGGGGTAAGTCCTGCCCTGCCTTCACCAGGGATGACCGGACCAGGCAGGGCTGTAGCAAATTGCCCTGATGCCCGAGGCTCAGGACCACTGGGAGCTGGCACCTTGCTGACTCCTGGTGTCGCTGGGTATCTATGATTGCCCTTGGATGCCGACTGTCACCTCTTCTTTCCCAGGGGATTTGCAATAACCATGGGAGGTGCGAATGCGGCAGATGCATCTGTGACAAGGCTTCGCTGTACACCAGCTCCACCTGCGAAATCAGCTACTCCCTGGTGAGGCTCAGCCTGGGGTCCCTCTGGGTTTGTCACTTCTCCTTCTCACGCGGAGCATCCAGGGGGAGAAAGCAAAGCAGAGATGAAGGCACATCTCGCTCAGGAGCAAAATCCTGAGCAGGGGTTAATCTTGCCTGTCCTGCCTTCAGTGGCCAGGAAGGGTCTGCTATGGGGGCTGCATTGCAACCGTGGGCTTTCTTTGCCCTCCAGTTCACCAGCAGCATCTGTTGAACGTCTGTGTTTATGTGCACACTGGTGAAGGGCAGAGGTTTGAGGCTCAGCTTCTGGCTCATTGTGATTTGCCTCAAGATTAGAAAAAAACATTTCATGGTCTGGTGCCTCAGTTTCCCCACTGACAAACATGGGCTAATCCCACGGCAGGAGTGGAGAAGGCTGGCTTGGTTGTATTTAGTTAAGGCCACCTAAAAACCTTGGAGAAGATCCTAATCACTGCCCAAATGCAGGCTGTTGGTGTAAGAGATTTTGGGGCCAGCTGTGCTGGGCTCCTGGGTTTATAAATCCTTCGTTAGCTGCTTTTTCTCAGAGATTCCCCTTTTTGACCTTGCCCTGGCACGGGAGTGAAGGTGCAGCGTTTCCTCTCCAGCTCTGTGTTTCGGAGGCGATGTCCTCCCTCCCTCGCTCCCCATGGGCTGTCTCCTGACCGTCCCACCTCGCCTCTCTGTCCAGGGCTTCCAGGCCGTGTGCGAGAGCATCCGGGACTGCGTTCGCTGCCAGGCCTGGGGAACAGGCAACATGAAAGGGAACTGCAGCACCTGCCACCTCCAGATCCAGATGGTGGAAGAGCTGAAGAAAGGTATCGAGAGAAGCAGAGCTGGGCGCAGACACGTGCGGTGTGTCTCCCGTGGGCCCTGCCCCGCGCGTGTGTGCATGTGGGGCTGGTTCCCAAGCTGCTTCTGGTCCTGATGACTTTGCCACTTGTGTCCCCTCACTCTGCAGAGGAGGCCAGCGAGTACTGCTCATTCCAGGACGAGGAGGATGATTGCACGTACCACTACACCCTGGAGGGAGACCCCACCGTCCTCCCCAACACCACCGTTCACGTGCAGAAGAAAAAGGGTGAGCAGGGGCCCTGGGTCAGCAGTGACCTGCTCCACAGCACCTCTGATCCCCGCTTTGTCCCTTTGCTGTGTCCCTGGGCAGGGTCAGCTGCAGGCAGTGACAGGGCTGGGTGACACTGGCTGTCACCTGAAGTGCAGAGGGTAGAGAGTAGCATCCTCAGAGACCAGCATCTTTAGAGCTCAGTGCCTTCCCACTGCCGGCACGGGCCCGGAGAGATGCGAGGTGCTGAAGAGCCCCTTGGGGTGGCTGGATGTGAGTGGAGAGGTGGGATAGTTCTCCCTGAACAGCACTTTTAATTGTGAGCACCAAGAAAGACATTCCCAAGGTTAACTGGGCTGCTCCATCCCTCAAAGAGCTGTGGCCCAGCCTTTCCCCTCTGTCCCTACCTGCTCCCTCCCTGTTCCCTCCCTGCACGCCCCAGGCAGGGGGCTGACATTGCTGTCGCTTGCAGAGTGCCCGCCGGGAAGCTTCCTCTGGCTCATCCCGCTGCTCATCTTCCTCATCCTGCTCCTGGGGCTGCTGCTGCTGCTCTGCTGGAAGTTCTGTGCCTGCTGCAAGGTGAGTGCCTTGACTGACTTCCCCAGCCTGGGGAGAGGACCAGATAAAGGCCAAAACCACGACGAATTTCCAGAATCCACCCAGCCTCCAGCATGGCCAGATTGACAGGGGCTGGATCCCAGTGGTATCCAGCACATCTGCTGTTGCAGACAGAGGTTGATGTGGGATTTCCCCACTGAAGGGATATCTGGCTAAATCAGCTTCCAGACCCCCATTCATCACTGCCCATCCCTCCCTGCTGATGTGAATCCTCCCAAATGGAGACGGGGGAGGCTTTACCCTTGGCCACAAAGTGACTGTGTCTTTGTCCGTTTGTTTCCTAGGCTTGCCTGGCCCTGCTTCCCTGCTGCGCACGAGGTACCAGCCCTTGAGACTCCAGGGAGAGGGATCCATTTTGGGGAGTGTGTGCTGGGATAAGTGTCCCTCCTCCTCCTCCTCTCCTAGCTGGGGAGGTGGATCAGGGGAAAAGTTCCTAGAAGAAAGCCTAAGCCAGGGAGCCCTTAAGCTGTTGTTCCACTGCTCCCCCCTGCCCCACACCCTGGTGTGCCCTACTGGGCATCCCATTGATGTCTCTCCCCTGGCCAGTGTCCCTTGTAATGCCTAGTTGGTGTGATGGGCTCTCCTCACTCATGGACACCCCTTGCCCTCTCTACCCCACTCCACTCCTGACATCCCAACAAGCCCTAAAGATTCTCCAGAACAAAGTCTCCGGTGTTGGGAAGTTGATGGCTGGCACTGTCCCAAGTCTGCCCAGACTCTGACACTGCCCCTGGCTCTGCAGGTCGCACCGTGGGCTTCAAGGAGGACCACTACATGCTCCGCCACAGCCTCATGTCCTCCGACCACCTGGACACCCCCATGGTCCGCAGTGGGTCCCTCAAGGGTCGGGACACCATCCGCTGGAAGATCAACAACAACGTTCACAAGCAGGGCTTAACCTCCCTCGCTGCCGCCAGCCCCAAAGATCTCCGTGAGTGCCACGTCTGAGGAACAGCGGATAGAGGAGATGCTCCGGGTGCCTTAAAGGACACAAACCCTTGGTGGTGGCCCCAGCTCCAGCAGTCGTGGTGTTACCTCTGAGCCTAATTGCAAGGGGGGTGTGCTGCTTTATTTGCTTGCATCCTGGGGGAAGCTGAGCAGCAGGTGGTAGCCTTGGAGACCTCTTGACAGCCTGGGCGTGTGCTGGATGTCTTAGTCTCATTAGCTCAGTGACCCAGCCTTGATTTCGCTGCCTCGTCAGTCCAGAGCCACCACTGGGCACCGTTTCCTTTGCTGGGTCTGACAGAGAGTTTCCCAGTTATCCCTCCAGTTTGCAAAGGGTTTTCTCTGCTGGTGATATGCAGTTTGGGTGCTAGCGATGCAGGATCTGGACACCGAGCATCACGCATGTCCGTACGCTTCCAGCTTTCATCTGGGTTATTTCTCTAATTAAGAAGGAAGGAGTTTGACTTGGGAATTTCTGTTTCCAGTTCCCTACGGGCTGTCTCTGAGGCTGACACGGCTTTTCACGCAGAACCTGGTGAAGCCGGACACCCGGGAGTGCGAGCAGCTGCGCAAGGAAGTGGAGGAGAATGTACGAGCCTGGGCACGAGGGGGGCTTGGGGTGGGACGGGGGGACACCACGCTGTGGGGGGTGTCTGCGATGCTGGGGAAGGGGGAGCACCCCATCCCTGGGAACCCACGCAGCTCTTGAAAGGAAGATGCAATTTTTCCCCTTTCTCAAAGAAAGTGCAAACTTTAAGATCACAATTATGAGAATTATCGAAGCATCATGTTGACGAGATTTGAGGTTTGCTTCGGAGCATGTGGTCTGAAGCTCCTGTTTGGCTTCAGTTTGCAGGCTCTTGCCACGTCCCGGAGAGAAGCCATGTGGCAGTCTCTGCCTGCTGTGGCCGGGCGAGCGGGGAGGACCTGGGGGTGGCCAGAGGGCTCTCGCGTTTGCTGGCAGCAACGTCTGCTGGCTGAACACATCCCTGTTCAGCAGGGGATGTGTTGTGAAAGTCTCTCTTGCTCCTTGCAGCTGAACGACATCTTCAAGCACATCCCCGGCTGCCACAAGGTTCAGCAGACCAAGTTCAGGTGAGTCAGAGGGCGAGAGACCTCCTGCAGGGCAGGGTTCCCCCAGGGCCCCGGTGGTGAGGGAATGGACCTGAGGGCTGGGGTGTGAAATCTGGGATGCTGGGAGGGAGCGTGGTCTGTGAGACATCCTCCTGTGTGGTGCTTCACCCACCCTGGGCTGCAGAGCGGAGCCCACCCAGCCGTGATGGTGATCTCAGTTGCGTCTGGCTTTGGACCTGAGACTCCTCCAGACAGGGAAAAATCCCGGTCATCTGCTGCTCAATGGGAAAATTCTCATTGATTTCACAAGTTTCAGCCCTGTGCAGAGTTAGGAGTGCCTGGGGCAGGATGGAGGCGTCTGGGGATGCCAGCGCTGAGCAGGGAGTGTTATCCCCTCCCCACGGCTCCGACCAGTTGTGATCTTCCCCGCGGGCATGTTCCTCATTACATTGGGAAACCCAGGGGTGGAGGGAGCAGCCAGGCAGGAGGGAACATGTGATGGGGCTGTGGGCTCTGCGGGATGGGTTGGCACCCGCAGGGCAGCTGCCGCAGCTCAGACCTGCACGGGGCTGTGATTCACGCAGAACTTTGTCTCCCCAAATGTGTTAGTCACTCTGATTTTTTTTTAAAATTTTTTTTTTTTATTTCCCACCCCAGGTTACAGCCCAATTCTGGGAAAAGGTAAGAGGAACTTGCAGCCCTCTCTTGTGCTGCTTCTCCCGCTTTGTACACACAGGCGTGGGGTGACTGAATGCCCCCCACGCTCACTAGCCCCTCCGGCTGCTATGTGAGGTAAGCAACCCCGGCCTCAGCTCTTACCTGGCTTTCTCTTCCCACCGGTCACAGGCAGGACCACACCATTGTGGACACGGTGCTCACCGCCCCTCGCTCAGCCAAGCCAGAGATCATCAAAGTGGTGGAAAAGCACGTTTCCCACGAGGCTTTCAATGACCTGAAGGTTTCACCGGGTTATTACACCGTCACCTCAGACCAAGGTAGGGAGCAGAGCGCAGCGTTGCCTCATGGCTGGGTGGGGGGGCATTTCCCACCTCTCACCATTGATCCTTCCCCCAGATGCTCACGGGATGGTGGAGTTTCAAGAGTCTGTGGAGCTGGTGGATGTCCGTGTCCCACTCTTCATCAGGGAGGATGATGATGATGAGAAGCAGCTGCAGGTGGAGGCCATTGATGTCCCCACCGGCATCGCAGAGATTGGACGCAGGCTTGTCAACATCACCATCATCAAAGAACAAGGTGAAGGGCGTTTGTGTTTGAGTGTCCCATGTCCAGATGGACTGAGGTGGTTTCTAAGGAAGGCACAGCCTGTGTATCTGAGCTCCCTCGGTGACAGACCAGAGACTTGCTTGGTGGCGCCTATCTTAAGTCACCTGGGTCTGAACTAGTGAATCTTTCAAAGCTCTAAAGGAAGGTCATCCTCCCTGGTGACAGAGACCCAAACATTTGTCCATCACAAGTTTAGATGCTACCAATTCCATTGCAGATCCGGGATCAACCGTATGCCTCTGCTGCTCCGGTTGATAGGCTGCTGGAGTAAAGTTAAATCTCTTTGCTGTTATGCTGTGCTTGGGCCAGGTGAATGTCCCCAGCAGTTTGCCTCCACTTCCCGTCTGGTTGTTTTGAGCAGGGAGCTTGAGTCAGGAGTGATAAAATCTCCAGACCATGTTTCATACACAGTTCAGACCCATGGGTGATAGGAACGCTGTGTGTTTGTAGTGTGATTCTTCATGTATTTTCTCTACTTATTCCTTCTCTCCTGCCCCTTCCAGCCAGCAGCCTCATCACCTTCTTGCAGCCAGCCTATTCCCACAGCCGCTTTGATAAGCTGGCTAAGATCCCTGTCCTCCGGGAGATCATAGAAAATGGGAAATCCCAAGTTACCTACAGGACCCGGGATCTCACCGCTAAGAATGGCAGGGTAAGGGTGATGCTCCTGGCCTTGGTGGGCAGGAATGCGTGGGCACAGAGGGGTGGGAAGGAACCGACCCTGGGGCTGCAGCAGAGCAGTGGATCAGGCTCAAAGGGGGATGTGAGAGAGGGGAAACCCAGGGCTTGAAGTTAGCACAAGGGCTAATTCTCCTCCATCCCTTGCTCCCTGTGCCTCAGGGACCTGAGAGGCTCTCTGTACCTGAGGCAGAGGGTACCGGCTGCTCCCTGAGCTGTGGGCACTGGGAGGCAAGTGGGGATTCACTGGGAGATGAGAAGTTCCCTGGGAACCTTCTCGTGGACGCTGCTGGTTATAATCACACACCTCTTCCTTGTCCTCCAGGACTACATCTTCACAGAGGGTGACCTGGTCTTCCAGCCCGGGGAGACCCGAAAGGAAGTGCAGGTCCCCTTGCTGGAGCTGACCGAAATAGATACCCTCCTACACAACTGCCAGCTCAAGCAGTTCGCCATCGACCTCCTCCATCCCAAGCATGGCGCCAAGGTCGGCCGTTACCCCCAGACCACGGTGACCATCGCTGACCCAGGTAGGGGCTGGCAGCCAGGCGGTGGGAAATGGCAGCAGGGGCTGGGGGACCCCCACACCGAACCAGCCCAGCCCGAGGGGGGGTCCAGAACTCCAGCCCTGCTCCTCACCCCAAAAGTGGCAACGAGGTTTCTCCAGCTCCGACCAGTAGATTTGGACCTCCCTCTAGAGGCATTAGTGGGTATAGACAGTGGGTGGGGAGAAGATGGATGGTCTACCTCGCAAAAGGAAATAGAGCGGATTCTTCATTCCTTTTCCTTGGGAATTTGAATAAAAAAGCTACAAAAATAGGGGAGAGGCAGGACTTGCCATGAGCTGTGCTTAGTGGTTCCTGTGGCTGCACAAGGAAAACTGTAAAGGTTGTCATCAAGTGGGTCAATAACGTAAGGGCATTTATCACAGTACTGGTCATGAGACTGGAGGTATAAGAAACTCCCTTGGCACTGGACAACCAGAACTACTTCAGGGGCCGGCACTGGGGCTGGAGAGGCTCCAGAGAGCTCTCATCTGGACTTGGTGGGTTTCCAGGAGAAGCAACTGGGTGACTCGAGAAGCTCTGCCCATCTCTGCCTTCCCTCATGGCTGCACAGGACAACCGATCAAGAAGTTATTAAATACATTCAGACAGAGCTAGAGATTTTCAGAGGCAAGAAGGTGGTCTCTTCATTTCTTCCTGCCTGGGAAGCCTGTGAGAAACAGCAGGAGGTGCAGGACTTGGGGATTCTGAGCCCAACTCTCATGCCAGCTCCCTCTGTGGCTTTGGGGGATGTCATCAGCAAGTGCCTCAGTTTCCTTTCCTTACGATGGGGATCTACCCCTCCGAAATTCTTTGAGAGGCTCACTCAGGATGGCAGGGTGGTGCTGGAGAGGGGCACACTTCCTTCTCTTCATGCCATGGTGGGGGGCCTAGCACTGATGTGGCCTTTCTTCCTTGTGTCTGCAGAGGTGGTGGATGGTGTCCCCTTGATGACTGGCCTGGGACAGGTTCCCCAGTCCCCCAAAGGCCGCCTGAGTGCACCGCTTAACCCCAATGCTGATGCTCTCAGCTCCAGGGAAATACGCTTCAACTGGTTTCCTCCACCGGGAAAACCTTTGGGGTACAAGGTAAGGGGGGAGTGGATCCCAGGGGCGGGTTTGGGTTCCATCCTGTGGGTGTTTCACACACACGCAGTCATTTGTGCTGAAGGGATGGGGAGAAGATGCCCAAAAGAGGGAGTAAGCACACCCCTTCTGGCCCCCTCCATCCTTGAGGGACCATTGCTGGGTGGATGTGGGATTTGCAGGAAAGATTCCTGGTGGGTTCATCTCCCTTTCCATCACTCACCATGAAACACCCAGACTGTTCTGGCCTCCCATTTCAGAGGAGTGGCACAACACTTTGGCTTTCCCAGCACGGATCTGATAAGAGATGGGGAATTTCTCACCCATTATGGTGAGGATCTGAAGGAATCATGGCTTGCTCTTGCTTTGCCAGGTGAAATACTGGATCCAAGGAGACCCCGAGTCGGAAGCCCGTCTCATTGATGTCAAAGCACTATCAGCAGAGCTGAGTAACCTCTACCCCTACTGTGACTACGAGATGCAAGTCTGTGCCTACAATGCCATGGGTGAAGGGGCTTACTCCGACATCATCCACTGCCGCACACTTGAGGATGGTGAGTGACTCTGCACTTTGCTTCCCACCATGTGGGAGCAAGTTGATGCCCATGAACCCAGCATGGGGTCAGGGCTCTGTTCCTGGGCTTCTGATAGACTTGGGGACAAGCATGGAGCAGCTCCCACTGTGACCCAGCTGCGCTCCAGGGAGATCTGGGCATCTGTGTGTGCTAGCTCCCAACTTGTGGTAACCTGGACCCTTTGCTCTTGCCTTTCCAGTCCCCAGCGAGCCAGGACGCTTGGCTTTTAATGTCGTGTCTTCCACTGTGACGCAGCTGAGCTGGGCTGAGCCTGCAGAAACCAATGGGGAGATCACAGCTTATGAAGTCAGTTACGGACTCGTCAACGAGGACAATGGTAAGAGCTCATTTTCTAACCAGAGCAGTCCAGTCAGGCTGAGGGGCTGGAGTACACTTTCCACAGGCTGGGCCAATCCCAAGCAGCAGCAGAACTAGAATGACTCCAAGCATATTTCCTGTGAAAACTGGGATCTGGAGGGGTCACTCCTTGATGGAAAGAGTACAAAAAAATCACTGCGTAGGATTTAATCCTGAAAAGCCTGGAGCACACTCAGTTCCCATTCGCTTCCATTGTGTTTTGTGTTGGTTTTTGTCTTAAAAACTTAGTTCATGGGTCTAGACCTAGGGCTAGGGTGCCAGGAAGTTGTTGTTTGGTGACACATCAGCAACAGGAGAACTCTGCTGTAGGTTGACTTCAGCATTCAGCTTGGAAATTTCCCCGAGATGATGTCATGCTTGTCATGAGCAGCCCAAATAGCTACTGCACCTTGTCCCAGAGCCAGGCTGTGCCCTGACACCAAGCCTCAGCAAGCCTGTTGGCCAAGGGTGGGGTGCTGTGGGGTCCTCTGTGTCTTGTGACCTTGTTGGGTGATAGGCATACCCATATTTGCAGTACCCATTGGCCCGATGAAGAAGGTGCTGGTTGAAGACCCAAAGAAGCGCATGGTGCTGATAGAAAACCTGCGCGAGTCCCAGCCCTATCGCTACATGGTGAAGGCCAGAAATGGTGCTGGCTGGGGACCTGAGAGAGAAGCCACCATCAACCTTGCTACACAACCCAAGCGCCCGATGTCCAGTGAGTTACTGCCGTGCCTGGGTGGGGGATGAGGGGACAGGAGCAGTGCTAGGGAGTGCTCCCCATCTCCCCAGCTGCTCCTCCACATCCCGCTCGCTCTACGGCACCAGCCAACCCAGTGAATGCTGAAGGCCAGCCTGAGCGTGGGAGGCCTGTGTGGTTTTGAGCTGCTTGTCTAATGGCACTTTCCACCTCTCCTTCAGTCCCCATCATCCCTGATGTCCCCATCATTGATGCAGAGGGAGGTGAGGACTATGACAGCTACCTGATGTACAGCGCAGATGTGCTTCGCTCTCCAGCTGGCAGCAAACATCCCAGTGTCTCTGATGATTCAGGTACGTTGTTCTGAGTTTTGCAAAGGTCATTTTTTAACATTCATTTTCTTTAACAACAGCTTTCAACAATGAGCTTCACTGCTCCTTTCCTCCCCATGGAGATGGGGAGATCCAAGTCGTGGAGACGGTGATCAGCCTTTCCAAAGCTGCATCCATGGGAACACTTGACTAGTCTTAACTAGTCATACCGTAAATAAGACCAGTGCCTCCTTGTCTTAGCCATGAGGCAAAGACAAATCTCAGCGTGGGGTGGGAGAGGAGTTTTCCATGGCCCTCCCTGCTCATCTTCCCTTCGTGTTGCCATTTGGCTGGACCACGAGAGTTACTGTCAGCAAACAAGCACTGGCAAGGCACAGACCTCTGAGTCCCTTGGACACTCAGTGTCTTGGCCAAGCCAACAGGAGGGAACACACCAAGTGCTGGGAAGGCACTGGCCTCTCTTCCTCCATCACTTCACTCTCTGAATGAGGCTGTCTCTCTTGTCTTGTGCTGGGACAACGAGAGGAAGATGGGCCATAACTGAAATGATAAGTCTTATCAGTAGGATCTGGAGGGTCTTCCCTAGGGGGGTTCACCAGGACCTGGGATCCACGAGCGAGTCCTTCGTCCTTTCAGAGAGGTAACACCAAGAGTCCGACCATCCAAAGCGCACACTACGGAGTAAGGAAACCTCTCCTGAGCAGAGGACAATTGTTGTATTCTCTTCATGACAGGGACAGGCGTATGGTGGGGACTTTGACTCTCACCTTTAGTTGTGATGGACGCAGGGCTGGAAAACAGCCCTGGGGTTGAGGGATCCCATGTATGTCGTGTTCCCACCATCCTCCATCTGCCAGTCACACGATGGTTGCACTGCCTGAACTCATCAGCCAACACTTGGCGCGATGGGCTGTGAACGGGTGTCTTTTCCGCTGGCGCCTGCCCCTTACCCTCCCCAGCAAGCAGCACAAAAGCGATGGGTAGCCCACTCTGTCCCCTGCAGATTATGCCAACACCAGTGCTTGCGTTGTCCCAAAAGGCTCCAGGTGGAAATATGTGCAGTTGCTGGGAGAAGACTTGGATCTTCGCCGCATCACCTGGAGGCTCCCACCTGAAACCATTCCCCGCCTCTCTGGCAGCAGCCGCCTCTCCTCGGACACTGAGGGTCTCCTCCACGAGGAGGACAGTGACGTGGCTACTGGCAGCCTGAGGAGGAGTGGGACGCCCGGGCCCCAAGCAGGTGAAGGACGGCTTCGTTAGAGCAATGAGTGTCCTGTCTTGTCCTGCTCTGAGCCAAGGGGCCCAGTACATGTTCCCTTCCTCTCCTTGTGTGCCCATCCTTG
Organism: Rhinoptilus africanus; assembly: GCA_013400135.1. Lineage (NCBI taxonomy): Eukaryota > Metazoa > Chordata > Aves > Charadriiformes > Glareolidae > Rhinoptilus > Rhinoptilus africanus. Next base: position 411,030 of record VXBO01010057.1, read on the forward strand.
TGTTGGCGTGATGCACTGTTCACATGATGTAGTCTGCTTCAAAACCTTATCCTGGTGTGTCTCCTCACAAGAGTGTCAAGGTAACCCCCATCTCGGCACGGACTTGGGAGCCTGCTAGCAAGTTGCTTCTACAAAAGGCTGGACCTTCAAGGCAGGAGCAAACTCAGATGTTACCTGCTAAGTGCCACCTCCAAGGGCAGCTCCTCACCTTAATTAAGCACCCTGAGCTTCTGGGGCAGATCTGCTGGACTGCTGGCCTGCTGGGAAGGGATGGGGGTTTGTCAAGGACCAGAACAATGGATCAGAGTTTGCTTTTCAGAACCAGCTGAGACGGGATCCAGAGTGAGATTTGGAGGAACAGCCTCCATAAAGGGCTGGTTTACTTCCACTTTCTTTTTTAATCTGAAATGATATACCTGTACTTGCGTCAAAGGAAAGATGTAAGAGAACATGGTGAGAACCACAAGGCAGTGCCCCAGCGAGGCCGAGGTCTGGAGTTACTTTGGGCACCATGGGTGTCTCTGGTGCTGGGTGTAGAACAAAGTCTCTGTTTACCTGTTTGTTTCCCCATCATTGCGTCGGGTGGTCGTGGCTTGTTCTAGATGTAGCACTCCAGAATGACCTTCCAGAGGCTGAAACTGGGATGCAGCCAAGGCAGTGCGCACCATGATGCCTCCAGTTTCCTCCCCATGGAAACTGGAGCAGCAGCCCTGTCCATAGTCACGTTCCTCATGGTGTCCCCTTTTTCACAGAGCACTTGCTGAATGGACGGGTGGACTTCTCCTTCCCTGGCAGTGGCAGTGGCACACTGTCGAGGACAATGAACAGCAGCTACCACCAACAGAGCTCACACATGCAGCAGGAGCACAGGGTGATGGGGAGCTCCTCACTGACAACAGACTACTCCATGATGCTAATGGGGCACGGTGAGTACTGTGATGATGAGACCTCTCCTTCCCTTCCACCCCCATGGCTGTTTTCGGACCTATGCCCTGCAAGTCCTGTTGGGGTGAGGACTGTGTTCACAGCTAAGGGGGCCTATGAACCAGAGACGTGGAAAGTCATATCCTCACCACTGATGTGTAAGTGCTTTGCTAAGGCCACCACTTTGGAAAGGGTTCTCATCCCTCATATGCAGAATGCTCGGGAAAGGGAGCTACATCCTTATTCTCACACTCTGAAGCACTCCAGGAAGAGCATATGTGTCTTCTTCTAACTCTATCGAGCAGTATGGTTGCCTTTCAGCTCCACACATGTACATCAGCTGGCGCTGACAGAAGGTTGTTAAAAGGCTCTTCAAATCTGAGCCTTAAAAAGTCATCTCTACAGGAATCACCACCTGAGCTGAACCTGCTCTGAAGTCTCCAACGGTGTTTTTCTCTTTCTTTTGCATCGCTTCTGTAGATTACCCGGGGAGATTCCTCCCTCCCATCCTTGAACATGCTGGGAGGACAATCCCACGGCCCCGGGATGTGGGTTTCAGGAGCAGGGCAAAGGTGAAAGGTTACTACCCCAGCACTGGCTTTCGGGACTCTATAATCATGACTGATGGGTCTGCGGGGATTTGCAAGTACATAGGTACAGCTTTGTCCAGTGTCTCCTCCCAGCCATGCATCCCATAACAGCCAAGCCACCGGCCATCCATGAGCTGTTACCATTCACTGCTCCACCTAAACCCTCTCTCCATGGCTTGCTAAGTGCCGCACTGATCTTCCTCTTGACCCTGACTGTGCCTTCATCACATGATCTTTCCATTTGCAGGTGACTTCAGGTGTGTTTCAACCCATTTGAGCTGATTAACACTCGCCACTGCTGCCACCATGCTTTCATGGGCTGATCAGCTCATTGACTCCGTCCTCTTCATTCCTAACAATCTTGTTGTTCTCAGTCTTACTCCACAGGCCTTTGGAGGACTCTTGGGAAGAACGTGTGCTCCATACAAGATGTCCCTCTGCAAGCTCCTTGGCCAAAGCCCATATCAATGAGGGGCTTCAGTCCCTGAGTGTCACCTGGGAGGCTGCTGTGCTCGCCATGAGCCTTGTGTGCCAGTGTGCTGAGTTTCGGGGAAATGAGAGCACCCAGACCTGGTTCCAGCTACCTCCGTCCCCTCAGACAATCCCTGAAGGTGTTGGGTTGCTTTAGCTATAGACTAGGGCCAGTCTTAACTGAGCAACATCTGAAGATGTCTGTGAAGCTTCTGGCAGACTGGACAGGGTGCTTCAGGGTTAGTGAGGAGGCCATGCACAGCACCCAGTCCCCTGCTCTGGTCTCTCTACCACAAGGGCACGAAGCTTACCTTGACTTGTCCCACCCAAGGTTGGCACCCCAAGGCCATGGGACGACACTGTAGGGGTGCAGAGCCTGCCAGTTACCCCTCATGATGGGCCAGCTTGCAGAGATGACATCTCGCCACGTTCTGCCCAGACCATCAGGACCATCCCATGCTTGCGCAGGCCACTCCCTCCTCTCCCTCAGCCCGTTTAAATCTCATCCTCCAAATCTCCACCCTGACGTTCCCTTTTTGTCTCAGACTCCAGGCTGCCGCTGGGCGTCCCCGACACCCCCACGCGCCTGGTGTTCTCTGCCCTGGGACCCACCTCCCTGAAGGTGAGCTGGCAGGAGCCACACTGCGAGAAGGAGGTGCAGGGCTACAGCGTGCAGTACCAGCTCCTCAACGGAGGTCAGTGAACAGGCAGTGGGTGGTGGGAGTTTCTGGTGGTGGAAAGTGTGGCCCAGGTCTTCTCTTGCACAACTGGCTCTGAATTAACGCTGCTTGAGCAGGGGATGTTGGATCAGATGACCTCCAGCGGTCCTTTCCAACCTCAACTAACTGGTCCCAAGTTTGCTTTTTGTGTAGCCTTGAGGAAATGTCCCAGCTGCCCCACAGCTCTCATTCCCCATTGCTGCTGGGAGTGACAATTCCTGGGGTTGCTTGTGGAGTCACCCCTCCTCCAAAAAACCTTGGACTCCTTCTTCACCAGCCCTGACATCTTAGTTGAAGGATTTTTCGTCAAGTTGGACTTGTAGGAAGGATTGCAATGAAAATCTCTTATATTTACATGAAACTTGGGGCCGTGTTAGTGAAAACGTAATTCTCTTTGGCTGAAAATTCATGAGTTTTCAATAAGCTGTTGTTTGTCCTAAGCCTTTTTGGAAAAACATCTCATCCTGTGCTAGCAGTTGTTGGTGGCAAAGTGTGATGGAGGTGACTAGGGAAAAGGGCCCTGGATGACTTTTCCAGGCAGTTCATCTGAGGCAGAGTTTAGGTGAAAGCCACAGCGCTGCCTTTGTGCCTGCAATTTGGAGCTGACATCCCCTTTCCCTGTGCGTCCCAGGAGAGGTGCACCGCCTCACCATTCCCAACCCCTGCCAGAACTCGGTGGTGGTGGAGGACCTGCTGCCCAACCACTCCTACATCTTCAAGGTGAAGGCACAGAGCGAGGAAGGCTGGGGCCCGGAGAGGGAAGGAGTCATCACCATAGAGTCCCAGGTGGACCCGCAAAGCCCACTCAGCCCTGTACCAGGTGAGGTGGATGGAGGAAAGGTGGCACTGCTGTCTCTGCTGTTGTCTATAGTGGTGACCTTGCTGTTTTCTCACTCCTTACTACACCCTGAGCTCTCTTTTCTTTCCTTTCATTTTGAAATAGGACCTTCTTCCCCATGCACTCACCTTGCACTAGCTGTCTAGATAGCTGAGACCTTCCAGCTTGTTTCAAAAATGCTATGTGCAGACCCCTCCCAGGCTCCTCGCCACCTTCTGTGACACTGACATCTCGCTCGTGCCCCTGCAGGTTCACCCTTCACCCTGAGCACACCCAGTGCTCCCGGACCACTGGTTTTCACTGCCCTCAGCCCTGACTCTCTGCAGCTCAGCTGGGAGAGACCCCGCAAGCCCAATGGGTCCATCTTGGGCTACATGGTCACCTGTGAGATGCTGCATGGAGGAGGTACGGTATCAGGCTGTGGAAGACTAGTTTGTTGTGTAGAGCACAAGATACCTCCATCAAAGGCAGCAGCTTGCTGCATTTTTGCTGGGACCAACAACAAAGTTGTCTGCTTACATCGGTATGGACAACCCAGGGACATGAGGCTGATTCCAGGCCTGGGAGCTGCTGGAACCCGATGCTTTGTGTCATTGCATGGCCTGGCGTAGCAAATGTACTGGGAGGAGGAAGGACCCGTAGCTTATTACAAGCCAAACCCAGTGGAGGTTTGTTGAGGATCAACACTGTACTAAAATAGCCATGCCTTAACCCTTAGTAGTACGGGGTGATGAGGTTGTATGGTCTGTGGGTGGCATAAAGCTTAGGGAAAAACAAGCCAACAGCCAGAGTTGTGTGTGTTTGGAGGGACCATTGCTCCTGTCTGCCTTTACCTCTGGTATCTCTGTGTGGATTAGGGGAGCCCAGGAATATCTACGTTGAAGGAGACAATCCAGAAACTACCCTTACTGTGCCCCACCTGAGTGAGAACGTCCCGTACAAGTTCAAAGTGCAAGCCAAGACCACTCAAGGCTTTGGGCCAGAGAGAGAAGGCATCATCACCATCGAATCTCAGGATGGAGGTACAGTACCATGGCTTTGTGGAGGTGGAAAGATAAGAAATGTCTCAGAGCAGGGAACACAACTCGGGGAGTCCCTTTCCAGCTCTGGTGGTGACTCCATTTTCCATGAAAGCCATAGAGACATTGTCTTCCATGAAGACAATGCTGTGGCTTGTGAGCACTGTCTCAGTCCTGATGCACTGAATGAGGGAGGATCATGAGAACCTGACAGTGTTTAATTTATTATGAAATTTCTGTCTCGTGCCTGGTTGTACACATACCTGGAGGCAACTTCTTACACTGCACGAGCATAAGACCTTCCCAGTCCTCCCAGTTCCTCCTAAACCCATCTCTGATGTCAGTGAGAGAAACCTCCTGAGATGACTGTTGATGCTCACTGTGCAGGAGTTGAGGAGTTGGAAGCTCCTTGTTGTTTCCTGGCTGACTTGTCCCTTTTTCCTTCTCCCCAGGCACTTTCTCCCAGTTTGGAGGGCAGCAGTACATGAGAGAAGAAGTGTACAACTTCCCCACTGAATACACCACCAAAACCAGCATCAGCCATTCCTCCCTGGATCCCCACTTCACAGGTAGGGGCTCAATGTCTGCTTTGAAACCCTTGGAAAGCACAAACCACCTCTACTTGTCCAAAGGTCTGAGGGTGCTCAAGTGTAAAAGGCGGGGAGGGAGGGCCCATCAGGTAGGGTGGATGAAGAGGACCAGACCCTTTCCTACACCATGTCCCTGCTCTGCCCCAGGGGCAGCTGCAATTATTTCCCATGTGCTGCCCAGTCACAGGGGGAATGCTGAGTTTTCAAAATCCAACAGAACTTCCACTAGGGACCAAATCATAACACTTCCTGCAAGGTTAGACCTCTTCAGAGCAGGAAAAAACAGAAAAGTGTGATGACCGTATTTAATTACATCACTGTAGTTGTCCCATGTTGTACCCATTGAGTTGCCTGAAATACGAAGAGTTTAGGAGTTGTTAGGAAATCCATCTTATTGACTGACATAGCAAAGTACTGAATCACTTGATCTGGAGAAGTTTTCCATGAGTGAAAGTGGCATTTAAGGAGGAACCTCTGCCAGGCATCATCAGGTAGAGCAGATCTTATTCCCTGTAACCCCGTACTTTGCGCGGTGTCCTGACCACTGAGCTTCTCTCTGCAGACGGCATGCTGATGACGACCCAGCGAGTGGAGAGTGCCAGCAGCACCCTCACCAAACAGGTCACCAAAGAGTTCGTGAGCCGGACGGTGATGTCCAGCGGGACCCTCACCAAACAGATGGAGAGGCAGTTCTACGAGGCCTGAACCAGGGCAGGCCGTCTGCCAGCAGGATGCTGCCGTTCAGGTGGCAGGACTTTGTGGAATGACCCAAGGGGGTGCTTCATCAAGAGGCTGCCTGGTAGCTCCTCCTGTGGGCACTCCTCCACAGCACTTCAAGCTCTGGATGTGTCCGTTGGAGCCCAGCACACTCAAAGCTCTAGCACAGTTGGGTCATCAGGCGTGCGCTCATCCTTCAGGGCTTGTTCACCCTGTCCTGCTCTCCAGAGCCTCAGTTCTGCAGAGTCCACGGAGACATCTTCCATGAACAATCACCACTCACTCCAATACCAGTCTTCAATGCCCATCCCCATCCAAATGCACCTGCAACTGCAGAAATTCTGGTGTCTTGGCGGCTCCAGTCCCCAGATAAGTGGAACAGAATGATTTATTCTCAGGTCCTCAGTTTCGAGAGGGTCCCAGCTGACAACATCCTGATTTATAAAAGGTCATCCTTTCCATCTTTGCTTCGGGCTCTCCGGCACCTTGGCTGCCCACTGGAGGTGGTGATTTGTTCTGTTTGGTCTTTTATGAGAGCTGCAAGGTGGGGGGTTGGGGTAACCTATGCTTTCTTACTGCACCTATTTGTGTCTGTTCTTCGCTGCTAACATTTGGTACCACGATAGCAAAGTATAGCCTTACATTTGTATAGCGTTACTCGTGATGGCCTCTGATGCATTTTTTTTGCATACAACATTGTACAGTTTTCGTAGTATATATATAAATATATATAAATGTATTTTATTATTTTATAAAAAAAAAAATATTGAGGTGGATGAGGTCTATGCTGAACATTGAGGCTACACTGTGACTGTGGCTGCTGAGAAACGTGAATGACTGGAAGAAATTAATTAAGGGCTTGATTCAAAGGCCACTAAACCCTGTGGAAAGCCTGTCAATGAGCGGGTGGGCTCTGCCTCAGGGCTCATCTCCTCCAGCAGAAGGCTCCCTGCACAGCACCCACCAGATGAGCACCCTCCAGCCGCAGCACAGGCGCAGAAGGGCTGGGAGCTGCCTGGAGGTGAGGGATGGGGATGGGCCCAGGGTTGGGAACGGTGACTGGGATTTCTTATGTGGCTGATGTGGAAAGCATGAGATTTTGGGGCAGATGATGTCGGGTATCCTTAAAAAGCCCTTTTGCCCAACAGCAACGTCCATAAAGGGAGTTGTGATCCCTCAGTAAACACAAGGGAGGAGCAAGCCTGGGAACAGCAGGGGCTCTCATCATCCTGAGCAAGCCTCCGAGCCCCCTTCAGCCCTCGGCTCTCACTGTCCTCGGACGGTGCTGGGTGTAGGGCTGAGCTGAGACCTTGCTGGACCTCGATTCCTGGCTCTGGGCACGCCGCCTGGCGTCTCGCGGCCCTCTGCCAACGAGAACAATCGGGATCCATGTCTTGCTGAACAGCGTGTTTCCCTGGCATGCTTCAGCCGCACGGGAGCCAGCGAGGAGCCAGCCGACAGCGAGGATCCCACCTCAAGCAGCAGCTGCCACCGTTCTGGATTAGAGCTTCCAACCAAAACAGCAGCTGCCTGGGCTCCCGGGCGGCATCGCCTGCCTGATTTGATCTGACACCGGACTTGGGCTGTTTTGTTCTTTTTTCTGTTGTTGTTGGGTTTCTTTCTTTGGTTGTTGGGGCTTTTTTTTGTGGTGGAAGAAGATTTTCCAGCACTGACACCACCGAGATCTCCCTCTCCTCTCCAGGCTGTTCACCTGAGTGGGATGGGTTGTACGTGTTTGAGCCAAAGATGCACATGGGTGAGTAAAGTCCCCCAGAGTCTCCAGGACTGCAGCCGGAGCTAGGTCAGTTTTGAACTTGGTGAAGTATCTCTTGGCCCAACCCTGTGGTTCTACCATGATTTCAAGAAGCTCTTATTTTCCCTGAGCACGTACCAGTGGTGTTAGCCTGCCTGCCTCCCCATTCCCATCTCACCTCTGTGGTTGGGGTTTCCTCTCCAGCTGATGTGCCTCCTTCTGCACAAGGACTCCAGGCCCCTTTCCCTCTGCTTTGTGGCCCAGGGTAAAACACTGAAAACCACTTAAAAAGGGAGCCCCACTTCCAAGCATTTTAACCAAAGAGTATCCCGTTATCCAAGCACAGCTGCTGCTCTCCAGGGTGTCACGCCATCTCCACGCAGAAGGCGGCTGCGCACCAACCCCATGCCTCGCACTAGAACAGCGTCACTCCTTAATTTTCATCCGGTCGTTAGGGCTGGTGGTGTTTCAGCCTTTCCAAGGGTGGATCCAGCAGCCTGCCCCGACAGCGGGCCTTTGATCAGATGGCTTCCTATTGCACTCAATAAATGTTTTCTCTACAGTCTGCCTCTTCCCTTTCCTTAAAAAAAAAAAAATTAAAAAATTATCTTCTCCCCTTCATCTGCAGCAGCAGATGAAGGACACAGATGAAGAAGCAGGTAACCAGGCAGGGGCTTCTGCCAAGCATCGGTGCCTGCTGCTGCTCCACTGCCATCCCCTCCCGTGACTGCAGCTCCAGAGGCACTACTGGACCCCACATCCCCGGTAATTACACCATTACACCAGTGCAAACTGGAGTTCAACCAGTTTCCTCTGGGGAAAGGTTCCCAGTGACTTTGGCGTCAGAGCTCAGCCCAGGCGGGCGCAGAACAACTGTGCAAATGCTCTGTGTTTATTAGGCAAACGATGCAGGCAGACAAACTGATTCCCTTGTGAAGCCAGGAAAGCAGCTGCCTCTCGGATGGAGCCGATCCTGGCCCAGGCGAGGCAGTCGCTCCTCTACAGGGGCAGCACCTTTGCCCCTCCGGAGGGTTTGGTGAGGTAGAAGGTGGCTGTGCCGCTGTATTTCTCCTAGAAGACAAGAGGAGCAGTAAGTGCCTGGGCTGGGGAGTGCTTTTGGGCTGGTGCAGGCAAGGTCTGCCGGAGCTGGGGCCCTGCTGGCCAGCCCAGCCTCGCAGCTGGCCCAGCTGCCCCTCCAGATGGTATTTTTGGGGGACAGCGTGCTGTCCTGGCCACCGCCTGGGGTCCCTTGGGCCATCCACAGCATGGGGCAGGGAGGCTATCAGCACATCTCCAAGCTGAGCCTCCAGCAGCCCCGCAGGGACTGTTCTCCGTGAGTTTTTCCAAGCCCTTTCCAACCCTGCCAATGCTGTCAACCTCCATGGCCTCTGGTGACAGCAGAAAACTCACCGCCAGCCCCGCGTGGAGTTTCCTTGGCTCTGTTTTCATCCTCACTCACCCAGCGGTCTCTGGTTCTTATTATTCCTATTTTGGTTCTTATTATCATATTATTTGGATGTGAGGGTCAGTTCCGCACTCATCCAATCTACCCTCTTTGCTCTCCTGTAGCTCCTGGTCATGTTCCCTCTCTCCCAGCTTCTCATTAGATGGCAGAGGCACAGCCCTTTCAGTCTCTCCTCATTTTGGACACCTTCCTCTACCCCTTCTTTATCCCCCTCACTATTTACAGGGTGCACCATGACCTCATACAGCAGCAACGTGATGCTCTGCCTCGTTCACTGCCCCCCATTTTGCTGGCGTTTTCAGCTCCCAGCACAGGCTGAGCTGCTGATTTAGAGAACACTGATGATGGCACTGAGATTTTTCCTGGGCTGTAAGTGCTGGTTTAAGCTCAGCATTGCCTAAGCTCAGCTTAGATTCCTTTTCCCTAGATAGATTCAGCCTTCCTGAAGCTCACCCAGCACCTTTTTTGCTCACTTTCTCAATGCAGTAAGGTCTTTGGGCAGTGCTGTGTGACCAGCACGACGCTGAACTCCCTGCAAGACCTTAGTAGCATCGACAGACTTGAGGCTATCCCTGTGTGGAACTGGATGTGCCGCACCAACGCCGAGTGCCGCAGGAGCGCAGCTCCAACGGCGTCCCTGGGCCATGCTCCTGAATGTTTCCTTGGGATCTTTAAGTCATTTCTCCCAGCACTTTTCTGCCACGTACCTGGATGTGGTGCTGGGCCCTCTCTGCAGCCCCAGCCTCCAGCAGTGTCACCGTGCAGCCTCCGAAGCCTCCCCCGGTCATCCTGCTGCCATAAACCCCATCGACCTCCAGAGCTGCAGCTACCAGCTCGTCCAGCTCTGGGCAGCTCACTTCGTAGTCGTCCCTGGAGAGAGGAGACCCACGGTCAGCCCGGTCCTGCACCCCAGCCACAGCCCTTGCACCACTAACGGCTGAAACCTGCGCCTTGGTGCATCCATCGCCATAGCAAACCACAGCAATGCAGGATGCCACAGATCCCGGTCCAGCTCCCTGCCTGTAAGTGCACGTACACCTGAGCGAGGCTGTGAGCATCAGGGACCTGCTGGGCGCTGCTGTAAGCAGCACGTCTCTGTAATGTATGTGACTGGCTGCCTCATCCCAGTACCCCCCAGCGCAGAAGCCTGTGGGACTTCTCCTAAAACCCCCTGGGAGGCTGAGCCGTGAGAGACACCAGGCAGGACACGGCTCTGGCTGCCCCCAGTGCTGCCCCCATGGGCAAGGGAACCCCCTGAGAACCTGACATCAGTCTCCCGGCTGCAGCCTGCCCTGCCCAAGAGTGGGACATCCTCACCTCAGGGAGTTGTGACTCTCCACCATCAGCTTCCCAAATGTCCTGTAGTCCCTGTCCTGCAGTGCTTGCGCTGCCTGGACTGTCCGTGCTATCTCGCCAACGACATGCCTGGCCCGCCGGTACACCTCCTCGCCCAGCCGGCTCCTGGCCGCTGTGGAGATAAGCATATCCTTGCAGCAAAGATGCTCAGGTCTGTGGGATGCTGCTGGGGGCGAGCACGGACGCATCCTGCAACCCTCACTTCTCCACTCGTGGCATGCTCCTGTCCCGGTGCATGCATCCACCCACCCCAGGTGCTGCCCCGCAGTCCCAGCCCACACCATGGGGCACCGAGCTCCTGCTGCCCCGAGGATCAGTCAGAGCCGAGGGAGGGACTGTCCCCACCTTCCAGCTCAGCCAAGGTGGCATCTCGCAGGCTGGCCTTGCCAAGCACCGCCGCCGCCTCCTCGCACTGCCGCCGGCGCGTGGGGTACTCGCTGCCCGTCAGCGTGTGCCGCACGTTGGAGTTGGTGATGAGGACGGCCAAGCTGGCGTCAGTCAGCGGGACAAGGACGGTCTCCAGGGACCTGCAGCAAGAGCTCAGCAGGGGCCGTGCGCCCGCCCCCCCCGGCCTGCTCCGGCCATCGGCCGTCCGAGTGACGTGGCAGGCAGCTCCTGCCCCCGCAGAGGCAAAGTCCATCTAGTTTAGGATTTCGCTCGAGCATTTTACTCCCTATTATTAGTCCCATAATGGACCCTAAGGACTTTGCAGGAAAGACAACCCAGGCAAAGCAGCAGAAAGGAAACAGGAGGAGGAATCAAGACACAGGAATTAAAAAATTAAAATGCAGGGAGCCCCAGCCCCGTGATGAGATTTAGGGCTGGGTACAGAGGTTAACCCCTCCCTGCACTCCTGCATTTATTTTGTGGCCACGGGACCAGCTCGTCCCCACCTGCCCGAGGAGGCTGGCACAGCACAGCGAGCTCAGGGCTCGGCCCTGACCTGCAGTCAATGAGCAGCGCGTGGCCTTCCTTGCCCATCACGGATATGAACTGGTCCATGATCCCACAGGGCATGCCGGCAAACGTGTGCTCCGCTTTCTGGCACACCAGCGCCTTGGCTACCAAATCACCGTCATCTGTGCCAGAGCAGAGAGAGGCAGGTTAGCAGCGCTGGGACCTTTGCCCCTTGTCCTGGAGCAGGGGGACCAAACACGAAGGTAAAGGGTTGCTTTCCCATGGAACGGGGGTTTGCTAAGGCATCAGCTGCAGGTGCTTGCTCCTGTGCCTGCGTGGGCCCCCAGATCCAGCTGGATGCAATAACTGGACACTGACGTCTCAGATTTTTGGAGACACGAGGGTGGGGAGAATCATAGAATCATAGAATCCTAGGGTTGGAAGGGACCTTAGTAGATCATCTAGTCCAACC
>VXBO01010057.1:439017-479709 GCA_013400135.1 Rhinoptilus africanus
TCCGCGGGCACCTGGGAGGCGGGAGGTGTGAGGAGGAGGGTGCCGCGCTGCGTGGTCGTCCCGAAGGACCGAGTCTTCCCCGTCCGGCGCCTTGGGTGCAGCCGCTCTGTGAGGGGCGGCTGGAGTGGGGTCCCTCATCCGGGCAGGGGCCTTTGAGTTGTTGCCCACAGGGAAGTTCCTGGAGTGTTTTGCACATGGGTGTGAGAAATATTCCCCCCCGGTGAAAACGTTACACAGAATTTGGGAGACGCGCTTGTCCTGTTCCCACCTTTTCTCGCACCGGCTGGGTGTGTTGCCTCTGGGAAGGAAAGGAGGTTGGTGTGTGTTGCCCCTCGGTTGGTATCATCTCCATCGCTGGAGACGCTGCCTCAGTGAAGGCTTATTGCTGGAACGTGTCTTTCCTGAGCAAAAAATACCGTTTCACTGCGTTATCCCAAGGATGTACACAATCTCCTGGAGCTCGTGCTGCGTGAACTTGGCCTGCGGTACCTTATCTGGGTTGGAAGTTGTGGCGATGAAACTCTGTTCTTTTGCAATAGAGATAATGGGGTGGATTGAGTGAGCGGTGTCTCTGTGAGGACAGGCTAGCGACCGATGTGTGATGGGTGGAAATAGGCCAGGTATTCCCTGTCCTCCTTAAAAGAAAAAAGTTTGGGACAGTTATTTGTGAACAAAATATATGTGCCAAACTGTCAGCCCTTATCGCTTTAGGGTGTTGTCCGCATACAGAAAAAAAAGTACGAATTACCCGTATCTCTCACTTGTGTTGATGCCCCCACCCAGAATGAGAAGGGCAGGTTCAGAGTGTGGCTTTTATTCTTTTAGTCTGCGTCTTCACAGAGTTGGTGGTGAACTTCTTCCCTGCGTTTACACTGTGATGCGTGGAATAAAAAGAGCTGCAGAAATGCAGAGGCACGGACCCAAACAACCCATATGCCTGCTGCAGGGATCGCAGGCTATTTCACGTCATCTTCCTTCAGGCTGTTAGGAATACCGGGTCTATGGCAGAATGAGGGCTTTTAGGTTCTATGTCCAGCGTGAAGATCCGGTTGTCATCTTCAGGGAGCTGGCAAGTCACATCCTTGCAGGTTACTTTATTCATGGTGGTGTCTGTACTTAAAGTTTGATGGCTTTATAGGAGAAACTGGCATGAAGAAGTCTGCTGGGACGGTTGCTGTAGTGGTGAAAGGGTACAGGTGGAGTACAGGGAGAGGTGGAGTCACACCAATGACAGAAATAATCGGTCAAAAGCGAAAGGGGGAAAAACTCGGGTGACAAGGGGATGAGGTATAGAGAGTTTAAGTACAGTAGGTAGAGGAAGACAAAGGTGATAATGTGGCTAAGCATGACTGGAAACAAGGATATAATGGATTAGGAAAGAAACAGTGGAAGAAAGAGTTCAAGAAATTGGGAGGAGAAGAAGGAAGATGAGGACCCGGTAGCTGAGAAGGACAGAGGTGGAAAATGGGACAGTGTGGAATAAAGGTGACGGTGCAATTAATTAACTTCTTTCTAGTGAGCAAAACATGTATTTTCGGATGGATGCTAAAAATACTTTGGTGGAAACAGTTGCAGAGAAGCTGAATAACCGTACGTGAAGGATGGGTTTGGGGGCTGCTGAGTGCTGACAGCGGGATGTGAGCCATACTTTGAAAGCCTTGTATTTGTACACTAGGTCACATCATACTGTGAACCTCCTTCTGATAACATATGGGAGCTTATTTGGTGGTCCTTCATGTGAACAAGTTGTATGTTGTCAAAATGTAAATATTTTCATCCTTTTTTTCCCCCTTAAATATAGTTTGTTTCCATAAAATGACACGAAGGTTACAACTTGTAAACTGAAGTAAGCTTAATTATCTGCATACTTTGCTGTTCCCTGGGGACAGGCAATCTGGTGCTGGGGATCTCAGTCTTGGAAAGTTTTGGTTGTATTTGTTAGGAAATGCTCCAGTTTCTGTATTAGCATCGATTTCTAAACTCTTGGTGTTATTTGCATGAGATTTTTGGGTACTTTGGACTGTAGTTCTCGATCTTGTCAGTAAGCCTTTATATTTGTTCTACACGTACAGCAAAAGAATATCTGAAAAAACCGCACAGAGTTATTGATGGTATTTCATACATTTGGCACTGTTTGCTAGCAGATGAAGAGCCTTAAAACCCCCTTTGATTGTGTCCGCAGCATCAGTTGTAATGTGCAGGTCCATGCTCCTGGAGACCAAGTCATTCTGGTAGATGTCAAACTTTAATTATGAATGGCGTGTTTCTGGTCTGGGGATCTGGTATTCCATTTGTAGAATTCAAGTGAGTGTCGAAATACTCAACAACCGTTGGGTTCTCTCCGAGTTGCTGGATGAGAAGTTTCTCCGTGTGGCTGGTCCCTTGTGATCCCACGGCTCCTGTAGCAGGATGAGGTCAGTGTGTTCCTAGGAAGCGAGGGGTGAGGTGGCCTCGTTTCTGGGGCGGTTGCGGGCTGGCGTGGCTTTGATTTGCTCCTGGCCACGAGCTGTGCAGGGCTTAGCTGGTTGCTCCTAGTGGGAAGTGGGTTTGGTGTGGGTACGCTCTGTCAAACCTCAGCTAAGTATTGACTTTGCACCGTTTCTTAGCTCTGCCTGGCATGGTTATTTTTGTGTGTATCTATCTCTGTCTTTAATGTTTTATCTACAAATGTGGAGAAAGGCCAAGTTCAAAGAAACTGAAAGCAAGCGATCAGTCACTTGGAGTTGTAGATACCGAGTACCGTGGTGTAGTTTTGTTTTGGTACAGTCTATCCATTCCACTGTTAACCGTCTTCATCAGTTTTCAGTCAGACTGGACTCTTTAATTGTGAATTGTTAAGATTGTATCCACTGCTTGGGTGTTTATTGATCTGGCAGAATTTAGATAAGTGAAAGTGGAGCAGTCCTTTGTTCGCTGTGCATTCACCTGAAAGTGAGACAGTTTAATAACTCTGCGGGAAAGCAAACATTCGGGTGAAGATAAATTAACCTATTTAATAAAAAACAAAGAATGCCTTCATTCTAGTCTATTCAAAACACGCATGCTCAAAAGCAGTGTTGAAAATATTCCGATTTAGGTGATAAACTCTTTGGGACGCAGATTTGTTGGGCATAACCCAGATCATCGCTACTCAAGATAATTCTCTTGAGCGTGCCTCTGAAACACAAGCGGCCGTCCTTTAAATAAAATTCAGGTTTCTGTCACCCCACAGGCTCTGGACCAAGGTTCCTGGGAGAGCATGCTGTCCTCCTAACAGCAAGATAAGCTTTGCGGTTATGCCTTTGCAGCGTAAAAGACACAAAACTTGCCTTTCCTTTTGCACGAGGGGAGGAATTGTGGGAAATTCCTGAAAGATTAGTACCCTGTAAGTAATGTTAGAACTGCATCCACTCGACTGTTCATGCTGTCATGTTAGCGACTGCTGGCTTGCACTCACCCAAGCTTTATCTTGCAACCACTTCGATGCCAGCCATTTAGAGGTGGAAGGACTAGTGCACTTGAGTGAAGGGCATTTTAAGTGGGGATGAAAATCACATTGGTGCAATGCTTTAGTTACAGCTCAAATCATAGACATTTTTTTGTATCTGCATGTTTTTGGGTAGTGCCTTGTCTGTTGGTTTCTCAACTTTAAATAGGAACTCTGATTAGGACAGCGATGGCAATACTGGTGAAGAAATAAAAATAGCAAGATCATAGGTGGACTTGGATTTCAATGAAGAGCTTGCACGGGCAGTCTTATTTATCTCAGAATCTTACGTTTAAATTCTTACTCAAAACCAATGGCACACAAAAATGCACCTTGAAGCACTTGTAGTAGCAAGAGAGTAATCCTTATCTTCTTATCAGTGGATAGTTCTTATAGCTGGCAGGGTGAACACAGCATGGCTGATCTCAGATGTGCAGACTGACTGTCTGAGGAAAGAAAACCAAAAACCAGATGTGTTGCTAATGCATTTTCAGAGTTGTTGCTTTTTTTTGTAAGTGGCTTGCCCTTCTAGGACCCGTAGTGTTTGTCTGCATAGTCTGTTAGATTATACTTTTGAGGTGCTTGAATGGGGTGGTCTTCACAACTGGCAAATACATTTAGGCTTTTGAAATTGTTTTTAGAAACATTTTGTGTTCTTTTTAAACCATCAGAACTCTTAAAATAACAAACTGATGCCCTAATTCTGCTTTGGTTTTACTGGTGACAACCCTTAGATCAATAAGCTGATATGGACATATACAAAAATAGAAACTAGCCCTGTTGTTTAAGCAAAAAACCAAAACAAACAACCCAGGAAACAACAACAAAATCCCCCATGTGTTTTTAGGTTTCAGGTTTGGTAATAACCTTGGAGATAGTTAGGAAAACCCAGAGTAAGTCAATACCAGCATACCAGGGACTTACCAGCAGCCTACTACATCCTTGCCTGTAAATGTCAGTTTATCAGGCAAGTTTAAGCTGGTTGTTATTGCTGGTTTTAAGTCTTGTGTGAACTTCACTGAATACAAGTCCACCACAAGCTGTTATTAGGAAGTGTGAATAGTTACAGGAAGCTGGAAATATAAAGTACTGGAGTGTGAACAGGAAGGGCTGCCTTCGCAATATGGGCTTACCACTGAATACATACCACTGAAAAATAACACTCTAGATCTTACGGTGCTTCAAAGGATGAGTGGTGAAAGCCTCCAGCTTGAGAGATGGGCTCAGCACAGGCTCCGTGCGGGACTGTGGTGTCCTGCTGATCAACACACGTGTTGAGGCCATAAGATGTTTCTCCCTTGTCTCAAAGTGGGACTGGAGCTGTGATTTACTTGCTACATTTTCACTTAATAAGCAAGTATTTTTAGATGCCAAAAGTGTCAGGGAGTTCTCGTACAGATAACTGCTGTGTAAGTGGCATATAAATATTTTGCGGAGTGAAAAACTTTGGGTACCGCTTTGATGTTTTCAGAATTAGTTTTGGTCTGGCTAGGCTTGGTATTTCAAAAATCCAAAACTGTGAAAGAGGAGCGGGATCCAGTCATACAGATTTGTTCCAACTTGGAAAACAGTTCTTTCAATTTTTTGATTAAAAAAAAAAAGTATTATGTTTATACATTACTTACACAATATAGGATAATTTTCTGTGGCATAGGAGACAAAATTAATAATTCTTTAAGAAAACCTCAGAGCTTAGAGTTTCCCATTATATCCATTTTTTTCATGTTGCAGGTTCATATATTGTCTATTTTTATATTGTGTGGCTTTATTTTAAGGAAAATTCTGTGGGAATTCAGTATTTTATTGCCTTTAGATGTATTCTTTCCACCAGAATAAGGTTTTTCTCACTTCTATTAGCAGCTCAAATGTTCAGCCTTCTTGTTACAAAGGGTCTGACCAGTGTCCCCCGGAAAATCTCCCTGCAGAGGATGATAGCGTTTCTGCCTTGCTGTTTGCTGGATGTTGCTGCCCCTGTGCAGCATGGCGGGAGGGGATGTGTCAGTCCATCAGTTAATCACGCTTATTGTGTAGCATATTAGCATAAGCTAACTGTCCCTGGTAGACTGTATTAATATACCAGGCTGTGAGCTGGGGCAGCTGAAGACCAGGCATGCGATCCCTTCTGTTAACCCTGTTATAAGGAGCTATAATTTCTAAGAGGGGAAGCAAAATAAAGAGCTGGAGCAATGATGTCTTAAATTGGTGTGTCAAGGCTTGTGAGAACCTGCTTGTCAGGACCCTAAGAGCTATGTTCATAGAGGATGCCGAGGTGGTGTTTTGTTCCTTCCGTTAACTTTTTGCTTTTTAAAAACTTTATAAATCTTTTTGAAAGCACAAGAGACAGGGCTGAAAGAGATGGGGAAAAGTTAGCCTGGTCCATCCCTCTGCCTGACAGAATTGCCAACATCTCAAGTGTTTATAAGAATTTTTTTGCCTAATTGTTGTTGCTTTTTTCGTATTGTGTCAGTTATTTTCCTCCTTAAAAACTCCTTAAACTAGACTTTGGTGAAATCGTGGACTTTACTGAGAGATAGTTTGTGTTCTGTATCAGGTCAATCAAAAGCTTCACCAGAAGGGTACACGAGGAGATGCTAAAAGGCTTGTACTTTCTCAAACTCCACCTAGTGATGACAGCCAATTTAGATGCTTGTGATAATTCGGCAATCTCCGTCTCGTGTATTTTGATCAGTGCTTGATGCAGTTAATACCAGTTTGACATCTGAAATATCAGTTGGAATGAATGTTCCCTTAAGATGAATACCAACAATTTCTTTTCTTTTTAGCTTTGTTGCAGGCTGTCTTCTGACTCATACACCCTCACCCTGCCCTTGTCTTCATTCAGGTATACAAGGTTATTGTTACAACGAGGAAAGTTCTCTGTTTTCTTGGAAAGAAATATTTCAGTTTTACGTGCTAAAGTGCAGTGATGACAATAAAAGTGCCAGCTCACTGAAATTCTTGATACTGGCCTGATTCTTATCTCTTACTAAAAGTCAGAGATGTTTAATTGAATATAGTTGTCAGCACGCTGACAGAAGAGGAACTTATACCGAGCTTGTGGTCAGACAAGAAAAATCTTAGGCCATCCTTAGTTATCTGTTGGTCAAAAACAGCAAATGCGTTTCAGCAGAGCACATTGGCTTATTAGGAATGACGGCACTGTTAATTAGAGTTAAGAAATTAAGGCTGAATTGCTTTTTATCATCATATGCCTAGAACTTCTTTTTAGATTAAGAAGCAGTCATGCACATATGGAAAGAGAAGCAGTTTCTTGAAACTATACCTGATGAGTATCTGCAAAAATCTGAATTAATTAAAGTCAATATTGTTTTACTTGTTAGCCTTCATCTTCAGCGTGTCGCCACAGTTCAAAAAGAAGCTGTCAGTTCACACCCAATATGCTCAGAGATGATTTTTCTCCTCTGATTTTCAATCGACTGTGAGCTTTCATTAATAGCACTTGAATATTACCATCATAGCAGAAATAAAAACAGCAGATGCCTCAGGGCAATTGTGCAGCTTTACAGCAACCAAAAAATATTAATATTGTTTGCACATTTAAAATATCTTGAGAGTGACACCAGATCTGTTCATGTATTGATTAGTCAAAATGGAAAATGAGAAGTTGTGGTGTAGCCTGGGATTTATTTGCCTGCGTTCCCCTTGGTGGAGAGCTGGGACGCATCCCGATGGCAGCGTACCTGCTTGAAGCACAGTGTGGTGCGGAGTCCTATAATGGTTCTTTTTTGCACCAACTTATCTGTGTGTGTAGGACTCTCATTCTGAGGTCTGCCTGCCTGATGTAGTGTCGAAAGGGTCTGCTGGGCTGTAGCAGACACGGATAAAGTCTGATTTGAGTGCTGAACGGAAAAGAAAAATTGATGGAATGGGTAACATTGATTGTTCAAAATCAACCAGTGAGAGTTGGCTTTTATCTTTGTGCTGGCACATGTGTTACGGGATGCAGGTTCATGCTTGTTAGATAATCATCGTGTTTTGTTTCAAACTCACAACAGAAAATGTCTGTTCACAAATGCAAGCCTTTCCAAAGAGGCTGCTGCGAATCAGGTTGGCATTTAACATGAGAAGAAGCAGATGCCATTTCATTTTCAAATGTAGATGGGTCTGGATGAGAGCACTACAGATACGTCACTTCTTGTGGAGTCTTGGCTTTCTGTTTTTTGGTCCAAATATAAGTACAGACCTTCAAACAGTTCACATACTGTCTTAAGACCGTTGTGAGTATGGGGCTGCAGTTGATCTATGAGCTGTTTGGTAAATTGTGAGGGTTCTCAGCATGGTCAGGAGAAGAAGGGTTACTGTGCTCTACTTCTGAAGCACCTCTTGCAAGACAAGATGTTGAAGGTTAGCTGCATAAAAATGCTTATAAAAATCTGTAACTGAAACCCAGAGCTATGTAATGGCTTGTATGGAAATAATATTTTTCTGAATTAGCCTTTATGAATTCCTGCATGTGGGATGTTTTGTTTTAAGGAACTAGCAGAGTGAGTAACGCAAGTTTTAAAACAGCCCAGCCCTGTTCCCAGCCTTCACCAGTGTTTCTACAGTTGCTAGCCCTGGGTAGGCTTTGTTAGTGGTTGAATTGATGGTGAGAGAAGTGGAAAAACTTTACTGGAAGCTGGAACTTTAATTTTTACAGCACAGGACATCAGTGTATTGCTCAGACCTTAATTCATTGTCTGATGCGTGTTAACTCCATTGGAACTCTGCCTTTCTGCAGACGTTCTCCATGTGTCTGAGGCTACAAACACTAATTCTAGGATAAAGCAGCATGATCTATTGGATCCAGTTAATATAAGATAGAAAAATTTACCTCGATATAAGCTGAATAAATGCTCGTAATAGACAAGTCTATGGATGGATGCTTTGCAATGTAATTAGTTGCAAAATATTTAACTGCTCATATTTAAGCACATGTTGATATATTGTGCTGACAATTAAACCAGGTATAAACCTTCAACAGCATACAGCTGTCTGGATCCAGTATGTTCAGTGCAACAGTTAGGCTCAACCCACGTGTTACTGAAAAATAATTATTTCAATATGATCCTGTTTGCATAGACTCGGCACTTCCCCAGGGTGCTGCAGGGAAGGGTTAATGGCAACCAAATAGTTCATAGAGTAGAAAGCAAGCCAGAGAGTGAGGAGGGTTATCTCCAGTGGGGCGATCTGTGTTTGAAAACAGGGAGGTGTGCTTTAGGGACAGCTGTGTTGTTTACATGAACTAACAGTGTCAAATTGAAAAGATGTCATTTAAACGTGGAAAAAATTGTCTGTGTTTTTAAAACATTGCACAAACTGTCTGAACGCTTAGTTAATTTTGAGGGCATGTCAAGTAATACGTATTCACAGCCAACCAAGTTGGGGAAAAAAAGAAATGAAACTCAAGGAAATGTAAAAGTAAACTCAGGACTTTATGCAGAGTTCTGGATCTCAGTGAATGGCTTTTATTGAAATGTCATGCGGCTAAATGTTTGCATATACCTGTGCTTGGATTGTTTTAATTAAAAAGGTGAAAGCTCTGCGTGAACAGTTATGTTTAAGATGGATTTTATTGTTATGGTTTGGTCATATATATTTCATGGTCCACTGATGCAACAAGTTTATGCCTTTTAAAGAGAGCACACTGCCAAAAAACTGACTCAGATTGTTTTATTCGTCAGGTTTGAAAGATACAACTCGATGTATGCCAAGCCGATGGGATGCACAGCTTGAGGGGAGTCGGAGCAAGCACCTCCTTTCCCCTGACACCCGCAGACTGTAAGACAATTATAAGTCAGCGGAGCTTGTGTCTTGGCTGATGATAAATGTTCAGTTTATTGAGTTAGCTCCAAGTTGAAAGCCTTGATTTTTCTTACCTCATCAAGACCAGAGTGTTGGTGAGGTACTCAGTGACATACAACATGGGATTTCTCTCAAAACAAAGCCATTTTTGCTATAACTGTGGAAACCAAATAATGTTTGCCTGAAACTGGTGCAAGGCTGTCTTCCCATGATGGACTGGCACCGTGCTGTAGTGTGTCTCCTCATTTTTCCTTAATTTTTCAGTGTAGACAAGACACAACTGTTTGTGTCTGACATGTTCCTTTTCATTGAAAAATGTCCCCGTCGTTTCTGATAGTTGCCAACTCGTGTTATTTTTAGCATGGGCTTTTGCAGTCACTCAGTTAAAGTTCTTATCTCTAAAGTATGGGTAGAAGATAGTTCTTTCCTCACGGCTGAATTGAATTAGTTGCATTGTTGTGCACCCCATGATCTGCTTTGAGATCCAGAAATAGAGTTACAGTAGCGGTCAGGTTACTCTTGATTATGACTATTGTACTTGTTGGTGCGTTATCCTTAGCTGTCTGTAATCTAGCAGTTTGTGCTTTAGCTTCTGCAGCACACACTATCCTTTAGCATTGATTTGGAAGCTTCCAGCTCAATTTTACTCGCTAAATCAGATACCTAGAAAAAAAGGAAAACTTGTGAGTGCTGCCTACCTATTTTTGTATCAAAAAGTGGGGGAGCCATGGGTTATGGATGTGAGATCACCAGGGTACACCGTGAGTTATATGAACTCTTAAACCAAAAAACACCCAAATCTTCACAACCAAACAAGCCCAACTCCATGCATCTGTAATAAGTCTCTCCAACTCTCACTTTCTTTATTTGCCCTTAGACTGACATTATTGTCAAGCTCTAATGGAGAAGGGGAAAACTAACAGCTTTAAAATCGCACGGTGCTGTCTGCTGTGTGACCTTTTTCCAGTTGATGGTTCAATTTATTTAGGTGATAAAGAAAACACCGAGGCATGTGAAGTCTATCTTCCTGACAGATGTGAGCTTACTGAAACTTTTTCCTCCTCCTATTCTCCTTCCCCACATTCACAGCCAGCCTTTTGTTTTTCTAAAGTGATCCATACATTTTTTCTCTGAGGTTTAAATGCTTTCTAATCTTTCCAAGGTTTACAAAACTGCACCTGGCTGCTGAGGGTAGGGAAAGGCAAACAGACTGATAGTTGTTGAGATGTATCAAGAGAGATGTTTGCATTTTGTGTCAAGTGGTGCAAAGCGTATGCAAAAGCCTCGGTGTAAAGCATGAGGGTTTGGTCGGGTCTGTGAGGTTATTTAGAAAAATACCATTACGTATGGAAAATGGGGAAATAATCCAGCTGTGGTGAGCCACAGTAACCGGTAAAGATCACTGGTAGAACCTGGTCAGAACGTTCCCTGAAATCAAGATGAAAACCTTCGAGATTGTCCTTAAAATTGTTTGCTATTGTTTGATATTCAGCAGTGATTCGTGTGAGGCTCTGTTTCAATATTAGATGACATCTGCCAGTAAGTAAAATACCTTGTTTATTGAAACAGACTTGTCCTAACTACTGCTCTTACTAGAAGGATGTTAAACATTTCCTTGCCGAGGTTTAGGCAGGCTGCAACCAGGCTGCTGGTAGCCTGCAGCTGGTGGTGAGGGATTTGGTTGCCTTCTGCCCTCCCCTGGGAACAAGGTACTACAACTCCTATGAAGTCGGATCGTTTGTTTCACTTTTTTTCTCCCAAATTCCAAGAAATCTTGGGAATTGAAGGCTATGTTCCCTGTCACGAAGCTTGCTTTGCGTTGAAATGCCAGCATTTTCTAAGAGGCTGTGGGAATGCTGGTATCAAACCCTTTTTCCCAAAGGATTTGTACTCTGTGGTGACTGGAAACGATAAAAGCCCCAAGGTAGGCAACCTGCCGAACTCCTTGCTACACCGAGAGATTCCTTAAAAAGCCAAACCTTCTAGTAGCCCTGCTGATTTGCTAAGAGATATGTAAGGGTGTTACAGGGAATTGTCAACGCAGAGAAACTGAATAGCTGTTCCAGAATATCCATTCTGGACTACCTGTTTTGGAACAACACTATTCCTTAAATCTCCATTTTGGTTTTTTTCTTCTTACTCTGGATTATCCTCTTTGCCCTAAGAGCAAAAACTCCTGAGCAATGTCAGAGCTGCATATCGTAGATTTTCTCCTTTCTCTATCAGTAGCGGTATGTTAAACGAAAGGTGCATTAGTAGGATTTTTATTGAGTATCCTGTTGGAATAAGTAGATTCTGTCATGCACCACTGACTCATTTCAATTGGAATACCACAGTTCAGTAAAAGAAAATAATTGAGTCATGGGTTTCTTACTTAAAGTGTGTCTGATATCATCTTCTGCAATAAAATTTTATGAGGGCGAAATGAATTTATAGCGCTGATTAAATATGGGCAGCTCTTGTCCTCTTGTGTTGGGGTGGCTCTTTGAGCTTAAGAAGAAAATAGTTTTGAAAATATTTTCAATAGATAGATAAGCATTATTGAATTAGAAACATCTATATCTACAGTTAGATATTTTCTCCTGGGTTTTGCAACGCTGCCTGCTTTGCAGGCAGTCTGTTGGGTAAACACACCCTGGTTTACTTCAGATAATTTTGTGTTAGCTCAAAACACTAATTTAAAAGCGAAGCTGATGATTTCTTAATTTATTTTTTTTCCTCACCTAAACTGAATTAGAAATACTTTCTCCAGCCTCCTGTCTGGACAGGTCGGTGCCAATAGGAGCTTCCAGTAAAGGGGAGCTGATGGGCAGCCGAGAGCCGACCTCTGTCATTCAGGCTGCAATATTCAGGAAGGATGTCTGTCTACAAGTGAGGTGAACTGGGACCACCTGAAACTTTACACAGGGGTCTATGGCCTCATGCAGTCTTGTCTGAAACAGCAGCTTTCAGACAGATATGAAAGTGCCAGCAAAAGTCCCCTATACTCCTGTGTACTCTTGTGCTGATGAAATTATATCTTTGCCAGTGTGATCTTCTACTGAGAGAAGGCCGACAGGACTGAAATAAATGGTAGTGGAAGAAGAGCAGTTTTTTCCTGATATCCAAAATCTTACCAGGAATTTAAGCCTTGGTTTAAAAAAAAAAAAATACAACCAAACACTTTATTTGTAGCTTTCTTGGTTAGATTTGCCTGTGTGAGCTTGCTTGGATGGTGGCTAACACTAAGAATCTTTATACAGGCCTGACCTAGTAATTCCTAATATTAATGCTAATAATAAAGGGAAGGCTGGACTTTACAGAAATGGCCAGAGCCTGTGCTGTCTGAATGTGCCCTGAGCTGCCTTCTCAGATAGCTTTCTTGTGACCAAGGAGCAGCTGCAGGGCTGAGCCCCTCTGGCAGCAGCCAGTGCTTTGAGCGTGCACTTGCCCACTAGTGTAAAAGATGTCTATAGTTTACACTGGTGTAACACCAGATAAACAGCACTGGTGCCAATCACTTAACATGGGCACTTTACTACGGGTGCTGTGGCATAGTTTCATGGGTGTAAACACACACCCACATTCACGCGAAATCTAGATGAGAGTGGTGTTAGATCTCACTATTGTCCTACATTTACAGACAGTGACTTAGTCTGGATTAGCCAAACAATTATCTAATGGTTTTCTCTCTGATGCCATACTGCTGCAGAAGATTCGGATCCTGTTTATGAGCCTCCACGTTCTCTTTGGTCCCAAAAGGAATTTTTGCAGAAAAGGGATTGACTGGGAGGAGCAAGGAAGGCTGCAAAGGAGAGGAGCTTGTCTTGGGGACAAGTAAAGATTTCAAATAGCGCAGGGGGTATCGGGTGCAAAGGAGGGCCCAGCTTTGCGTTATGAGAGCAACAAGTGTTTGGAAGAGTTGGTTTTAATCCTTTTGTTTCCATGTTCCTCAGTATTGTTTTTCCCCTCCCTTGATCTTCCCGATTCCCATGTTGCAAAGCAGAGACTTCTCTCTTAGTGTCAGTGTGCATCTCCCAGTGATTTCGGGGAGCTTGGGTAAGGCCTTTAGTGAGGAATTTAGAGCTCAGCTGTCTTCGTGCATTACCGGCACATTTTCCTGAATTGAGCTCATGCCACTGCATGCGTGACTTACTTATGTCAAGTTTGGCAGGAAGTGTGGAGCCCTGGAACGCGGGATGGATGGAGGTACCCTCCCGGACCGAGCTGCTTGAGCGCGCCGGGTGTGAACGGAGTCAAACCAGTAGAGCTGCAGCAAAGCAAGAAATCTCTGCAGCAGTGGGCAATGAATGTGACTAGGACAAGGCTGCAATTGTTGAGTTTAAAAGCAAAGCTTCTAGGTTAGAGTTTCTTCTTGGTTTCTCTCTTTTTTTGTTTTTTTTTTTTTCTTTTTTAAATCCTCCTTTCTAGATTTGATTTGGTTTTGTTTTAGTGGTGGTGTTTGGAAGTACAATTTTTTTTTCTTTTTTCCCCCTACCCTGCTCATCTTTTTTCCTGTGGTTTCCAAAACCGTTCCTGGCTCGATTCCTCCAGGGCAGAGGGAGAGCTAGCTGCAATTACTTGCTGCAGGTGTCAACGCTTGCTGCCCTGCCCTGGGGAGTCGAGCTGCTACTGGAAATTAAAGACAGCTAGCAGTTCCTCCGCTAGCGTTAAGTTCTTGCGGACAGTAATTACTGCCACAGACAGTAATTACTGCCCCTTCCCACAGCCCACCCCAGAGGAAGTGGAACTTCAGTGAAGTAGCATTGGGTTTTTTCTAGTTCTTTGCCACTGCCTGTCAGTCTCTTGGCGTTCTAAGAACCTCTCATCTTCCTGGTGAAATAAGGTTTCATTTCCAGTAGCGTCCATCCTGTTCGGCAGAAAGTTCAGTTCAGCCTGGGGACTTTGATGCATTGTTCTGGCCAGTCTTGTCCTATTTGTTTAGAATTGCATTTGTCTTTGTTTAGTAGAACTCATAAATGATAACATTTCCTCCAGGAATGTGGGTGTTGCTGTTAATGTAGTATCAGAAGAATACCATGCTGCGTGCTTTCCACTTTTAAGAAAAACTACATGGCTTTGAAAATGTGACATATACGCACATAGAAAAGGAAGTGCATGTAAAGTAGACCAACACAGAACTGATTAGTTTAACTTTTTTTAAAAAAAATATATATAAAAGTAACCCCTATATAAAAGGGGAGTAATAATTCTTCTCCCTCTCATGTGGGGGCTGTACAGTTTCCTGAGATCTTTAGAGAGCAGTTGAGAAATGTAAGTTATCATTGCTGGATTTCCTCTTCCTGTACAGACAGAGCGTTTGGCTGACACACAGTGAAATATGTACCCGTTATCAACATGTTTTCAGTTTCAAGGGTCGTTCAAAAATTCCTTTTCTCAGCTGTTCTGGCAGGGGGAAAAAAAAGTATATAGAGACCATTGACACTAGAAGAATCTGTCATGACAGTGTTTTCTGTGTTTGTGTTTAGAGCCTTTGCAAAAAGGCTACTGAAATATTAATAGCTTTCCGCTTTGTGAGCCATCACGTTGTGGTAGTGCGATCTATGTATCCTTTCTATGTTCCCAAAACACATGTGGTTTAGATGCCTTTCATATATTTTAATACAAAGTGGCTGGTTGAGTGGTCCATGTTCTCCCAGAGGAGCCAAAACTGGCTTCATGGATCAAGAAAATAAAGGGCTATAAAGCAATTTACCATTCAGGCTATTGTGGAGGAGAGTGATTTAAAATGTTGTAGTGGCTTGAAAAAAAGAAAAACCCAAAGCAGTGATTGAAAGGCTTGAAGTGACTGAGTTAATGTGACAACTCTTCTTTCCCTCTGCTGGGTCTGTTGCAGAGGTGATCATGCACAGTTAATGTGTCGTGCGGAGCTCAGTGGTACCTGTTTGCAGGACTTGCTTTGAAATTAAGAGTGAGAGATCATTTATTTAATAGACAGCATTAAAGAATGAGTTTCTGATGAAGCGAGTTAGGTGTTAAACACTTTTCAGGTGAACCATTTACTTATGTAATTATCTCTCATTTACATTGTAATAAATGTTTCTCCAGGGAATTTAGCCAATCATGAAATGCAATTAATTTTCAAATGCTCTTCAGCAACAATTGACACTCCAGAGACCAAAATCCCTAGTCAGTGTGTACGTTTTAAACTCTTCTGATAAAGGGAAGCTATTTCAGCTCGGTTGATTGTGCAGTTGTTAAATTTTAGGGTTTTTTTAACGGTGTTTCATACATGCCTATCACTATAAGTCTGGAGCATTGGGCTTGATACCCAGGTTGTGTAGGCCTGATATGTCTCCCCTTCGTTTCCACAGCACTGAAGTGGTTCAGGATGCTGTTCTTCAAATTAAGCCCAGGATTCATTTCAGTGAAGGCAGAGGAGTTTAAATGCTCTTGGTTTCTATCGCTGACTTCGACTGTTGTATGATACTGTCCAGGGCATGCCGCCAGCTGTTTTGCCGTTTCTCTGTATGTAAAATAGGAGTGATATAAACCTCATGTTTCTGAGGTGTGCGTGGAAATATTATGGGTGGAAGGGTCTGGTTGGTGACTGCATAGTATCTCTGGACAGCAGACTTGAGTATGGTGCTGTTTAAGTTTACTTAATTAACTTTCTAGCCTAAATGTTGTTATAGTTGCTTTTGTTCTAAGTCTTATTAGTGCGCTGCTAAGATAAAATAATCTGTGGCATTCCACCTTTTACAACTGTACTTGGTCCAACAGCTCAGAAAGCTTTTCAAGAATGGATTAATTTTACTGCAGCGTTCAGTTTTCAGAGGCATTGCTGCTGGGGTTGAAGTGAGGAACTCGACCTGAATGGAGCCGGCTTTTTAAAAGCGAAAAGGAACAGAGTGATTTGTTAGCCCTCACCTACTCCAAACAGACCAGTTTCTGCAGCTGGCTCTGCTTTTTCTGATCTTAAGCCTTGGGCCCCAATGCAGATACTGTTCCGGCCACGCTGGATTGCAGGGGACAGATGGGCTGGGGTTGCAGAGTGCTCACGGTGGCTGCGGAGCCTCTCCAGCCTTGAGCATTCGCTGAGCCAGAGGAGTGGAACCTGCAAGTCACGTATTTGGAGGCTGAAGAGGAGGAGGAAGGGCTTTTATCCTTTCATGCTTGCAAAACCCAACGTAGGAAAGCTCTAGCCAGTGATATTCTCTCTTCATAGCAAATAAAACCACTTTGGTTGAATTTGTGCATTTTCCTGAGGCTTTCTCTTCAGCCAGGGGTAAAAAGGAAAGGAGGCTTTATTTGCAGATGTTGTTTTCAGAATGAATCTTGCATGATGATATTATCTGTAAATGCATCTTTGGGCATTAGATATCTTCCCATTTATTTAGAAACACGATAGAAAGATCATCTGATATGGGACTGAAGACTTGACAAATACCTGTACTCCCGTTTTCTTGTCTCGGAGTACGTATGCAGTTTAAAATGAGTCCATATCTACTGTTAGATCATCCCGTTGCTTTCAGCAGAATACTAGCACTTTGAGGTTGACTGAAAAATTTTATTGCTCGCTGTTTAAACTGACTTTTAAACATAAGAGACCAGAATGTGACTTCTTGTGGGAGGCAGTTCCCCACCTGTGCCTGCTCTGGGGCTGTCTGTGATGTTCTTGGAGGTGTCTCTGAGACCCAACCCTGTGGGATTTGGGTCTGAGCTACTGGAACTGTTCATATGTTCCCTATAAATACAGGCAGCTACTGGGTCTCGGGCAGCGTGGATTTTGTAAGCACCTACACACAGATCACAGTCAGATCATTATGTTGATCTAAACCATTTTGTAATCCTCTACAATCTGGGTTTAGAGACTGTTATTAGTGTCACAAATAAAAGCTTGTGCCGCCTTTAGTTCTCAGGATAAAAGACGACACATACTTTCAGAGAATTACATATTAAAATTGAAGCAGCATAAACATGCAGGAATTTGAGGATAGTTATCTCACTTCTCAAGACTGAGTTCTAAATTCACAAGATTGCAAGAGAGAAATTGATTCATTTTAATTTCATAGTTGACTGTGTCCTGAAGAAGCCGACTTAAACCAGGAGGACAAGGCATGAAGGAGTCTTTTAAAAATCTTTCTCTCTCCATAACTTGAAGCTTTAAACATGGCTACAAGGAAGCGTATTTGTTTGTTGGTTTTTTAAACTGAACATATTTTTGCCTTTTGCCCAGATAGATCTCAGATTTAGAGACAGAAGTGGATAAAAAGGTACTTAAGGTTTCTGTTTTCTCACAAACTATTTTCTAAGCTCATGAAAAGCCTCTTCTCTTCAAAATTATTCTGAAAGGCACAGCAGAAAGCTATTTCAGCTATCGTTAGCATTGATGTTTGTGGCCTGGTAACTGATATCTTCCCATTACAACCAACCAGCAGGTTCCAGCCTCCCTAACCGAGGGGGAAAGCAGGAGAGGGTGTGGGAAGGACAGCAGGCATCTTGCTGATGGATGTGCCTTGGGTTGGCCTGGGCTCTGCGGGGTGATTGGGTATTGCCTGTGAGCAGCATCCCAGTCCTGATCTCCTGTTGGATTTCCTCCTGCAGTTACCTGAAGGAGTTCCGCACGGAGCAGTGCCCTCTTTTTGTGCAGCACAAGTGCACTCAGCACCGGCCCTACACTTGCTTCCACTGGCACTTTGTCAACCAGCGTCGTCGCAGATCTATCCGCCGCCGGGATGGTACATTTAACTACAGCCCTGACATTTACTGTACCAAGTATGATGAGACCACAGGAATCTGCCCAGAAGGAGATGAGTAAGTAAAGGCTGCACCCTGCTTTTCAGGCATTAGGCTTTTGGGATCGGTCCAGGTGATGATTCCAGCCAGTTCTTGTAGAGATGAGGCAAGCCAGCAGTAAAGCAGCTTTGTAACATACATAACATGAGAACAGATGTAAAGTCTGTAATAGCAGCCCATGTGCTCCAAGCCTGCGGCAGAGATGATGCTAAGGGTGACTTAGATGGGAATTCAGCTCTTGTATTGCTCACTATCCTCACGAGCCTTGGCATCTTCAGCAAAGTTGAGGTGGGAGAAACAGCTTGGTGATGAACGGACTGGGAAAGACTTTGTTCACAGAAGTCCCCGACTGTCAAATAATAGGTCTTAGTCGCTAGCACGGCAGCTCAGTTTTTAACAGATTGCGGAAAGAGGAGTAGCTCTGTCCTCTAGTCTGCCCCTTGAATTATCTGTCCCCAGCTTTTTAAATCATATGAGTTACTTGCCAGTTTATTTTGTCTTCCTGAACTTTTAAGAAGCCAGTAGGGAAATGGCAGGAACCCAGAATAAGGCAACATAAGGAAGAGTTTGTTCTTTTGGGACTTCTTTCCACGTGATTGCGGTAAGTTTAACTGGAGCAGAGGTGGATGTGGCAGACTCCAGCAATTAAAGGGTTAACCAGTAATAGAACTTCAATCATGTGACAGATATGGAAGAATAAATAGTGTAGCCAAACCTCGGTCAAACATAAGGAGTGTTTTATATAGAGATGCTATAGAAAGATGGAATTTCAGTTCCCTTTTATGGTGCCAGTATAAACACACAGAAAAATGCTATTTATCAGGAAAACAATATTTATTTTTTTTTACCCAATCAAGTAAAGATCTTGTGACTACAGCAGAATGGGATAATCCCCCAGCCTGAAGCCTCAGTTTCAGTACTTTCTTCCATGTTAAAAGAGAACTGGAAGGGACTGGAAATAGGATATTTGAGGTCTTTGGCTTCTAGATCACTGGTTCATATCTGGCTCAAACTCAGTGAATGAAAACTGTTGCGGATTCGTAAGTCTTTGCTGATTTGTATTTTTAGCTTGATGCTGCCATATCTAAATTTTACCTATTCCATCTTGTTCTTTTTTATTTCTCAGTGTAGATTGTTCTTTTTCTGCCTAAGAGGGGAAACAAAGCATAAATTAAAATAGTAGTGTTGTCATTCTCCTTGCCCCGTGCTCTGCATGAAGGATGCATCTGGCTATAGACAGACTGTCACAGCCCTGTAGGAGTACATCAGCAGGAAACAGTAACAGCATGAAGTCTAGATGGGCTGCTGAGGAAATGGTATGTGCCATGTGATGTCCCTTCAATCATGGCTAGTATATCGGAATGCATTGACAGCATCCTTGCTCTTTTCCAGATCCCTGGCAGTCACTAGACTAGAATAATAAGATGCTGTTGGCTTAATAATCCAGTTGTCTTTCTGGGAGAGAAACTGTTATATACTGTGTAGTGACAGGTTTTGGTATTTTGTGTAGCTTTGGAAGGCACAGCGTAAGAGAAGGCAGTTAGCAAAGGTGGTGTCAACTTGCAGCATCTAGTGTTGGCAGTATGTCTTCTGGTAGTGTTGAGTCCGTCAGCTGTGTGACTAAAATTTGGCTGTTCCTCCCCTCCTTCTGTACCCCAGGTGCCCCTTCTTGCATAGAACTACTGGAGACACAGAGAGGAGGTATCACTTGCGCTACTACAAAACTGGAATCTGCATTCATGAGACAGACTCCAAGGGAAACTGCACGAAGAATGGAGTCCACTGCGCGTTCGCTCATGGGCCCCATGACCTACGCTCTCCAGTGTATGACATCAGGTTGGTAGAGGTTGAGGCCTTGTATGAAAAGGGTGATTTCTGTACGTAAGTGAAAAGTCAGATGATTGAAGGACAGTACTGCTTCAGTGTGAAACAGTGTTGGAGTGGTGATGGTATGTCCCTTCCCAATAGGGCAAATTGCAAAATCTCCAGGGATGATACTCAAAACGGTGGAGGGGCGCACACTTTAAACTATTTGTGCTGTGGTTTGGAGTCTGATGGGGGGATTCAAGATGGTGCATCTGGAATTCCCAGGAAATGGAGAACATGAATTGCAGTTGCTGTTTGACTGAAGATGTTACGACAAAAAATCCATGAATAAAATGCACCTACTTAGGCATTGTTACTGTGTTCCACTATGTCAGTTTTTATACGCATTTATCTGTCTCTTAATGTGCTCAGTCTGTATGTTCTTTTAACTCTGTCCATGAAGGGAGCTTCAGGCGATGGAGGCTTTGCAGAATGGTCAGACTACATCAGAAGGTGGCATAGAGGGTCAGTCTGCAGTCGCTGCTAGCCATGCTATGATAGAGAAAATACTCAGTGAGGAGCCGAGGTGGCAAGGTGAGTGTCACTTAGGGTCCGTGGGGCTGGGGAAGTCTGGTGTTTGTGAAGTACACGCTCTTGTCAGAAACTTCTCTATAGTAAATGTAGATCATGGTCACGTGCCACTAACTGGTTGCTTCTTTTGCAGATACAACGTACGTGTTGGGAAATTACAAGACAGAACAATGTAAGAAACCCCCTCGTCTCTGTCGCCAGGGTTATGCCTGTCCCTACTACCACAATAGCAAAGATAGAAGAAGAAGCCCAAGAAAACACAAATACAGGTACCATAGTCCTGGGTGTTCTGTTTCCCAGCTGAGTGCTGAGATGCAGTAGAACTCTGTAATGAAGGATCTAGGATTTTGTCCATTAGATAGATTTTTAGTGTGTCATGCAGATGTGATGGACTGTTACTTCTGCTTAGGATAACTAATTAAATAAGGAGTTTTGCTATGTCTCCTAACAACTGACTGTTACTAAATCATGTTACAACTCTGGTTTTATGGCAAACAGAACCTGCATCTGGCTTCCACTTACCATGTAAACTCCTGCTTTAGAAAGCAGTGCAGGAAAAAGCAAACAAAGTTTTAATCCCTATCTAGAAACAAACTCGCACAGCAGTGTTTTATGGTAAAGGACTCAGAAACATCAAGCTGCTTGTTGTGTGTGCCTGGTGATGGGGATCTGAGGCATGGTGTGACCAGTACTGTAGCTGGGCATGCATTCCTAACCAACTGCTAAAGACTGTGCTTTTGAGGCACCAGGGTGTTCTGACACTCAGCTGTCGCTGGATTTTTCAGCATGCTGCGTCTCCCTGAACGCATTTCATCCAAGTTATAGGCCCTCGTTTCCTCCAGCACAACAGAGCTTTTGTTGTGGTCTCAGTGGGGCTTTTCCTTAGTTCTTTTCTGAAAAACGTAAGAGCAGACCAGAAAGCCAGGAGAGAAAATAGCATGGATGTTCTCGTTTCCCTTCCCCACCCCCAGCATTCACAGAAATTTTGGAATTGGCACTGAAATCCCGTATTAAAAAAAATTTAAATAAATAAAAATCAAAAGAACATTAATCTCAACATTTCAGGAGAAAGAGAAATGCTAAGCCAGTCTCCAGGCAGCAGCCGTGTGCTTTCTGCCCCTGCCTGGGCCCTTTGGAAGGGAAGAGGTGAAAGCTTCTCCCCTCCTGATCTCCACTCATTTCTGTTGCTTTCCCCACCCCCAGCTGATGTGGCTGCCTTTCATGCAGGCGTCTGCTGCTGCGATCTGCTTCCCTCTGCTGTTGTTTGAGGGAATGGTTAAGAGCATAAAGAGCAGGGGAAGTAGGTCACGGCAAAAATTCAAACCTCAGAAAAAGAACTGTTCCTGGCTGGTAGGAAGAAAATGGACTTGCCTTTTCCCCAGTGACCTGACTCAGCCTCTTTTCCACATGGCCATACTATAACCCTGGAAACATACCACTGTAAGGGTATTATGTGTTTTAGGATTAGCCAATTAACTTATTAGCTTTCTATGAATGTACAGTTCCAAAACAGAAACCAGACCTAGCATCTCTGACACTAATCACATCAGCTGCTAATATTGTTAAGTTATGTTGGTTCAGGTTGTGTTCGGTTTCAGATGGAGAGCTAAGCTGTGTTTCTTTCATTGTGAAACTGGAAGAGGGGGACGAAGATGCAATAGCAGCAGAGTGGGGGCTGAGGAAGCAGCAGCCAGACAGCCAGATTGTACAGCTGAGGGTGGACAGCCAAACCTGCCTCTCAATTGAGGAAGCAAACTTCAAAGTGCATTTATGGGTCTGATGTATTTCTCCTGCTACATTATTTACACAGATCTTCACCATGTCCCAGTGTGAAACATGGAGATGAGTGGGGAGATCCCAGTAAGTGTGAAAATGGAGACTCATGCCAATACTGCCACACTCGCACAGAACAGCAGTTCCATCCAGAGGTACAGTAACCTGCTCGCTCGGTTTGGTAGTTGACTAGAAAAGCAAAAGCATTCCAATCTTACAATGTAATTGATGTGCCAGCTGGGAGACTGTGTGGGCTGCTTGCAGCGTGGTCCTGGGATACAGAGAAACTGCATGTAGAAAGTAAACTGAAATTCAACTGCTTGACAGGGAAACCTTTTCGTTAGGTAGGCCACATGGGAGGAGGTAAGAAAAGTAGGGGAAAACTCAAGTGTAGGCGCAATCTCATGTATGGGAGTCCTTTTGAAAGCATGATGTGGGTTTACAGGTGAGCATGCGGCACCTGTTTGCTTGAGGAAAAAATCTTAGTTGAGGATGATAACCCTAAACCATAGATGCCATGAACTGGTGCTAAAAACCACCAAGCTCTTAGTTGTGAGCATGCCCGGTGCATTCCAATATCCTTACAAAAAGTGTAATTAAGACCTTGTCCTAGTCTGCTTCATGTTACAGTGTTGAAAAGCTTTGTTGGGCCTGTAGCAGCAAAGTAACCATTGTCACCGCCTGTCAAACTGGGGGGAAGGGGAATAATCCATTTCCTACAATCATTGTCAACGGTTTGTTATTTTCCTTGCAAACGTGTGGCTGTAGCTTTCTGTGCTCTCATCTGTCAGCCGTTTCCTACCTTTTACCATTTGTAATATCCATGGAGCTTCCGGTGAGACTGAGGCACTTTGTGGCAAATGGTGACCTTTGGGTGAGCTGATACGTGATGGTTTGATTTTTGGGCAAGCTTAGCTGCGATGGGCATATTCTGGTGTTTCCATAACTATAGTGGGTTTTCTGTTCTTTGAAGCAATGCACTGAAATCGTCACCCTGAACTCTGCTGGCCTTTGCGCATTTTATCTATGTTCCTACCTTGCTGTCGAGTCTCTCTGTGGTACTTTGTACCTGAGCTGCCGGTCACTGTTTTTTCCTGTTCATGTCTGGTTTTTTTTGTTTTGTTTTTTTTTTCCCCATCCTTAGATCTACAAATCCACCAAGTGCAATGATATGCAGCAGTCTGGCAGCTGTCCCCGAGGACCCTTCTGTGCCTTTGCACATGTAGAACGTACGTGGGCTGCTTCTCTTGTCTTTCATGGATATTTGAGCTATAGAGAGCTTCTGGCCAAAATAGATAGTTTAAAATATAGGGCCATTAAACTAGAGCTTCCGTGAAGGATTTTCAAAAACAAAGTATTACCTTTGATAATTCCTATAAAACTGTGCTAGTGTGGGAGGTGTTGGCAGAGCTGAAGGCAGTAGGAGTCTGTAGGACTCAGCCCTTAGCTCTCGCTGCGCTGCCTCTTGAAGCATCTCCCTGTGTTCCCTCTCACTCGTTCAGTTCTCTCTATGCCATTTTGGGAGGACTGGGTCAGAGAGAGCTGCTTCCCTTCTGTACGTGGATGAACTGTATCTAGCTAAGATGCAAAGTGTTGTATTTTAAAAAGCTGAGGATAAAATTGCTAATTATAGATAATGTATTGATCCGTTTTAAAAATTAAATAGTGTTTTACTATTTATGAAGTTTTACTTAGAGTTTAAATCTTTAAGTCAGTCTGGAGAAGAAAAATACGCAGCTTTTTTTGGTCTGCTTTTCCTCAAATCCTCTTTTCTCAATAGCTCCCTGATTTATAGGGCATTATTTCAATCCTCACTTTCATCATCTGTAAACCAGTGATGCTGTTTTGGTTGTGGGAGTTCTATATTCAGGTGGGTACTAAGATCTGTAGATAAATGGTTAGCCCCTGGTCCTATGGCTCCTGCTGAGTTCCAGCACTCCAGTCTCACTCTTGAATTTGCAGCAATTAGAGCAGGTTACTCAGAAGTCAATAGCTTGGCTCTGATACTGACTCACTACATGGCTTTGAGCAAATCTCTCTGTTATTTGATTATCCTTTGTAAATGGTGGAATTAGTAATCGCTGCCTTTGTCAAGGAATGGTGAGAGTAAATTCCCTACAGGTTATGCAGTTCCTTTTATAGGCAGCCTTGTTGCCAAGCAGTAATTATAGCCAGAGCTGTGGGCTGTAATGGCCCAAAACACAGTAGTGCAACTCCACAGTATGATCCAGGAAGCTTAAGAGAGAATGAAATCTTGCATATAACATAGTATTTTTGTTGAGGAGATGCCGCATTCCTAACAAGATTATTGCACTTGACACTATACTACTTTAAAGCCAGAGTAAACTGGCTATTCTGTGGCACTTAGGTCATTCCAACCTGGTTATTTCTTGTACTGTCTTATGGAATTGTAGCTTTTAGTACTTTCTTAGCAAAGTGAACACTGAGGGCCCAATTAAATTAAAATAACGGACGTCCATTTATTATATCTGCTCTTAGCATGAGTTTTGCTGCTTATTAGCAAGAAATGTGTTGAAACAAGTAGCTTAAAGATACTGTGATACAGGCATAGTGTCAGTTATATAGGTTTTGTAAAGATGCTGAGTAGCATTATACGTAAATATTATGAGTCTACAGCATCTCTACTTTACCTTCCAAGCCAATGACACTTTCTTTTTGTGGATGCTTTTCTATGTACATTCCTTTTTTTTTGGTAATGTTTTGTACTGAGTGCAGATGGAAACTTATCTCCCACAGCTAATTATAATGTACCCGTCAACTTTGTGCCTAGCGATGAAGAAAGCTCTGCTTAGTTCAAGGCAGCTGAATGAATAACACAATTCATGCAGGGAAGATAATTTTGGACCAGCTTTAATGGACTAAAGAGCAGCACAGTGGACAAGTGATGACAGTAATAATGTAAAGGAATATTAGATAAGAAGTAGCCATTTGCTAGATAGGATTTCTCCTTGCTTCTATGCTTGTAAGTAGATGCTTGTGGAATGTTTCTTCTTTCAAGAATATCTAGGTATTCTTGTGCTTAAACATCTTCGGCTCCGTTGCAAATGCACAGCTTTGAGTAACGTTCCATGTGCTTTCGTTTCTTCCAGAGCCTGCGCTCAATGAAGATTTACAGCAATCCTCGACTGTGTCTAGCCCGACACAGACAGGCCCTGTGATGTACATGCCATCAGCGGCTGGTGATTCTGTTCCGGTCAGCCCTTCCAGTCCGCATGCCCCAGACCTTAGCAATGTATGTAGCAATCTGGGGAAGCTTTGTCCGTATTTTATAAATCTGGGTTTCTCTAAGTCTCTCTACTTCTCTTTCCCAAGAAGAGAAATCTTAAGTATCCAAAGCCCAAAGGATATGGCATTTATCTTTTGGATCTTAGCTCCGCACTCTTTAGACGGATCTGTTTGTTTAGAACATACAATTCAGTGGCTTCAGTATTGTCCTCTCACCTATAAAATTTCTAAGCCTCCTTTTCTGTGCAGAGTTTGTTGATGTACTTTCAGGAAAGTGGAATACATCCGCCCCTGAAGTCCAACTCCTTCCTGTCTGGAGGTACATATTGGGCTTAGTTTCCAAGTGCTCTAATTGAAGGCTGTGAGCCAATAACGTCTAAAGTACATAACCACAATCGAGTTTGTTTACATATGTAATCTCAGAGGCTTAACCTGTGCATATTGTGTGTCGCATTATAGGATATCCTTGATTCCCTCCCTCTCCTACTTCTGGAGATAGCTAAGCTCTGTAATATTTTTAAGTAATTCCTGTGATTGTTGATAGTACTTTATTTCATCTGTACTCCCAAGAAGGGAGATCTTTAAATGCTGACAGATACAGAGAGATAAGAAGCCCAGGGAATGCTAGATCACTTCATTTTTGCTGAGATTTTTTTGTTGTTTGTTAAGTCTTTCCTGTTTGCACTACTGTTGATAAGGTATGTAACCTTTTCAAATGGTTGATTGAGGTTTTGAGAAGGTAAAATGACATGATTTTAACTCATTTGAAACTGTGCAGAAAAAGGTGAACTCCTATAGGACCTCTCTTATATCTTATTCCCTCTCCTTGAAAAGAGAAGCTGATAGTTTGATTTCGTTAGTGCCTGAGCCAACCTAACAGTTCATAGCTCTCCCAAATTTGATTGCAGCTAGAATTCCAAGCAGATCTTGAAAAGTCTGGACGTAATGTTTTCTCTCACTAAATAACACTGTGTAAAGCCATAAAAACCAAACCCCCTTCATCTTAGGGAGGTATCATCCAAATTACCTGAAAACTGCGGTGAAATGGAAGATACCTTCCCCTTAATAAACTGTTTAGCTCTTTTTTTCTCTCAGGCTCTTAGTCTTTTAAACAGTCTTTACTAATCCTTGGACACGTGCCAAATGGCAACACATGTCTTTCTGTGACTTCATCACTCCACAGGGCATCTGCATGTAGCTTGCAAACAAATATGGCTTTGCTGGTGATCATTTTACATGATGAATTAATCAGAGAAAAAGGCCCCTCTAGCAGCCAGCCTCACGTGGCCTGTTCTGTTTTGTATTTGTACTGTAGGTGTGGAATAAATCAGGAACTCTGCCAACTAGCCCCACCTCCACCACAGTGAGTAGTATCTTTGCGACTGTAGAGAAGCGTGGACAGCAGAATGTCTGTATAAAAATAAAATCAAAACATTGTAGGATGCTCCTTCTTTCTAATGCCAGCCCAGACTGTGCCACAGCTGAATCTGTGGTAGCAGTAGCTGTCTAAATGTTGTCTGAAGCACAGTCATGCTTGCCAGTGCAGGCAAATCATTTCTTGTCCCAGAGAAATGGGGTATCTGCGTTGATCCATGTTGGTGCTTTCTCTAAAACTCATCTTAATATCCTTTGCTGCTGTCTGTGGCTTCATCTACAGTGCAAAACTAGCCTTGTTGCATGTGGTTGTGATCCCTGGTTATAGTCCAAAGAATGGAACTGTTGGAAATCCTTGGGTTTTTTAATGCAGTTGTTGATATTTGGCTTGTGCCTGCATTAAAACTTTCAGATTTCCAACTGGAAAGCAAAAGATAGAGTATTACACGTAGCTCAGATATGCTTGATTGTTCTGACTGCCATAGCGCGTTTCCAGGTTTCATACTATTACTCAGAGTGCAGACAGGATCCCCTGTAGCTTAAGGAAAGCAAAGAGTTTTGGTCAGGTTTGGAAACTTGATCATTCGCATCTGAGGCCTCAGAAAGAATAAATGTGATTAGAGCTGTAGGATGGCTTTTGTAAGAATGAACTCCAATACAAACTAATGACAATAAAACTATAATTGTGGGGCTGTATATATCCAGTATCTACTGGAACTTTTTCCTGGTTTTTAATTACTGTTTACCAGAAGCTTGTATGCTTGCGTTGACTGTGAGTATAATCAATGCACCAACAGTGAAGGGAATGACCTCTTCTGTGGGATGCCTCTCCTCTTCAAGTCGTTGCTCTGGCTGTATTTTCCTGACGCTTGTTCCTTCTATTAGATTCTTTGTAGGAACAGCAGTCTCGGAAGCCCATCTAATATATGTGGGTCTCCTCCTGGCGCCATTGGAAAGCCACACAGCTTGGAGGCCATTGGTTTTCCACCAGACTCAGTAACGGCAGCTGGCAGCTACAAGAAAGCACCGGGGTTTGAGCGAGAAGATCAGGTGGGGTCCGAGTATTTGAAGAGTTTCAAATGCCAGGTTAGTAGGGCATATCATCTGCAAGAGTTGGGGGGACGAGGAAGAATGAGAAATTACTGAGTCTAGCTTGACTGTATTTCTATTTTTCAAGGAACAGAAATGAGAAAGCATTGTTCTCATTAGCAGTTTTGAGATCTTTGCTGTTGCTTTCGGCCTCCCTTCCAGTCTCTTCCACCTTACATCTGCCCTTGTCTGCCTAGCTGCCATCATGCACTCAGTTTGTAGAAGTCAAGATGCTGCTTGTTTTCCTAATCCCTTGCAACTTCTGTCCTGTGTTGACCCTGGGTAGCTTCCACGTATCACTTCTTGCTCTTTCTTTTTCCATATTTAGGTCCTTGACAAGAGTTGCTGTTTCTCTTGCTGTAGTGTCTCATGGAAACTCATCCTTCCTTCTCTGTTCTCACTCCGAACTCTTACCTTGATCTCCATGACTTGGTTTGTCTTCTGTTTTCACCATTCATTTCTTGGGTGTATTAAAAATGTCACGTTGGTTGTCTCTTGCTTCTCTGGCTGTGTCATTCTGATCCTTGACTCTCTCCTGTGGCTTCTGTACTAGATTTTAATTCCTCATTCTCATTTGAAGAACCCTCTGCAATCTTACCCAACCCACATCTCTAATGACATTCCCTCCTACCCCTTCTGGATGTCCCTGTCTTGCCTTGCTGCTTCCTCAGTCTTCTCCTTCGTGGTGTTATGCCTTACACATACTGCTCCCTCAGCCTAGGACAGTCTCTTCCATCTCTTCTGCCACCCATGAGCTTTTCCAGAGTCAAATTCTTATTGTGAATGTCCTTTCTTGATGTTACAATTAATACTTTATCTGCACCATCTCTTCCAAATCAGCTGAGTCCAGCACAGAGCTGGGATCTCGGTTTGTATTCCTCACTGGGTTTGTAAATGTGATAGAACAACATCTCGATTTAGGGGAAGGAGTAGCTATTTTTATGAAGAGGTGCCTGCAAAAATATTTCCTACAAGTTATTTTAAAAAAAAATATAAAAAAGAATAAAAATACCTGGTCTGCATTGCTTGAAAACAGAGGTGACAAGAAATGCTGCTTTCAACCTGTATACATTTAGATTCTTGTCTGTAATATTAAAGAAGGTAGGCTTAATAAGCTTATACTGCTGTGTTAGTATTGCACTGCTGTGAGAAAACAGTGGAAATACCCCATCCAGACAAGATCTTGCATAAAGTAGTTGGATTTAGAAGCAGACTCTGTGGGTTGTGTTTTATTTATTTTTACAACTTTGGGAAAATATGACCAAACTTTGCAGTAGGACCGGTCTTGAACACTGTTTAGTCTAATAAAAAGGATTTAGTGACAAATACAGATTAAGCTATATGCATGTATGCTTTCTTATAAATGCTTCCATTGTCTTGCTTAACGTGGATGTGGCTTAGGAAATTGCAAATTGATGCAACATGTCTTTGGGGGTAAAGAGCAGACCATGCTGTGATCCTGGCACTTCTTGTGGGCACAGCAGCTTGTAGCAGTTGTTCAGAAACAAAAGAAGAAACATGTGCTCGTTCTCTATTGCTTCTGCTGCAAAGGAGGAGTGAACCCAAAGCCGAAGGACTGAGAGAACCCCTGTTTCCTGCCAGCAGAGGCAGGGTGCCAGGGAGGCCCTGCTTTGGAGAAAATGGGCAGCAAGCCTAAGCCAAGGAGAAAGGGGATGGAGCATGAATAGGGTTTTTAAAAGGAGGACCAGATGATGAGCATTTATGTCTCAAGTCCAGGAAGTGCTACAAATATACTGTATTCAGGTAGCTTCTTACTCATGTGGCTTTAATTAAGCAAAAACCTGTGTTAAATGACTGGCATAAATAGCTGTTAAGATATAGACGGAAGTAATCACAGTTGCCTTTTGCTAGGCTCCACAGACAAAATTAGGTGTCTCATAAGTGTCCTGATTTAATTTTCTTTTAATCTAGAATTACTTACTTTTTAAATCCTCTGTAATTCCCTTTGGCTGCAACGGGCACCAGAGATTCTCATATACCCTGTAAACTAGTCCAATAATTAGACATTTAACTTTGTTCACTCGTATTTGAAAACTTAAGAGACGCTCTGGCTCAGCTCTGCAATTCGCTTGTCATTTTTCCTCTGTAGAGTTAGTACAAATGTTTTCTATCTTATTAGAATGAAAAATGCACCTTCTGTGTTGATAGGTTCCACATAGTTTGTGGTAAGGCTGAGCCAGCAGTTAAAGCTAAAAATACTTTTCCTGATTCCCAAAAGATTTAGCAAGCTGGAAAAATGCTGGCTGCACTGGAAGGACTTGAGTGCCACGGCCAGGAGGTGTTCCTACATCCTGACACACAGATCAGTAGGTTTGTTCCATGCTGGTCAGAAAACACTCAGTTTCACCCATAATTTACGTCCCCTCTTTTCTTCCCTGACTGCAACAGAGTGAGCTAGAGAATTTCATCCTGCCCTTTGAATTTCTGTCTTTATGTATGCCCTTTCTAATGTTATTCAGAGCTAAAAGAGACTGGCTTAGTGGTGACAATCAATTTACTCTATTTTTCACTCGTTACATGAATTCAAGGCAGTGGGAATTGGAACTAGCTTAGAAATGTGTTCAGTTTTTCTCCTCCTTAAAGAAAAAAACCCCTTCCAGTAAGACTTAACTGCAGCAGAGCCAGCTAGCTACGTTGGCAGGAAGCTTCTCGGTAGGGGGGACATGGCTGCGTATGTGCCTTCACTTTAGCTGCTGCACGTCTGTCGATAGCACATCTTGTGTTCAGATGAGCGTCAAACGGGGTAGGGATGTGTTGGATAATCTCGCAGGCGTGTTATCAGACACACACAGATGCACTAACGTAACACAGCTATTGCACACAAAGGAAAACAAGCCTATGATGGGTTCAGTGGTAGTTTTGCTGTATGTAAACGTGCTGTGTGTTGTTCAGGGAAGCGTGAGAGAATGGTACCCACTGCAGAAGGATCTTTGCATCCATATCTCAACCGCCTGTTTGCCAGGCTTTGACCTCCCCATCTGCCCATAGGCATACAGCTGAGCAGAGAAAATGATTTAATTAAGTAAAACCAAGGAATGAATTCTTCCGCTGCTCTTTCGCCTGTCTGGTTATGTCATCCTTCTCCAGCCATCATTTATCTTTTTCATATGACTGTTTAAGCCAAAAAGTCAAGGCGTATCACTTCAGTGTGGCGTCTCACGCGCTGCCGTCATACATCATGCCTGAGTCTCCCCTGTAGAGATGGTGACTGCCTGCATTTGCGATAAAAACGATTGAGTGGACTTTATGCCTGGAATATGTCTCTGATTCAGGCTGGGAGGGGTTGGAGAGCGAGTAAGCAAGCAGCCCTGACTCTCAGCACCTTTTAGTTTTTTGCTCCCTCTCTGTGCCTGGAGGGGTGCGATTGATCTGCCTGTGCCTTACGTGTGTAGCAGCATGGGAGGAACAGAGCAGGGCCCGCAGAACAGACCGTTACACATGGGCGAACTCATGAGGCTACTTCCTTCCCAACTCTGGTTATTGTGGCTCGGAATTGACAGATGTTGTGAGACAAGAGGGTTGATATCCATTAAGGATATAGTGCTGGAAGGTCCTTCAGCTGAATTTTTAGGTTGGATAGTTGAATTCTAAATGTATGTTGAATGAAATCTAAATGTATGTGTTCCATGCAGTTTTGCAATTCCAGACAGCCTTGGACTCACTGATGTTTTATAGCTTTGAGCTCTCGATGTTAATGGATGGGGGAAGGATTTTATTATTTATTTTTAAAATTAGTTTTGATTATGTTGCTTTTAAAATTGGTTAGTTATCTGTATTTTGCTTTGCAGTCCTAGCTGAGAGCTGGAAAAGTTTGAGGGAAAACGTAATCTACGTACTTTATTTTTCCAAAGCTGAAAAATGTTTACATAACTTAAAAATACAGTATGCCTCCCACTGTTTCTGGCCCTTTTTTTAGATCCTGATAGGGCACATGAGTTATTTATAGCAAGGCAAAGTAATTCGTTTTTGGTCTTGGTTCTTAAGAAGTCCTTTGTGCTAGCAGAGGACTTACACGTTTGCCTACAATGCTGCTATTTGCGACAAGTCTTTGCATAACTCTAGGGGTGATGTCTTGGTATACAGAAAGCAAATTATCTGGGATGTTTTCAGTTTGCTGTGCTTTCCCACTCTCTGAATTCTGTAGTGCCCAGAGCACGCTGTCAGAGGGGAGGGGACTGTGTTTCTCATGGCTTCTCCAAAGCCATTTTTAATTTTGCCACTAATCCCTCTGCTTATCTTTTGTTCTGTTTCTTTACTGCAGCAAGCAAAAATGAAGTCCCACTCACTGGAACACAGGAGCCAGGACCAACCTTTGTTACAGCCCAAGCAGGTACGGTGCTGCTAGCAGGTCTCTGAACCTAGCTCAGTGCTCACACCACCCCAGACAAGGACATGAGAAATCTCTTTGGATCCAAACAACTCTGCAGGGAGTAAAAGACAGTCCAGACACCATTAGGGATGCTCAGCTGGAGGGATTCCTTTATGGAGGGATTCCTTTATGAAGGTGGGATGATTTGCTGGAGGTGTTATTCTTGAATGGCTAGACCTGTGTGAATTCAGGATAGATTCATAGGCCTGGACTATGCTGGAGAGAGTCTCCAAATTACAGAAAATTGAGCTGGAATGGATCTCGAGTCATCTAAGTTCAAGGATTCAGCAAAGAGAATTTAATATCAGGTTCTAAGTTGCGTGCTGAGCTAAGTCGGAGTGATTAATTGTGTGACCCGTCCCTATGATTGCATGCAACCTGTGGGTCACGGGAGTTAATTCTGGGGCAGCATGAAGGATGTTTGTGACACTGGGCAGTGTGGGAAACACACACACACAAGACGGATGGAATGGAACAGAGAACAGTCGGCAGAAATTAAAGAAAAGCTGTTAATCTCTCCCCCACCCCCAGCCCAGTAGTAGCACCAGCCATCTGTCAGGTTGGAAGCAGGCAGAAACAGGTTTGTTGCTGATCTTTGGCTCGTTTCTGCATGTTTCTGGAGGGATTCTTCTACAAAGATGTTTTATTTTCTACCTCTTTCCCTTTTAAAACTCTCGTTTCAGGACATACTGGGTATTCTCCCAGTAGGGAGCCCACTGACATCCAGCATCTCCTCTAGTATCACCTCCAGTCTGGCTGCAACGCCACCAAGCCCCGCCGGCACCAGCAGCATCCCAGGCATGAATGCCAATGCCCTTCCTTTCTACCCAACCAGTGACACCGTTGAGTCTGTCATAGGTAACTTTGCCTTTTTTATTTATGCTAAT
Source organism: Rhinoptilus africanus (assembly GCA_013400135.1). Classification (NCBI taxonomy): domain Eukaryota; kingdom Metazoa; phylum Chordata; class Aves; order Charadriiformes; family Glareolidae; genus Rhinoptilus; species Rhinoptilus africanus. Next base: position 472,184 of record VXBO01010057.1, read on the forward strand.
AGGGCTTCCTCAGACATGGATCACCAGGTATGAGAATTGGAATAACCTGGGTGTTCCAGTGAACTCCAGTTTTTCGTCTCTGTCAGTGCTGGCAGATTCCTGAGGCTTTTTCTGTGACTGTGACACATCTGATGTTTTCTGCAGGTCATTATGGATGAAATTCACCCACAGGACCAACAGAAGGCCTCTGAATGTCAGATGGTGTAAAGGGCCTTAGTTTTAGGTTTGTCGAAGTGACAAAGAGGTCTTGGAGTAGGCAGGAAATCACAGGGGCATTTTCCACAGTTACAACCCCTTACATTCTAAATGACAATTTTATAGCAAGGGCTGCCACCAGGTAGATTGTAAGGACTTGCCCTTCATAGAGTGTAGGACAGAGGCTGTAAGAAAAAGGAGACCAGGGAAGTACAGAGAGTGGAATCACTCCTCTTAAATGGGCGGAGGTTTTTTTGGTCACCTGTTTTTCTTTTTCCTTTTTTTTTTTAATCCAACGTTTCTGAGGTGATCTCACTAATTTGTTAAAAATAATAATAGAAATGAGTAGGCATGTGTGGGATGGAATTATATCGATCATGATTAGTGATGAGGCGTGTTCAAATAGATAAGAAAACTTGCAGGCATTCATAAGCTTTCTTTATTTTATCCGATCTTTGAACCTCAGAGATGTTTTTCAAGTGTTCCCTTCTACCTGTATTTCTTTTCTGAGTGGCTCTTCAGCAAAGTAGGGACAAAGCACAAGCCAGACCCAGACATGTCATAAGCCAGTGTTACTGCATAATATAGACAGAATTTAAAGAGCAGTTTGGGGAAGACTTATGGGAACTGCTGTTATTTCATCAAACACCTGTTTTCTTACAACATTTGGGAATACTTTGAGACAAAAACAAATCAGATCAGGCAAAACCTGAACTGAAAAAGCTGCCCATGACACTTCTGCCAAACCATTTAAGAACAGCATTGTGCAGGGCGGAGAGTAGGGCCGTGCAGACTGACAAATAGAGAGCGAAGGCTCCTCTGCATGTAGGCTCTTTGGGCCATCCTATCTCTTGAAGTTGTTGGTCCTTTATAACATAATTGGTACCTCTGTGTCTGGCAGAGTCTGCCTTGGATGACCTGGACCTGAATGAATTCGGAGTGGCTGCCCTGGAGAAGACATTTGACAGCAGCACAGTGCCCCACACGAGTGGCATCATGATAGGTACATGAAAGCAACAGAGCTTTCTTTATCTTCTGCCAAGCAGTGTTGCCCAGTCACCTCAGTGGAGCCAGCCCAACAAAGCTCTAAAACCAGTCCCAAAATAACATTGGTTAAAACAGTAATTATAACAAACTCTGGCAACTGCTGAGCATCTTTGAAGTGAAAGCTTGCCCTTGTTGACTAGCAGAGCTGAGTTCTTGCCATTGGGCCCAGGTGTCTTGGGGATGTTTCTTGAGACTGAATGGGACTTGCTTGATTTATTTTTTATTTTTAAGTGTATAAGTAGATTCTTGAAGGCATCTGATATCTTTAAAACCAGGCCAAAGTATAACGATTTGCATCTTAAGCAGGAAACTCTCCCTAGCAGTAACAGGAAACTCACTGACCTGGTAATGCCATCCATCTGTCACAGAGTGTCATCAAGGTCTGCTGATTTGATTCCTGTAATGTCTGTCTCATTTTAATACGTGGAGGTGGGCTAAGGCCTCTTCTACCCGTTTCTAATGAGTGTCCAGGGAAAGCCAAAATGTCTCATAACTTTTTGGAAGTGGTTGTAGTTTCTGGCTGCCCTTGCTGTGTAAAAACAGGTTTTTGAATAACTTTGGTTGTCTGAAGGTTTCCAGGGGAACTACACTGCCTGGAGTTGTACTGAGGCAGGAAGGGACCTGTGGAAGGAACTCTAAAGAATTATCACTTCCACTTCCTTGACAAAGATAAAAGCCTGTTCAGAGAATTTGCATGTCTGCTGATAGCCCTGCTTCCTCTGCTACCCACCTGCAGTGGCTGAGAGATCCTCCTCGCTGCTTTTGCCTCTATTCACATCAGGTCTGGGTGGTACCTGGTGATCTCCTCGGAAAGGAGGTCAGGAGAGAGCGGGGAGCAAGACTGAGATCTCCCTCAGTCTGTGTGTGGCAAGCAAAATGACCTCTTGCGTAAGGGAACTGTGATGTCTTCAGAGGTTGGGCTTTGATTTATTTGGCGTTTTTTATTACTGATTGATCCAGGCTCTCAAATATGTCTAAAATGACTAAAGCTAGACGCTGCTTTTTAGTGGTCAAGATCATGACCTGGCCCAGCATTAGTCTCTTCTCACTACAGGTTGTTTGGAAGTATCAAAGGCAGAGGCATATGTTTTTAGAGGTGAACTTTTCATTACAAAGTATTTTACCAGACACCAAATTAATCTTCTCTAGGCCGACAGGGACTGGACTCTGCTCAGAAAACCTTCTGTTGCTTTGGCTGATGATAGAGTAGTCCGCTGAACTGTGGAGGGTCTTAACCTACATGGGTAATGGGACGGCAGCTTCGGTGCTCCTCTTAAAGGCTGAGAGGGGAATGAAACATGATGAGAAGCGGAGGGAATCTCGAGGGGCTTAGGGCGGAGAAAGGGAACCTAACACCTTCTGCTCTGAGCTCCTGCGCTGTGCCCATACTTCACGGTCATACATAGACATCCTCTCTGTGTGTTCTTTGTCCAGGTGGGAGTTTGCTGCAAAGTTCTGCTCCTGTAAATATCCCCGGGTCCCTTGGAAGCTCTGCCTCCTTTCACTCTGCCTCTCCTTCTCCACCGGTCAGCCTCTCATCGCATTTCCTTCATCAGCCCCAGGGACACTTAAGCCAATCAGAAAACACATTCCTGGGGACATCAGCTTCTCATGGATCATTAGGTAAATGCACAGTGTGTGTGTGCCATGTACATGCCTGTCTGTGCCATGTAAGTATTTTCTTTTAAGTTAGCTTTAATTTTAATGTATTATTTCACTGCTGCCATTTGTATTCTTTTCTTCCCATTACAACAGCAATGGTACTAGAAGCTGCTTTACTGAAAATTGGCTAATACCTTGTGAACAAGGGAGCATTTCCCTCTGCTTCCCATGTATCTAGTCTGAGGAAAAGGGACAGATAGGTCAAGTGACTTGCTCCGATGATGACTTTCAGGGAAAAGAACTCTGCCTTTTCCTGCCACCAGTGCTGTGTTTTGCATAAAACTTAGAGTTGGGTCCTCAGTTTGCTTAGTTAAGGGGGAAAATGCATTTTGCCCCTGGGGACTACTTACAGGTCAGATTGGCTTCTGGGAGCTCTCAAACAGACTTAGGTCATTGTCCTTTTTTCTCCTGTTTGGCACTCTGCACCCAGTTTTGCAGACTCTGCAAAAAGTTAGTGTTCCGGCTTTGTCCCCTTTGCTCCTTTTTTCTTTCACTTCCCTTGAGGATCCGTTTCCTGTACGAGGGACTGTGAAGGGAAGAGAAATTGCTTTGAAGCTTCAGCTGTATCAGGCAGAACTGTGAACTGAGGGGCCAATTCTATTTTATTATCCAGATGCTGGATTACCTTGAGAAATAAGACTCTTGATGGGCTCAAGGCTACTACAGTGACTCTTGCTCTGCTGATTTCTATGCTAGTAACACTAAATATTAGTTCTCTGTATTGATACAGATGCAAATGCTTCTTCAAATTTGAGATATGCTTTAATCTTTAATACGCAGCTTAACCTAATAAAATGATTAAATGCTTTTGTAATCTTATTTCTGCATGCACTTATCCATGTAAATGCATCCCTTGTTTGTGTAGGCCAAACCCATGCTTCCATGCCTTGCGATTGCTATTGGTTTGGCTTTAGCGGCTTTTACTATTAAGGTAATATGAAAGGAGACCTCAGAGGGCATCTCTGCTATTAATTAGTGTTGAGACTGGCTATTCATCCCTATTTCAGCTAGAAAAGGAAAATTTGCTGATAAGGCCTGCTTTTAATTTCAGAAGAAACAAGTTAAGCAGTTATATTTGTCTTTACTATGTAGTTATAAAGCCAAAGAAATTTAGGAAATTCACAAATGCATTTAAATAACTTATTTTTAAGAAAAAGTTAGATATTCTCCTGTAATACAACAAAACCATTTTTAGTGAGGTTTTGACAAGATTTTTCAATAGTATTTAGCAACTGGAATCTCTCTATTCCGTGTGACTTGCTGAATGAACATGAGTTAGTGTGTAGTGCATGTACTTATTGCTTATTTGTATTGCAATTAAGTTAAAAATACCTAGTCCTGGGCTAGTTCCCACTGTCCTAGATGCAAAATGTGCAGAGAAGGCATTCCTGACCAAAGGGGCTTGCTACTTCGATTGTGAAATGAGAGCAGCAGGTGGAAAGAGGGAGTGAAAAGAAATGGCAAGATAAGCTTGGTCAGCATCACGGTGGAATTTGTGGCTTGCCAGCATCCTGCTTAGCGCTAGATTCCCGTTCAAGAAAACTGGAGTTTTAAAAACAAAGCGTGAGTTGGGATTCCATTAAAACTTCTTGCTTTCAACTGAGCATGCTTCAGAGCAGCTGAAATGGATCTGTGGTAAGTGGCTTGAGCCAGCAAAGATCCCTTGCTGCTCTGCTAAATGACTGGGTAATGCGCCTAAGCCCTTAGTTAAGACAAGTTACTATTTTTCACCTATATTTTTTTTGAACTGTTTGTGTCTTGGCTGGTACAAAATGGGACGTAAGTGGTGCTGCATTAGTGAGAGGCCATTGGCTTGCTTGCAGACACAGTCGGTTCGGCTGCTGTAAGACCAGAATTATCAAATGCAACTAAATTTTAGGAACATCTACAGCCAGTGGCGAGCACCACTAAATGGAAATGACTCCTACATCAACCCGGTGCGTGTCTGTGTGCATAAGAGTCCACATCACTCAGTAGCTCTGTCTCGGTATGAGCTTCTACTGCTGGTTTTCCCCTGAGTGCAAAGTGTGGATGCTTATATTAAGTAAAAATAATTTTGTAAGAGTAAAAACCTCAGAGTCTGTGAAAAATAACCAGTTTTGTTTACAACTGGTTTTCTACTACTTTGTCTCCTAAGCTTTGTATTTCTTCCTGAAAAGAGAAATTATTTGAACAAGCTAAAATAGAGAAGTGGTTAGTTAGTCATCTCTGGTGCCAGTCACTAGCTTTCTGCTACAACTCTGCAGGGGATGAAGCTGGTGTATATACTATCGCCTCCACTTGTTTATAAACAGGGTTTTCCAGTTAGTGCTGTTTCTTGCATATGCAAACAGTAATGACGTTGGTGCATTTTAGTCTCGCTGTTTGGGAGGTGACACCAAGCTGAGAAGAAAAAAACAGAAGTTTTCTGAAGCTGTAGTGTGAGAGGAGGCACCACCTGGGCTGGTTTGTGAACCAGTCTGTTCACCAACACCGATGGCTGTGCTGCACAGAAAAGTGGGAAGGTAGTAAGCAGTTCAGAGGTTCTCGTACGAGAAGGGGGATCCAAGCTAAGAGTCAGCTCTGCTCTAAAACTGATACTTCTAAAACCAGCCTGGTTCAAAGGTTGCCTCCACTCAGTTTCTTGGGTCCTCCCTGTATATCAGTAAAGATGAAGCCTAATGGTGTGAAACATCCCCTATAAAGTCCCTCTGTGACCGACTCCTGGGTCCTGGTGATGAAAGTAATTCTTATGATGATCATCTCTTTCCTACGTACGCATTTTTGAATCCTGGATTTCACAGGGGTAGGGAGGAAATGAGGAAATTGCCAGCACCTGTGACATAACCCTCTCTATTTCCCTGTGAAACAGGTTTAAATGGGATGAACAGCAGCATATGGGAACACTTTGCTTCGGGGAGTTTTTCGCCCAGTACCTCACCTGCATTTCTGTCAGGTCCAGGTGCTGCGGAGCTGGCACGGCTACGACAAGAACTGGATGAAGCCAACGGCACAATAAAGCAGTGGGAAGAGTCTTGGAAACAAGCCAAACAGGTACTTGGGCAACTCCTGTGAAGGAGGATTAGGGTGTGTAAAAGAGTAGGAGCATGTCAGTCATTCAACAGGAGCTTTCCAGACAGTGAGGTGATGGGAAGAGCTGTAGGTTTTACAAACAGCTGCTTTTAAACATTGTTATTATATCTTATGCCTTGGAAAGGGGGGATGAATCACTGTTTGATGTGTTGAGATGCTGGATGTGCAAGGCCAGGTGTCGTAACAGATGTACTGAGGTGCTTCACGGTCTTTTAGACCTGGCAATTGACTTAGATCCGTGACAGCTGGCCAGTATGCAGAGTTCATCCTCTTAACGGTGTGAGCCAAATATGTAGAACCACAGCCCAACCTGATGGGATATCTGGAATGAGCTGCGCTTTGAAGCGAAGCTCCAAGGATATTTCAGAATTTGGGAACAAGGCAGATTGGAAGGAACATGCTTCTGATGAGGAGTGTATGGAAATGGCCGGTTTTACCTGTGATTCTCTATTGGAGCCTGACTGAGTTTTCAGACTGCTTCTTTTACCCTCTTTGTTGGAACCTGTAGGCTTGTGATGCTTGGAAAAAGGAGGCAGAGGAAGCAAATGATCGCGCCAACACAGCTAACATGGAATGTGAACTGGCCCGGGAGCAGAGGGAAGCCTTGGAGCTGCAAGTGAAGAAGCTGCAGGAGGAGCTGGAGAGGATCCACACAGGCCAGGACCCTCAGTTTCTGCGCTCCTTCTCTGACCTGGAAACACTCTCACTCTCTTCGCTTTACACTCTTCAGAAACAGCTGCGGGCAAACCTGGAGAAAGTAGATAAGGTGAGTGCCAGGGATTTGCAGGGCAGGGCTTTGCTCTCTCTGCTCCTACAGATTGCATCTTTTTTTCCCTTTTCTTTAATACAGCCAGAAATCAGCAGCCTCTCAAAGCAATTCCGTGTGGATGTAGCCAAAGTGAGCTTTAGCCAATTTACAGGAAAATACCTACTTCTTCTTCATGCCTAAAATACAGAGTTTAAGTTAATCCAAGCTGCTCTGTTTAACTTAAAGGTTCTAAAAGACGTCATGCTGTGCTGCTTTCCTTTTGCTTCCGAAGATGAATGGGTGGACACTGCAAGTCCTTCCCCTGCTGCCTCCTTGCTTTTCCCCAAACTGTGTAGCACAGGATGGCAGCCCCTTTGCTTTGTGACTTCAATGCTTATCATGGAATGGTTCGGGTTGGAAGGGACCTTAAAGATCATCTAGTTCCAACCCCCCTGCCATGGACAGGGACACCTCCCACCAAACCAGGTTGCTCAAAGCCTCATCCAGCCTGGCCTTGAACCCCTCCAGGGATGGGGCAGCCACAACCTCCCTGGGCAACCTGTTCACCACCTCACCAACCTCACAGTAAAGAATTTCTGCCTAATACCCAATCTAGATCTACCCTCTTTCAGTTTGAAACCATTACCCCTTGTCCTATCATTACACTTCCTGGTAAATAGTCCCTCCCCAGCTTTCTTGCAGCCCATTGAGGGACTGGAAGGGGCTCTAAGGTCTCCCCGGAGCCTTCTCTTCTCCAGGCTGAACCCCCCCAGCTCTCTCAGCCTGTCCCCACAGCAGAGGG